>JADDOH010001309.1:0-411386 GCA_016648135.1 Agrypnia vestita | reverse complement strand
ACACCGCAGCCTGCAGCTAACTCGGATGTGGTTTGCGATGGATCCGCTTCCACAATAGCCTTCAATTCTTCATTATCAACTTTGGTCTCCGGCCGTCCACGGGGGTTGTTCTGCAGGTCGAAATTTCCAGAACGAAAACGTTGGAACCAAAAACGCACTGTGTTTTCTTTAGCGGCACCGTCGCCATACACATCATTAATCCTTCGAGCCGTTTCTGCAGCACTGGTGCCACGGTGGAACTCGTACTCATAAATAACGCGATATTTCAAGTTTTTCATTTTGTAAACTGAGTGACGCAAAGAAAAAAACAATTGAGGAAAAAACAAATGAATTATAATTTTCAAAACACAAATACATGAGTAAATAGCTGTATAAATTTGGATTTGGAATTCCTAACCAAAGAGAAGATATTTGAGATCAAATTTGCCAGTACGGCAAAACATCAATTTCATATGTAAGGACCTAATATAATATTTTTAACACAATCTGTTAATAGTGTTCATAAACTTTTTCATAAAACCCGTCCACCGGTGAAATATTTAAAATAGCTTTTATAAATGGCACGCTGTAACTCAATTATTAATGAGATAATTTTATATTTGATATTTAATGCAAACATATTGTAGTTATTCTTGTAAGTTCTGTTTATAAAGAACTTTGTTTAAATATCCACACGAGCTTATTAATATCACCATTTGATTTATTATTCTTAGTTTGTATCACCTTAATGATAGAAATGAAAATAAAAAAATAAGAAATTTGACAAAATGTTGTCAATATTAGAAGTAACTATTAATTACTTCAGAATAATATTGCCTTCATTTCGATTAATAAAATAGTAGTTTTATTATTATATTAATTTTCTTCTCTTCGAGCCGGTCCGCTTTTCAGATGCTTTTCTTATTCAAGTATTCGGCAATTTCTTCTTCGTCGGTGGTTCCTCGTTACGAGGATGACATCTGCCATGTTTTACCGGTTGTGCGTCTGAGCGTGGCTGAGGAGCCCTATTCTCGAATCGCATACTCTTCTACAAGCTGTGCACGTGCTTTCTGCTAGTATCCTAGCATCGTTAGAACCATTTCACTGAGTATGTGCTCTTGGATGCACTGGATTGGCGACCGTAAGAATGTTTGAAAATGGTTTACTTTTTCTATAACGCCACATTCATACCTTAAATCCTGTTCTTTTCCCTATGTTTCGGTCCGTTTCTGTACGGATTCAGTAAAGTGTCCAAGTGTTCCAAGTTCCCAATGGTAGATTGTGTTATAGTGGTAGCACTTCTTTTGGCTATCTCCACATTGAAAACTTTTTCTTAACTTCGTTCTATCATTTGTTTCTTTGTGATCGTTTGGTTATATATGTGGAACATTAATTTGTTTGAGTGCTTTGAAGTTACTGAATTTTACTGTAAAAAAGTATTTTAATACGTCTACAAAAGTTTTATATAATAACAATAAAAATAATAAAAGTAATGTACTGTGGTTATATGATTTATTATTTGTGATTTTAATATTTGATCTTGATTGTTTGACTTTTTCAATAAGGTATTTCTTAAGCTACAGATTTCTTTCTACTTTTGCTTATTATCTTTGAGGTTTCCACACACACGATTGATTCAAAATGGCAGCCACGCTTGCATCCCTCTTCCTCTCGATATAACTCTGCGTTCACATACAAAAATCTTATTCACGCTTCAATAAGCTTCCCCTACTCCGCTCTCCCACACGCATCGAATTTTTTCCAATGGCATTATATGAAAAAATCCTCTCACCCCCCGGCGAACGCTTCGAGGGTAGCTTTAGGGGGCGCTAAATATTGTAGTGGGGGCCTTTCCGCCCCCACCCCCCGCGTCGGCGTCAGGCGATTGGCATAAATGTACGGTAAATCATGAATTAAATATGGCACGCCTAAATAAGGAAATCGGCGAAGTGGCATTATGGCCGCTACGCAAAATTTAGCGACAATTGAATTGTTTTGCGTACCTACGTCGAATATAACTCGTTGCTTGAAACGTAAATTAGTCACAGTATTTACTTCGCTCACTATTAAGGAAAATATTTTCATTTAATCAACGTAATGTAATCATTTGAGTAGCTTGTTGGTCTTGTGGTTAGGACTCTCGCCTCGTGATCCAAAGGTCGCAGGTTCGAATCTCACTCCAGACAAGCGAGTTAGTCCTATTTTCATAGCAAAAGCGATTAGCTAATTTGAAAATAGTAAGAATATTGATTAATAATTCCGTGTTCGCATCTCAAAAAAATTATATCTATTATTTTATTTTATTAAATAATATTAATTTCGTGAATACCTCTGGAATTTTTACAGATATATTTTATGCTTGTTTATATAATAAATAAAGTTTGTATTTGTGTATGTACATATACTTATACAAAATACATGATGATAATTTATATGAATGATTCGATAGGGCAGTACCATTTTAATGAATAAATATGTTGCCTACTTTTATATGTAGGTATGGCCTAAGAACACAGTTACTGGATTTTGTCCTCAGAGGGATGATTAATTAATTTTGATAAAGTGTGGAAGTTTCATAGAGACTTCTATGATTAATTTATTAATTCATCTCAAACAGAGGGTTGAGAGTTTCTCCTTGATTTTTAGTTCTTGTATTAAAAAAATGTGCGTCCACGGTATACGAAACATGCGTCTTCAACACGATGTCTCAAAGGTATCGATCGAAACAATTAAATTAAATTTATCATATAATTACGTTCACCAGGGGCCATATTTATGTACATATCCAAAAAATGATCCGTAGCCAATCATTTAAGCGTTACAACATATAGCTGTAATAATCAGCACCTAAGTTTCTCCTGAATTCCAGACCAACAAGGCGAAGGAGCATGGAAAGGTCAAAACTAAGATGGAGCGACTGTCCTCAAAGAGCCTCTCTTCCTCGATCTGCTTAGAAGAGAGCTGGCACAAGAGCGAGATGAGTAGAGGAAGACTGTTGAGGAAACCATGACCCGCCAGTAGTAAAAATGTGCTAAATACAGCAATTTTGAAAATTACCAATAATAATAATTGGTGTTCATCAAAAAGTTGGAAATTTATCCAAAAGCAAGATGGTAAACATTTTTGAAAGTTTAGTACCGTCGTGCTTTCCATTTCCACCGATTGATTGAAAAGCCTCGCCGCGGTGTAGCTCCGATTAATCATTCCTCCAGAAAGTTTTATCTGGAATCGCCCAGATTGCTCGTGAAATGTCAGAATAAACATTCCCCTCGCCCCGCCGCCGCCGCCGTCGCGACCTCTATGTGTTGTATGTACAGCCGAGAGTTTTTCACCAAATCCGATCTCTAATTTGGTTTTCTATCGAGGGTAGGTACATGTGGAGTGGCAGACATTAAATAAAGCAGACAAATTTTATTTGAAACATTTATTAATTAGAACAAATTATAACAATCAAGGTATAACATGAATATAAATATTCGTTAATAAATACATTTGATCCGACTTCTTTACAGAGAAATTGAAGCTAGAAAGGACCACTGATATGGTTTACTATGTGGAATGGATGAACGAGTAAAAGATTGTAAAGAAAGTTGAAGGCAGCTGAAACAGACAGTTGGAGTATAGAATAAAATAGATGTTCAAATACCTAAGAATACACACGAGATGATTTAATGCACATATGAAAGTGAATGAGGCATAATTCGTGAGCCAGTTTGTAAAATTGTAGAGTTCTATCCTCTTTGCCTATCCGTCTAGGAAACGGCGTGATGGTTAAGTTAACAATCATTAGATTTCCTCACAGTGGATTACGTCATCCGCTTTTCGAATATTAATATTTAGGGAAGGCGTCGTGGAGTTCGTGATAGGAAAGTGTTGGCAGTTGCATATGGGCAGGTGCGACGTTTATTCTTCACCGGAGGCGAGCTCCGGAAGCATGTGAAGATGTACAACTAAAATAAAAGAGTAACGCTGTAGATGCACAAGGTCTAAAGCATTAACTTGGTTGCAGTATTGTGTCCCTAGTTGCAGTATATTGTTTGACCCTGGTATTGTTTGACCCGACTCAGTAATATTGCCATAACAAAAAAGACCGGTTGATCCGCATACCTGAATGCATGTCGCGGTTGTTTTGTCGACTAGAGTGGTCCACTTTATCGACCTTAATATTTTATTTAAATTAATAGGTAATTAGGTTTAGACAAGAATTATTGTCACATTGTAATTTTGTAAATAAATCATTATAATTTGTAAATACAAAAACTTGATTGCTAAGTAAAATAATATTGTATGTAGGTTCATTTAGAATATTATTGAGAATAGGTAGGTAGTAAGTTTTTGATTTCATTAGTTTAAAAAAGTCGCGCATTTTGTCCTTTAAATTAAATAATTAATTCAGTTTATTTTTGCTTTTTAGTGTTTTTAGGTAGTGAGTTTTTGTTTGAGGTTTTTTTTGAAGTCGGTTTAATTTTTTTTTTTAGTTTGTTTATTTTTATTTATAGTGTAAATAATAGTATGTACGTAGTAATTTCACTTCTTTTTGAAAAAGGAACCACGATGATATATAGTTAAATGAGTGGACAACCATTGAAACTGGAAAGGTGTAAGTGGCGTTACATTAAATGGCTAGTAGTAGATTAAATCTCGATGGTTTCCTATGAAAATTTGCATATAATTCACTTACACCTCCAGGAGTTTAAAAATAACAATTTACTATTTGGTGGGGTAAATTTGTATGTTATATGGCAATATCATGCAATTACCACCAGTTAAAGAGCGTTAAAGAGCATTGGTGCTTCGAATAACCGCCGTGGTCAAACGCCGAAATACACTTATGGCAACAGTTCTTCTTCTGCAAACTCACCTTCAAGATTAAGACTTGAGCCGTAGAATTACAAAATCCGCTCTGGACATTTTTAATTTTTATTATCGTCTTTTAAGTGTTGGGATAAAGATCTTAAAGATCCAGACATTGTTATTTTCAGAATACGGATGTACGACTGTTGTAAATATCTAAATTAGAACACTAAGACAAGCTCCAACTTTGTGAAAGGTCAATTGAAGAATCCAACCCTCAGATTTTCGTGTATTTTCTTTCCTACATAATACAGGTTACTATATCGGCAACTTTTAAGGTATCATCTAACATCTAACTCCTAACCATTTCGGAGTTTTACCTTCCATCATCAGCCCACTTATATAACCTGAAAGAATACAACTATCGGTCTATTCGTACCTATAATATTTAAAGAATTATCCTCCAACTCCCAACTCTTAAGGAGTTGTACCTTCCATTGCCAGCTCATCAACATGAGATGATTACTACCAGATGCAAATATTTGAATAGCTTTAGAAAAAAACTGAAACACGTAATACGTGCCTATAAAATTTGAGGGTTGCCCTCGATTTCCATGGGATCCCACCTTCAGATCTTGACTTGGTGACAATGGGACCATCTCAGAAGTATTTTCTCTTGAATAAAAAAAGTATTTTGAAAATCCGTTCACAATTGACAGAGAAATCGGTGAACATACAAGTCGGTTAAAAATATATTATATCGTATAAATAAATGTCAGTCATATTCCTTTACGACTGCCCATTTTTACTACTCTTCCATTTAGTTCACTCACAAACACAGTCATGTTTCTTGTACGTACACAATAAAATACCTTCGTGTATTGCTTCCGCCAAACTCAGAGTGATTTTCCAAACTCTAACGTCGTCACCCTCCTTTGTGCCGCGCTAACAAGAGGGGTGCGGGGAGGCGGGGTGGGAGGCTCCTGCAGGGCCGGGCGGTAAATAAGGGAAAAAATCGTGTGAGGGTGGAATCGAAAGGTGAGTATTTATCAGAATGCTATGTGCCTGCGTGCTTCTACCTACCCCTGGAGCTGTATTAGCTATTTATCTGCAGTATCAACATACTCATAGACAACTTTTTTATATGCTACAATTATTAAATGAGTTTTTTTATTTATTAACGCCCTTACAGCACAATAATATAATTTGCATTATATAAACATTTACAAATAAATATGAATAAACGCAGGCTTTAAATCTATAATATAATTAATTAATTACATTATTGACAAGAAAAGAAAAGTTAGAATAAAATTATGACAGAAATAAACTAAGTTAAATGCATTGTAGCTGAAATATTAAAATAAATTATTCCACTGTCCCGATAAAATATACCCAAGAAATACAAAAAGAAAAAAATAATAATATCAAGTGGAAAGCAAATACATAGCAGTATCACAATACTAAAAGATAAATACAATATGAAGTAAAAAGAATGTATGTATATAGCAAAATCAGAAGCTTCAAGTAATCATAATATAGTAAAAATACAAAAAATAGATAATAAAAAGTAGAAAGCAATACTACAAGGTTAGTAAAGCATAATATAATAAAAAAATTACACAACAGTTTGAGTGTACGAGTATCTCACCCTATCAACAAATGAAATACAATCCACTTATTTAAGTCCAATCTGACGAATACTAGTTATCTTTCAATACACCTTTTAAGATATATTTAAACATTATAAAGTTGGTGGAAAAAATTGCTCGTATACGTTTGCTAGTCCAAGAAGCCTTTGCATTGCGGAATTAAAAACGTACTTGGTAGTTGCAGTTTCCAAGGCAAAACCTGCATGACTTCTAGTTACGCGAGATGGAACACGCAAGCAGATATCTTTTAATAATTGAGAACAGTCGATAGTTCCGTATTGTGTAAAAAAAGAAAGCCCGTCACTATTATACTAGTTTATAGTTTATTGAGAAAGCAAAAAGATCTAAAAATGTAGTAATCAATGTTACTCAACGCTATGTTTAGCTTATAATAAATAAATCTAAGAAACTTATTTTAGACTCTATATATGTTACACTTAATATTAATGAATGAATTGAACCTTGATATATATCAAGGAGACTGAACATATTCCCATGAACTGAATGAATTTTATTCATATGTACGAAAATTTTTAATGAATCATTTAAATGTTTCATTACACATATTTATTAAATAGATATTCAAAATAAAACAACTGAAATTATGAAAAAAGATTAATTGAATAATATATTTTCCTTTAAAATAATTTCGGGTAGTACAAAAATTTGAATGTGGAAGTTATTGCATACAACGAAAAGAGGCAGCATCAGTTTTTAAAATGTATGTAAAATTTGATTCGTCAGAAAAATATACAGAAAAAATCAGAAAGATAAGAACACCACGGAATGGATCTTTGTTAAACGCTATGTTAACTTTTTGAGATTGAGATTACATTTAGAGACTTCCATATTTGTAATCTTCTATGATTTATACATTTGTTATTCCATTCTTAAATTACTATCATTAAATTTGCAATGATTTTAAATAACTTTAACATTCTGGCAAACATATATTTTTCGATATACATTATTTCCTGTATATCTAATTGATGTATATTAAACATTAAGTATTTTTTTATAAATTGAACAATAATAAAAAAATACTGTTTTAATTGAAAAATGTTGTTAGTTAATATTATCTGGCATTTTATTCCTATTTCACAAATTAAATAATATCAAATAAAAGTGACGAGTGTATTCAAATTTTTCATTACGAAATAATAATATATTCCGTTGCTTAAAAATTATATTATATTATTTTAACATAATTATACGAGTTTTTTCAGTAAATCTTGATGTAGCAGTGAAATCAAACTCTAACAACGTCCCAAGAAATGCGAAAATATAACTATAATTTTCATCGTTAAAAAAAATTGTGACGTCAGTAGTTTTATCGGGATATACGGGAAGGGTGTCGGGCGGCCAGGGGTGGTATTACTGGGATTGTTGGTGTCAGAGAAAGGGAAGGAAGGCACGGGGGAGAGTAGGGAAAGCCATGTGGAAAGAAAAGTGGAAGTGTCAGCTGCGAATGTGGAGAAACTCCCTAGCACCTGATACAGTCAGCAAACAAAATAAATAAATAATATATTTTAGAATTCTGACACTTTTAAACAAAATGACAGTTTGCGTGAATGCTTGGTTTTAGTTCCAATTTAGTTCATCTATTACTAATCCTAAATTAACAATTCCTTGCGGTAACATGAGTCGACACCACGTCTGTATCCGGAAAATTGCTATATTAGTTTCGCTATAGTAACCATTAACAAAATGCGAAATATTTGAAACTTATACATGAGGTGTATAAAAGCAAAGGCAGCAATATCCAAAAAATTAAAAAATGTTTTGAGTGCAGTCACCAATGCTTACTAATTTAATCAGGATTTCACGGTCGTTCATAATCTAGTGTGTAGTTTTCTTGGATATTCCGCCGCGTATATCTGACCTGTCTGGCCGACGTTTCGGATTCCATTGCAGGGCTAATGTGCATTCTAAATTAGTGATCCTCGATGACTGCTTTAATTTTTTTTTGATATTGCTTCCTTTGTTTTATACCCGTCGCCTGTAGTATCGTATATTAGTTTTTGAAATATCTTTGAAAAAACTTGTAAATTTTTGTTTTTCAATGGAAACAAATTTTGCAGTAAAGTTGCAATTTTAGAACATAGTTTTATGACACTTAAAAAAATGAATCAATTAGACAAATATTTGACTACCACCGTAATACGAAATATTAGAAGCAACTTCAAAATAAATTGTGTTTTCATTATAAAATAAAATAAAAACTTTTTATAATTATTAACCGCATTAAACTGGCAAAGTTATGTCATTTGTTTATGACTATGATAGATATTAGTCTAGTAAAATTCAACAAAAATTTTTTTTAGTTTACGAGCAATGTTATACTTTGCTCCTATCAACAAAATATTCTATAGCGTTTAACTGAAGTTCTTAGCAGTATTAATTGGAAGAAACAAGTAATTAGGGTTTTACTCCATTGGATCCATTGCGCCGGGTGTAGCCGAACAACAAAGAACCGATTCCTACGGGGGGAGTGGGGAGAAACGGCTCTGGAACGCATGGCTAAGTGGTAATATATAGAGCGGTACCACAGAAAAATACCTACCCATCTTATTACCTTTTGCCACGAAATGTATAAGGGATGTTTTAATTTTACATATTAATCTCATGTTTAAACTCTTTTTTATTTTTGTACAGGCTAAAGATGATTGTATTAGTAATATTATTAAGGGTTATTTATAATTATATTACAATACAAAAAAAGTTGTATTTTTTTTAAAAACCTCTACATCTAACCTAACCTAACCAAACATTTTTAGTTCAAACTATACTGTAGGATTGTAATTTTTTCGCATATTTTTATTTATTTAACGTTTAATTGACATTTTTGTCATAGTGTCATTCTTTAGTATGGTTAGAAAATTAACTTGCGTATAAAAAAATCATAGACATAATGCGATATTATGCTGCCCTACTTTGTAGGAGGCTGAGGCAAAGAAACGCTTAGCGAAAGAGCATTCCGAGAGTGGTTTATTGGTGATATTTGCTTAAACGACTAGTCAGGAAAGGGTCAATCCTTAGATTTTGATGACCAGGCCCTTTGGTGGCTATGAAAGAAAACGAAAGTTGCACTGCACTAGGACATTGGATACTTCACCTACAAAATTGACCTTTTTCGCCAATGGATGCAGTAATTGTTTTTCAATTGCATTTTAAATATCGGCACTCAGTACCTACTCCAGGATCTTGTAGATCTTAATGTCCCTTTCCCTACAAATATTCAGCTCTTTCTTACAGACTACCGACGAGAAGTATTAAGAGTTTTATTAAAATTCTTAGAGAGTAATTGCATTAAGCTGTAATGTTCATGTAGATGACTTACTGGGTGATAAGCCATTAAATTGATTTAAAAATAAAAAATAGCGGCAGAAGAATAGAAGTAATCTGATTTAAAATTATGATGATTAAGAAGATTAAAAAAGTTAGATTTTCAATTATCGAATAAGAAACAATGAGCAAAAGTAGAAAAACTGACAGATTTTGAAAATCTCTTCATTTAGGATAAAGTTCTTTTACAACCATTTTTTTATGAGAATCGATTTTTTGTACATAATTTTTATCGAAAAATCTAAATTCAACATAACCCTAATTTATCGAATTTGACATTTTCTTCTAACGCCAAATATCAAAGATGAATTTGTCGAACAAATTAATAAATTAGAAATTGGAACATTTTTCATTCCCACTTCCTGTAACGGTTTTCGTCGTCGTTTTCACGAAATTAGTCCCATAAACCGAGATTAAAGATATTACACATCAAAAATACATGAAAAAACACAAGGTGAGGTTATATTTTTTTAAATAAATATGGAATTATGGTATATTAAGCAATATCATTAAAATTATTTTATCATATTAAAATCCCTTTGTGTCTTTGTTGCTCATAATTGTGTTTTCACTGTGTCTCAATATGATCTTGATGCCTTTACAAAAAACTAAACTATTATTCATATTTTTGATAGCTAGCTAGCTGTCACAAAAAAATAAAAATTGATAAGAAAACCTGAAACACTTATTTACGTGTAAGTAACAGATTTCAAAACATAGGTAATATAAAAAAAATATTCTATTCACTCACGGATTAAAATCGCGCTTCTCAAGCGCCTTGTATACCCAACCTCCCCAGAGCTTTCGGATATACGGCGGAATCATAATGACGTGGGGAAGATGGGGTGAGTTGGCACTTAGCATTTTGCAAGAGGGTGGCGACTCGGGCCACGGTAGAAGGCTCGATATTAGTTTCTGTACGTGTGGACGTATATTTAGCGGCCCTGCGTTTGATACGGTAATCCATCTTTTTTGATGGATGACGGAAGAAAATATTCTGGCGTCTAAGTAATGTTTAAGTGAATTTTCATATCGGAAATTTCCAGAGTTTTTCCTGACTCGCTGCCGGGCTTTGGTGTTTGCCAATGTTGGGCGCATTAGCCAAATGTATTGCGAGTTTTGATGAATGGGCAACTTGAGATATTCCGCGGAAATGAATTAGCTAATCAACAAATGTCAAATTAATACACACGAATAAAAATATACACGTGTACGTAAATGTAAAATTCTAACGATTTTTCAAGCTAAACTAGGATATGGTTAAAGTTTTTAACTTATAATCTTTAGACAAGCGTCTTACCGCTAAATAAAATCGCACTCATGTAAATCTCTCCGTTAAAAAATAAACTTTTTATACTTATAAGAAAAATCTTCAGTGGTTAAATAATAATTTTGTTGTTTGTCTGTTGGTAACTTCTGTAACATCCGTAACTTTTTTAAATATTTTTTTTTTATAAACCAATATATATATATATAAATATATATATATATATATATATATATATATAAAGAAGCCCGTGTTTCCCTACCCGCCAAGTTTTCTCCACAACCACCCACCGGTGGTTATGGTGGTGGATATCCCTTGGTATTACATCGAAAATATGCGAGTTTGGTGGGGGTGGCTGTGCGTGGTTGGGAGTGGGTGAAGAAAATGTGCTTTCAAGCACATTGTTTTGTTGCACACAAGGCCGCAAATGCTTCAGATTGTTTCAAAATAGGCGCGCCGACTGTGTCGGTGAGTCTAGAACGTTCAGGAAAAACCTGTTCTAGAAAGTTCTGGAAGGAGAAGGTTCTAGAAAATTCCCGAAAGTTCTATAAGGTTCTAAACTGAGTGGCGAAATGTGTCGGTGTGTCTAGAAGGTTCCTGTACATTCGATAAATTTCTTGAAAGTTCTGGAAGGAGAATGTTATTGAAGGTTTGCGAAAGTTCTATGACTATCCAAACAGTGTACTAAAAATCTACGGGTGCGAAGCCGCGCGGGCACAATTAGTAAATAATTATTCTTTAGGACCCGCCGGGAAACGAAGATGAAATTTCTTCCTTCCTATTAACCCTAATTTTTTATACAAATTTACACCGTTTTACATATCTTACTAATAATTAAATAAAAATACTTGTAAAAGTACGTCATTTTTGGTGAGTTACAGCTAGTCACATGTAATGTGCTCTAATAGTTTATAGAACAATACGGCAACAAAACTAAAGATGGTAACATTTTTATAACCGTACAAAAAAGTAAAGGTAAAGGGAGATGATAGATAGTGATACTGAAATAAACAAAACATAAGAAATATACCAACATAAAGTAGCTTGTTGGTGTAGTGCTTAAGTCTCGCCTAGCGATCCAGTGGTCGGTGGTGGGAGCCCCAATTCAGGAGACCAGCAAGTTAGTTCTATTCGCGAATAGGACTAACTTGCTGGTTTTTTTGTTTGAAAATATTCATAAGAATATTCATAAAACTCATATTCCATGTTAATATTAGGTCCTTACATATGAAATTGGCGTTTTGCCGTACTGGCAAATTTGATCTCAAATATCTTCTCTTTGGTTAGGAATTCCAAATCCAAATTTATACAGCTATTTACTCGTGTATTTTTGTTTTGAAAATTATAATTCATTTGTTTTTTCCTCAACTGTTTTTTTCTTTGCGTCACTCAGTTTACAAAATGAAAAACTTGAAATATCGCGTTATTTACGAGTACGAGTTCCACCGTGGCACCAGTGCTGCAGAAACGGCTCGAAGGATTAATGACGTGTATGGCGACGGTGCCGCAAAAGAAAACACAGTGCGTTTTTGGTTCCAACGTTTTCGTTCTGGAAATTTCGACCTGCAGAACAAGCCCCATGGACGGCCGGAGACCAAAGTTGATAATGAAGAATTGAAGGCTATTTTGGAAGCGGATCCATCGCAAACCACATCCGAGTTAGCTGCAGGCTGCGGTGTTAGTGTAAAACTGTTTTAATCCACTTGAAGCAAATTGGTAAGGTGAAAAAGCTTGAAAGGTGGGTACCTCACGAATTGAGTGAAGCAAATCAACAAACGCGCGTTGACTGCTGCGTTGCATTACTCAACCGCCACAAAAATGAAGGGATTTTAAATCGAATCGAACCTGTGATGAAAAATGGATCCTGTACAATAATCGGAAGCGCTCATCGCAATGGCTGAACCCTGCCGAACCAGCCAAACCATGCCCCAAGCGAAAATTGACTCCAAAAAAGTTACTTGTGAGCGTTTGGTGGACTAGTGCTGGTGTCGTTCACTACAGCTTTCTTAAATCTGGCCAGACGATTACGGCAGATGTCTATTGTCAGCAACTGCAAACCATGATGGAAAAGCTAGCTGCTAAACAACCGAGGCTGGTTAATCGCTCTAGGCCACTGCTGCTTCATGATAACGCCAGACCACACACTGCACAACAGACGGCTACCAAATTAGAGGAGCTTCAATTGGAATGTCTAAGACATCCACCGTACTCTCCGGATCTTGCCCCAACAGATTACCATTTTTTTCGAAATTTGGATAAGTCCTTGCAAAGGAAAAAATTCAACTCCGATGGGGCAG
The DNA here is from genome assembly GCA_016648135.1 of Agrypnia vestita. Classification (NCBI taxonomy): domain Eukaryota; kingdom Metazoa; phylum Arthropoda; class Insecta; order Trichoptera; family Phryganeidae; genus Agrypnia; species Agrypnia vestita. The sequence continues at coordinate 398,052 of JADDOH010001309.1, read as the reverse complement.
TCAAAACCGCCTTCAAAGATTTTATTGATTCCCATCCGAATGGTTTTTTTAGTAAAGGGATCGATGAACTACCTATGAGATGGCAAAAGTGCATAGATAGCAATGGTACATACTTTGATTGAATAAATATATTATAATAAAATAAAATCGGCTTTATGTTCCTCCCATACTAAACGTCAATTTCATATGTAAGGACCTAATATATCCAAATTATTATAATAAAAAAATAATACAATCCAGCGTCAACAATAATGTCAAAAATTAAGAAAATCACAATAGTGTTTTTGTATGTTTTCCTTCAGACTTGTTTAATATTATTAAAATTTATTATGTTGCTTAATAAATTGTATTTGTTTAAATAAGTAAGTAAACAATGCTACCTGGTTAGTCCCTCAAAATTAATATAATAATATTTTTAAAATATTTTTCAGTAAATAAATTACACATTGAGGTCTGTGTTTTCTTCTTCTTCTTCATAATTTTTTTTATTTAATTAATTTATATACCCATATTGTAATTTATTCAGCTTTCTATATTTTAGAATTTCAGTTCATTAGTTTCATTAGACAATTTTTACAATGAATCCTATAGTAGAGGAAAGTGTGGAGGTATAACACGCACGAATGCGATAGGAGCCATAATTTTAAGTTTGGTGTTCCTTTATGTTTTTCTAAAAATGTCAATGTAGGCTTCCATGCGTGAATTTATTAACAGTTTATGTTTTGTATATGTGTCAGGATTAAAATTAAAATTTGACGTTAAATAGTTCATTCTTCTGGGAGACTGATGAGGTAAAGAATTTTCGAATAATTTTCAGTGAAAATCATAAGGATTGCTCAAATATTTACGGTTTATGTTCACACAACATGATTTTTTAAAATTATCACCTTTACAATTTTTTTAAAGCAAAAATTTGAGATAGTTCAATTTAGATAGTATGGAGTACGGCACCGGAGTGAGTTTTTTTCCGTTAAAACGAGTTATTTTGTCTATGAGAATGATGATGAAACAGAGCTTTTGGATTCTTCGGATACGGATTATAACATATTTGAATTTGAAATATTTGGGTTTAGCACCAAATTAAGTTGTTTTTGTGCAGCTTCCACCTCAAAAACAAAAATGAAATAATATATTTATCTATCATGTTGGCTATTTGAAATTTATTTACAACTATCCGGAAGACAGATTTTGATATTAGAGATCAATTATGATTTTGAAGTTATGATTTCATAAACTAAATATTTTTAAATTTTACGAAAGCCTATAAAATATCATACAATTAAATAAACATACATTATTTCACTCTAATTATAAGTAGAAAAATAATTGGCTTTAGGTTCAAATTCCTGTTCAACTAAATTCAAAAGATCTTTTCTAATACAATTATGCGAAAACTAACTACCACATTCATACACTCTTCACTATCGACACTACACAGCTAGGCAATGAGTACAGTGAGTTTGTAGAAATATTCAACGACAGCTTAAATACTTTCAAGAGAATTATGTATGCGGTTGTGAGACAGTGATAGTTTTTATAGTAAAATCTGCTAATGTTTCACTGCTATATATATTTGATTGCGCTTTAGTGTTTCGCATCACATAATGTTTTATATATATATTTTTTATTCAATTCCTTTTTATATTTTGTTAAATTGTGTATTTTAAATGAAATATTGTTCACCTTGAAAGAACGCCTATAAGTATCCTTAAAGTCTTAAAGCAAGCGTAAAGGCGGCTCCCGTAGTCCATTAGGCATGACACCGGCTATTCATACCACGGGTTTCAGGTTCGATTCTATAATTTTCTCAATCCTGGGTATTTTTGTGAAGTGTTTAGCTACATTAATTGGACCTCGAGGCCTGTTGCATTGTTAAAAATAAAAAATAACATTTGAAAACAGTAGATATATGATTGAACATTTTTTCAATGGTGCTATGTACCTACCGTACCTACGAACAAAATAAAAAAATTAAACCCTCTTTACCCATCTTACTAAAATAGTCCAATTCATTCCCATTTTCTCCGCCTCATCAAAGTTTGAAACCAAAATATTGTGTAGCAGCTTACAGTGTAATACGTAATTTGGAACAAACATTCCATTAATGTAATTACGTTAGTAATTTATATCCAATATCTCATATTAATTTGAAAGCAATAAACGAAAATGGCTCCGATGTTGCCGGCCTCTAGCGACGATGCATTTCCTCGGATCAATCATGCTAATTGGGCCCCGCAAATCGGTATTGACATTACCGCCCCTGTAATTTGAGGCAGGCTGCAGCGCGGGGCGTTACCTTCATTACTGCATCGAATAAAGAGTTGTACTAGAAAACAAACGGCGACATCGCGCGGTCGCATGCCCAACTAATTTTACCTAAAGGGCTGTTTACATGAAATATATTAAACGCAATTGCCAGTTTTGTTAACGAGATAATATACTTTTGAATAAATCAATCAAGCAGGATCAGAGTCCTCACTTTAAAGAGATAAATGGTATGTTGTACAAAAAAAGCTACGTACCTTAGAAAAGGTATTTATATATACCTAGCAAGGTATATATAAATACCTTTTCTAAGTCAGCGATCATTCTGGCGATATGACTTTTTTTACCGCCGCACGGAACGACCCGGTCGAGTTACACCAGTCCTTATTTACTTAAAAAGAATTCTGATGTACCCAGCCTTTCTTTAAGGCCGTAACTTCAAGATTCTAGTTCAGTTTGAGTAAGACGGAGGAGTCATTTCACGAAGTGTCAGCGAGACAGATAGTGACACCAGTTACTCGCTAATGCACACAAAATACAGATCAGTATGTTACGATACCTCGTTTACTGCGCATCTTTTCGTATTTGTGTGTATTGATTTCGTACTTTTTGCCTCGTTTATTGGACCTGATTGCTTGTGATTAGGATTTTGACTATTTAGTTTCTCTTTATGACGACCTTTGCTTTCCCCTGGACTATCGTAGGCCAAATGTGCACCGTTTACTCTTCTCAGAGGGTCGCCTCGCAAACCATGCCCAACCTGGTGAAGGAAGATCTTCCCTCCCTTACGGGAACATCGTACTAAAAGCTGTCGAAGATGACCCGAGTATTTCAGTACGTGCAATAGAATTAAGAACAGGAGTGTTAGTATAATATAATAAAAGTATAGCCCACCGAATCGAAAAAAATGAGTTCCACCCGTACCACGTACAGCGAGTACAAACTTGGAACCCCGAGATTATCAACATCGAGTTAATTTTTTCCGAACGATGTTACAAAAAAACCGGGAAGATTGGCAATTCTTTGAGAAAATTTTATGGTCGGATGAGTCAACATTTAAAAAAGATGGTTTCATGAACCTGCATAACCTACATAAATGGCATATAGAAAATCCAAATTTGATGAGACAAGATAGATCACAGTATCGGCTTAAAATAAACACGTGGACCGGAATTTCAAATGGGAAAATAATTGGTCCTTTTGAGCTGCCAGAAGTCTTGAATGGTGAAGTCTATTTGGATTTTTTACAAAATAGTTTACCAAATCTATTAGAATATTTGCCTCTAAATATTTACAGGGACATGTGGTTCTAGCACACTATGTCCGCTCAGTTAGAGAATATCTCGACGAGGAACACCCCGGTAGATGGATCTCACAATCTCGTGGCCAGCCCGTTCGCCCGACTTAAATCCGTTAGATTTTTTTTACTGGGGAACGGTGAAAGAAATAGTTTACGAAAAGCCAATTGAAAATTTAGCTGCGCTACGGCAAAGATTAAGGGAAGCAGCAGAATTTGTTAATAATGGAAGATTCGCCCATCTGATAACCCGACCTTTTTTAAGAAGATGTCGGGCTTACATTGCGGCTGAAGAAAGGCAATTTGAACATTTAATTTAAATGTAGGTAATCTCAGCAATCAAATTTGTCTCACTCACACATCGTAAAATGACTCCTCCGTCTTACTTAAACTAGAATCTTGAAGTTACGGCCTTAAAGAAAGGCTTGAGTACACTAGAATTCTTTCAAACAAATAAAAAAAAATATTCAAAACTGGGTTTCATTACAAAAAAAAATATTTTGTCCACAATTTAAGAAATAATCTAGCAAGTGTTATACTATTTTGGAATCCTTATTAAATGCGCCAACTTTTGAAATTACTTGCCAAACTTGTGTAGGACATTTTTTCCAGTACAGTCAGTTAAAACTGGGCAAAGTATTGATTTTGAATACTTGGTTTGGTCAAAAAGTGACATTTTCTTCCAAGTTGGAGTAGTTGGCTTTGTATTTTGAACAAAAGTTTATAGAAACATTATTCAGGATTACATAATAATAAAAAAAAATGAAGAAAAATAAAGATTTGTAGCAACAGGAGTGAAAAGACCGTCACAGGGTGTAGATTTTTTAGATTTTTTTTAAATGCTTATAATTTTTAAAACAAATGACAGATTTTTAAAATATTTTTCTGATAACTATTATGACTTGACCTATCTCCCGATTTCGGCTTGACGTCGAGATGTGGGACACCCTGTATATAAGATATATTAAAGATATTTCAGAGATGAAATTATATTTTTTTATGGGAAAGTAGGCATGGAAGTCTTTGGGTGTTTTTAGGGCTTACGACATATCGTACGGCTGGCTTAAGTGATCACTTTACACAATGTAACGTTCACCATTTCCACCCGTGATAGAATACCACTTCTATCAAATTTTAGGAAGTTGTACATATATATTTAAATATTACAACCCGTTTCGTATATGTATTGTAATAATCCTTAGCGCGACCGGCATCTAAAGCTTTTTCATTCTCCTTAAATAACCACAGATGTCACTAATGAGATATCTTTTTTTATGATTGGAATTTTTTAGCAATATCCTTTATATGTGTAATGAGATTCTCTGGAATTATTAGCATTACACTAGAATACGCCTGAAATATCATTTCCATTTTTAAGACTACTTTTTAGACCAGTATTTTCATTCAGAATATTTTGAGTTTGTCCAATTAATGATGTCCCAGTGACAAAAATCCAGTACTGTGTTCTAAAAATTTGGACAAACTCAAAATATTCTGAATATATAAGTACTTGTGTCTTCACTAATTTATCTTAATTAATAAAATATTAATGGCCACTTAAAAATCTGCTCAAGCGACAAGAGGGGGAGGAGAAAAAATCGTACAAATGATTGTATCGTGATTTTTCCCACAGTTCAAATAATCCTTAGAACAACTTTCAGATGTCAGTGTCGTAGCAAAATTAAATGTGAACCTCTCAAGCTAAAGTAATGATGAACCGCTTTATTGAGTCGATACACATTCGCGTTGACGGTACCAGTTTGAACAAGTCGATAATTAAGTCCACCCAGAACAACAACATTGCTTATCCGGAGGCATATCCGGCGAAACTGTATGCAGAACAATGCTAGGCTGCATTTTGGCATTTAAACATAATTTTCAAAAATGATCTTCCACTTTCCGAAGCGCAATGTATTCAACCAATGCGTACTTCCAGTACTTACTGTAAGGTGAAATACGGCTACCTAACATGGACTCTCAACAAAAGAGATATCAAAAACATATTGGAAAAAGTACAGGTTTTTTGGTTACGTCGTTTCAAGAATGAAGCTATCTCTATGAAGCTAATGAAGCTAATCTAACCTAACCTAACCTAACCTAACCTAACATGGACTCTCAACAAAAGAGATATCAAAAAAATATCGCAAAAGGTACAGGTTTTTTGGTTAGGGCGCTTCAAGAATGAATTGTATACCAATACACGTCAGTCTGTGTGTTATCGCTATATATGCGAGAAAGAGTCAAAGATGTACGACCTCTTCACGCTAGAGAGTAATGCGATAACCCACTTAACATCAGTTGACGCTTAGTATTGGTTATGTACATTGCGCTTAGTGTGTTGTTGTTTAAAATAACACTCAATTTAACACATTGACAATAATTATTATTAAACCACTTAAAAATCATCACGTACTAGTTTTAGCTGATAAAGGGTCATTATTATTATTTTAACGTTTTATAAATAATATTTCTTTTTCTATCTATAAAATAATTAAACATTAAATAACTCCGTATATTATTGTAATAATAATAAAAAAATATTTACTAGCAATAGATTCATCATTGGTGGTAGCCTGTATAGTGTCATTATTAAAAAAATCGACCGGTAGGTATGTTGTGCATCACTCGATAAGAAAGGAAAAGAAACCAGTGGATTAGAGAATATACAAGAATAATTGTAATGTACCTAATGGAATATGCGAAGGAACTGAAATGGAAATGGGCAAAGCGACATTGCCCATGAACAATTGTTGACAAAAAAATATACACTCAGTGGATTATTTTTATAGTTTAATATTGTTTTAGATAAATCAAAAATAAAGTAACATAATTGGACCCCCAATCCCACGATATCTTTTATTTACTGCCATTTGTTATATTTCTAATTTAAATTTATAAACAATATAATTTAAATCCAATTAAAATCTAATTGGCTTTAAACAACTCAGGTAATATTTAAACAATGGAGTTTTTCTTACGACTGACCTAAAAGTAAATTTTTTAACAGGTGCAATTTTTTACGCGCTAAAGATCACACGATACGAATATCATCACATTATTAAAATGTATCAATAAAGTTTACACAGAGGTATCAAATAATATGTAGGGACGGTATATATTTAAATAATACGCTTCAGTGTTTTTGTTAAGGCTGGCAGATGCTCCGCCATTCAATGCTACAACCATTAATATTTTATTTGAATGACAAACTATTCCGCTTGCTAATAAACTCAGTTCTGCAGTGTCCACGTTGATGGCCATTGTTGATGGGCACTCAAAGCAAGAAATAAACACCTCGATTTGTAGCAGGTAGCAATAAAATACACTCATTAATAGAACAAGTGATAAGTAAATCAGGAAACCAGTAAACAGTCTTTACCACATTTTGTAATTAAACCCGGCTAATGACTATCTTTTTTCTGTACTCTAGTAGAGCTGACAAACATTTTTTTTTATAATTGTAATTCTGTTTACTGTGCCGAAGGAATTAAACATGTTATCTGTTAAGTAAGCATTAAAATAAATAACACTAAATCTACGTAAAATTGTGAGTATTCGATCCATTACATCAAAGAGATCACATTATTTTTTCGACAGGTGTATTAACTAAATCTTATTTCAATAACGTCATAAAACACCAATAACTACTTTGATGGCGTCTTCAGATATTATTCCCGAGATAAAAATATACAAAATAATGTAACGTACAAATCTTGAAATTGTGAGAGAAACCATGGGTACTGTATGTCCACAGTTTTAATTGATTTGGAAAAAAAAATTATTTCCCGAATATTAAAAATACAAAATCATATTCGAACTCGAAAAAATATTATAATTGTGTGCTATAACGCCACTCTGGGACAGGCGTAGCCTAGTAGAGTGGCATAATCCACAAATTAAACAAAACAAAAAAATGTGTAAATTATCTTATGTTTTATCATATGTTTTATTGTTAAATTAGTATTAAGTATCTTATTTGTAAACAAGGATTTTTAAATAAATAAATAAAAAAAAAAAAAAAATAAAAAAAAAAAAATAAAAAAAAAAAATATTCAATATCATCCAAATGAAAAAATTATTTTAACTCAGAAAGTTGGCGTTTTATATTTACAATTTTTAAAAATGAGCAAAGAACCTACATAATTCAAAGAGGTAATCAAATTATTTTGTTTTTCTTTATGTTTCTAGGTGTTAAGGTTTGCAAAGTCCAGTTACACAAAGTTAGCCAGTAAGTATGTTTTATTTATTAAATATTTCAAATAATTATTTTTTAACATGTCTTGAGGTTTCACTAGGGTTTTGAATTAAGCTTTACTAAAAAAAATAGGTATTTAACATTAATGTTAACTGTTCGAAGATTTCACAAATGCTTTAATATAAAATACGCATAGTTGTAAAACGTTGGAATACATATGCAGCAAACATAGTAGACCTGTGTAAATTTTTTTATATAAATATTAAATGACCGTCGGCGTTGTCCAAATTAAAGAAAGAAAGTAATCGGAGTAGATATTAAAGAAAGTAGGTAAGATATCAATAACTTAAAAATAAACATTAAGTATATACATTTTTTAAATAGCTTACTATAAGTTTTAAGTATGAAAATTATTTTTTTATTAAATTAAATTCTCAGGAATACAAGCAATAAAATTTAAGTAACTAATACGTTCCCACATTTAGAATATCTAAAATCCGTCCAGTAGAACTCGGGTAATCACAAAATGATATCACTCCAATTGATCACTCCACACTGAAGCAGTATCAGGCGTAGACTGTTACGCATGGTCGCTGTCGAATTGCTGGAGATACTATGAAAACTAGAGGGGTGAAATATTCTCTACAGCAGAGTATTCAGTTACTTTTAATTATAATATATAAAAACTGAAATGTAATGTCATTTACTGCGATAAATTACGTCATCATGTAATGTTTCTATCTGCTGGGATAACCACGTAGAAAATACGTTTATTTTTACATGTGTGTTTAATTTGGGGGACAATGAATAAATAATTTTTAAAATATCTGAAAGGGTACACTTTGTCTTCAACATATTTATGGCTTAGCTTAGATTTTTTAAATTAAAGACATAAATCTATGCGTATAAAGTGTATAAATATGACAAGAAACTTGATCATCCGTTCGTTTATAGAAATGTCAGTTCGTCCAGTAGCAAAGGCAGCAATATACAAAAAAATTAAATGGATTCATCGAGGATTATTATAACTTGTAACGTACTGTTTCGAGATTTAGGCCACGTTCACATGGACCGCGCGGTCCCGCGCGGTACCGCGCGGTGAGAGCGTTCACATGACAGCATTGTGCGCGAGCCAGTCCGGCATCAACATTGTTAGAGAATGGATGTGGAGGAGGCAATTTGCTTACGGATTTTATACCGAAAACTGAAACATCGCAGAAGAACACAAAGAAGATACTGGGTGCATCCTATTTTAAGTCAAAGACTTTCTTCAAGCCTATTTTTTACTTTATATCCCGACCTGAGACTACACGAAGAGAATTTTTTTAACTAATTCAGGATGTCGGTTACATCCTTCGATTTTTTATATGATTGCGTTGAAAACGATTTAAAACATAGTGATCATGCTATAAGGTATTGCATCAAGGTATCACCAAGATCTTCTTTTTATTATTTTATTCGAATAGTCCTTCGAACTAAGATTCCAAATGGCATCTCTTTTTTTAATTTCATCGATAAGCAAATCGATAGATACGTCTTCGCTACTCATTTTCTTCGATCTATGCGTCTGTCCGTCTCAAACCGCGCGGATCAACTGAACGGGTCGATACAGGCTTGTAGGATCTTGATCCGCGCGGCACCGCGCGGTACCGCGCGGGTCAAGATCTTGCGCGCGGGTAGGAGCGGTGCCGCGCGGTGCCGCGCGTTAATGTAGACGATAAACTCTATTTATTAAGATCTTGTACCGCGCGGTGAGTAGTTCCGCGCGGTACCGCGCGGTCATGTGAACGTAGCCTTAATAGGAAACATAGCCTATAAATTTATAGGAAACATGATTTTGCAAAGGATAGATACCTACATAAAATCTAGAATTCAGTACATTTTAAATTAGTAAGTAATCCTCGGTTACTGCATTCAAAATATCTTTTTTCAAAAAAGTTTTTTGGATATTGCTGCCTTTGCTTTTATATCCCATATATGTATATTATATTTTAAGAATACATTAGGTAGGTACAAATATACCCCGAGGAATAATTACGAATAATATTATTAATAAGTAAAACCACGTTTATTTATTAATAATATTTATTTGTAATAATTTTGTTTTGTATCTAAACACAACTTTAGCCATAAATTCTAACGGCTCAATACCTCCGACTTTACAATTCCGTTTGCAGTCCCGGCACGAAACAAATTACGCAAATTAAAGCGTCGCACTTGAGCCCGGCCTCGCAGGAACCATTATCCTGTACTGCTGCTGTTTCAGACAATACGAGGAAAATTCAACAAAGAACAATCGTAAATAATTGGATGAGAAATGTTTTTTTACGAGCAAAGATGTTTATTGAAGGATGTACTTACAATAGAAGAGGTCGTCACTCACATCCGCGACGCAAAGGTTCAACATTTTATGATCGCTTCAAATGTAAGGAAAATTGTCTTCGTATTCAAAGAATTAAATTTCTTTTAACGGAACCGCGTGCTAAAGTTTTTTGTTGTGTGATTGAAAAATGATATATTTTTCCTTTTTCGTCATTCATACATTAAATATTGAAAGTGTAAGACTAGTTTAATATTTTCAATAGTTATTGCGATATTCGGAGGAATAGCTAGCTGCATTTGATCGTAAACTCAAGTTTTGGTTACATTTTGAATCTACCTTATTTTAGTCACAAAACTGATTTGCTTATTCCGAATCCGATTAAATATTTTTATTTTTTTATTTAAGAAAATTATTTCAATATAAATATTTTGTCACAATTATATTTATCTAAATATAAATTGAGAATCAGATTGTATTATTCGGACAGTTTTTTTCCAGACTGTTTTGTAAATAAGTTCAGACTTATTTTTGCAATAAATAATTTGCTACTTTAAACATTTAGTGTCAGAGTTTCGATTCATTTAGATATATTTACTCTTTTATGGAGAAAGGTTATACTCCAATGGCGGTGGATTCAGTTCATGTAAAAGAAAGAAAGTTAAAACAGTGTGAAATATTTTTACCTAGTCAATACTCTTCAGTTTTCAAAGAAGCGGGGCTGAATCCATTTCCATATGAGATAGTTACGACAGACCACACTTTTTTAAAGATTACAGTATTAAAAGTAACCTTATTTACGATTCAATCCGCCCTGATAGAAGAACTAGTGCAAAGTGTGAAGTTGATATCAGAGTTCTGAAGTACAGTCCTAATAATGTAATTTTTTTCTGAAAATTAATAGTTATATCTATACTAATATTTATCTGAGCTCTTAAAAATAAATCGAAAACATACACTTTTACACAAATCTAATGTTTCTACCTCGAATGTTGAAAAACGCTCCATCATCTTTCAAATGTGAAAATTTCTGTTGTTGTGGTAGCAGGAATGGCTTATGAGAATTTTAATAAAAATATGTTTACCTTTGATAAGCTCTCTCGAAAGCTCACAGGAAATTTTTGGCGGAAGCACTCTATTCACCGGTTCTTAATGGGTTTGTCCCCATCTTGAGGTCAAACGTTATGCCCGAATTTGTATTTTAAAATTGGTCTTTCTTTCATTTTTCTGTAATCGGCGAGACAAGTTATCATCAAATAAGCTTCGCGCAATGCACTTCTTTCGCCTGGCAATCGCAATAGATCTTCTTAATAAAAAATCGAGCACTCGTTGATACCTGATCTAGTGGATCCTATCTGATTCGAAAATCTAGATTGAGTAGCTTGTTGGTGTTATGATTCTCATCTAGTGGTTTAGCTGTTCAAGCCCCATTCCAGGACAACAGCAAGTTAGTCCTGTTTTCGTAGCACAAGCGTTTAGTTTAAAAATAGTAATAATATTGATGAGACAGGTTTTCTGTATTTTAAAAATAAAGTAAAAATAACAGCAAAATAAATATTTTTTCCCCCTTTGTCATTTTTACGATTTTTCATTTAAGTATTTAGGTTCAGCAGCCACCTGGTTAAAAGAGCTCCTAAAGCCTTCTCATTTGTCAACGATCACTTAGGTCAGTGTATGTGGGCTCAGATCTTAAGAGCTTATGTCCTCAGACGCGGTGCTCGTTAGGAATACGGCTGGTTAAGCTGTCTACCTTCAATTTAATTTAATTCCGTATTCTAGAAATAATGAAATTACCTTTCTGAGAATAATAAATAACGAAATTACCTTTCTGAGAAATATAAATTGTCACGATATAAGTATTAACATATACAAGTTAAAATGAGTGAATTTTTTAACTAGTGTTGCATAATGGGCTATTTATTGAACAAAGACAAAGAGCACCTAAGGTAGCATTTCTCAAAAAATAAAAAGGTAATCATGACAGCCTGCGTGTCATGATCAGCTTTCAACAGAGTGGCTGAATGCACAAGGAAGTGTCAAGTTAATGCATCAAATTTAAAAAAAATGATTATCAAGATCCGCGAACTGCTTGGATATTTGCATACACAAGCCTACCTTTCTCTTCCTGTCTTGACAGGATAAAATATAACATATAATTACAGTGTCGGAATAAGCCCTCTTGAAAGTTCTAGTATTTTTATATCGACGATAAATAAGAGGTAGTATGTTAGTGTGTAAAATTCTGTAATTAATGCTTTTAAGTTTGTAGATATGTCTTAAAAGTCAATAATAAAATTATATTATTGTAACCCAGAGAACCTACGTATTAGCTACATAAAAATATATTTTTAGTTAAATTATTAAACTTAAATTTTAGTATAAAAGTTAATACTCGTATCTACAATATTATTTTTAAAAAATTAGGAAAAACTTTTTTTAAGTGAATTTTTCGTGTAGAAATATATATTCTTGGCGTAGCTGTCCTTGTGATCAAGAAGACAGAAGATTGATTCTCATCCTAGGAAAATACCAATTTTGTTAAATTTTTGAAAAGCGCTTAGTTTAAAGTGAATAATAATGATAAAAATTTTAAAGCAATATTCGTTTACACACCTTTTTACAAAATACGAGAGAAATGAAGAATAAATGAAGTAATTATTACTTTAATTAATTATTTAGAAAGAATTACCCACAAGCCTATATACATACATTATTGTCAAATATTGAAGGCAACCATGCCGTAAAACTGCTGTGCAGTTTGGCATATGTACAATGCAATAAATATCAAAAAATTAATAAATGTATATAAAAAAAAAAAAGAAACGTTAACATTTTCGAAAACGAATTCTTACCATGCTTCTAGAGAATGCATGTTTTACTTACTTTTTAACACCATACATTTTCACAGTAAAAGTAGTTTAAAAAAATAAAGGAATCCAATTATATTTCATCAACATACATTCAAACAAACAACAAAAAAATTTCTGAAATTGTACTTAACGTTATACCTGTTTTGATTGAAAACTTGTTCTTTAGTTTGTAGATAAATAGCTTATTGGATTGATAAATTTCCTTAAATAAGTACAATATTCATCGTTGTCGTAATCAACATGTTTAAAATATTTGAGCATTTATTATATGCATATTAAACGTTGTATAATATTTAGTTTATTAATTATTATTTGTTCGCAGTTTACTAATACCCTCATTAATTATGTTTTTCTGACAACCCTGTTTTCAGGCCTGACACCAGAATTATGCAATGTGCATCCACGTAGTGCGTTCGTTCCCGTAATAATGGGAGACCCCGATACGATCAGGATCATACCACATTTCTTCACTGCGCACCTATAAATGGTACGATACGTTTTTGATGCCTATCTTTCAATGTCTGAATGCACAGGGCTGTTGCAAAGCGACGTATGTAAATACTAGTGTGTTGAAACAAATAAGGGATTGAGGGCTTTGGGTTACATCAGTATTTAAGCGTGTACGATTGTTCGTAGCATGCTTATATTGTACTCGTAGCTTGAATGATGTTCGCTATATGTATGTACCTATAGGAATCATCATAAAAGCTAGCACACATATAGTCTAGTGAGAGTGTATGTCAGCACGCAGCGTGCTGCCATGTTGAGAACGCAACAATAAAATACTGTACATCTCACATCTCTCTAGCATGAATTTATAGCTACCGGTGCAACAGACTACTCAAAAATATGTGTTGTTATTAAAAGTTTACGTTTTGTTAAATTGTGTAGGTATAAGATTTAAAAAAAAAAAACTTTCAGGGATTATTTTAATTCATGTTTTTAATAATTTTGCCACATCTGGGGAGACAGGACGGTGTGAAGATTTGCATCAATTATTCTACTAGGGACAGCCCTGCCGATTAAACGAGCGATACGTTTGTTGAATGTATGTATTTTTCAAAATTAAAATAATTATGCATTTTACCTCGTTATAAATATTTCAAGCGTTATTCCAGGACAAAAAAAAACATTTCAATCAATCAGCAGCAAGTATTACGAGATTGTCCACGTCGATTCGAATTGGTACTAATATTGAGAGAGTTAATCATTGGTTAAAAAGAGATACATACTGTTCGTTTTGTAATTAAAATAACATTTCAGAGTTTTCAACTATCATCTCAATTATAGTTTTAAATCTATATACGTAGTCATATATCTGTGCGAGAAAAAAATAAAAGTAGAATGAATACGGTGGAAATGCGGTCACTAAGACGCTTGTGCGGAAAATCTTTGGTCGATATAGTGAGGAATGAACAAATTAAAAGTAATTGTAATGCTGGCTGTAGTTTGGTAGATAGAATAAAGAAAGGAGTGCTGGGATGGTTTAGTCATGTAGAACGTTTGAAGGAGGAAATGATGGCTAAGAAAATATATAGGGCGAGTGTTGAAGGCAACAAGAATAGAGAGCGTCCAAAAAAGACCTGGCACGATCAGACACTACAAGTGTTGGGGGGTGGCCCTGTTAAAAGCCTCAACAATCGTAGAACATGTACGAGAAGATATATGAATACGAAGCAAAATTGGTGTGCCAAGATGGTGTGTCAAGATAGAAGAATATGGTGTACTTATTTAGTTAAGACAACGTTTTCCATAGAAATTCCTTTAGAAAATTATGAGTCTTACAATTTATCTACTAGGAATTTCACTAGAATTATAAATTTTCGTTCAAACTTAAAATTTTTCAATTACACTATTTAGTATAATATAAAAAGAGGAACAATAATTCGTTTAGTTAATTGTTTGCTATAACTATTCAGTTATTAATTCAATAATATAAGAAGTTTAGAAACAGAAAAAATAATGAGTTTGTATTTATGTATGTATTATGTTATAGGTACGTGTGTGTAAGTTAGTGAAAGTCTTAAAGTTGTTAAGTAGAAATAAGTATATCAGCAATGCATAATCAAATAAATAATCATCATAATCATAATAGAAATGAAAAAACATAATCTTTAATAAAAGGCAATAAATAGTCAAATAGTGTCCTTAGGTACGTACGTATGTGGCTAGACTAATTATCAAAATTGTGATTGACAAATGTACCATATTTTTTGCTGCAATTGCTAGAATCTGAATGCCACAGTATAGAAAAGAGCCACGAAACACGTAACATCAATCAACGAGAATAGGCAACTAACTGATTGTCATTTTGACTATGTACCTAACTAGTAATAAGCAATACCTAATACAAATTTTGGATATTGGACTTTTGCATCAGACTTCTGTTTTAACTTCGTATTACTGTTTTACCTAATGCTACTTTCAAGTAAATAGCCGTTTGGTTTATTAATTTATATTTTAGTTTAGTTAAATAGATGGAAAAAAGGCAAATTAATACTGTCGCGTATTGTAGGAAGTACAAAGCACCAACACTGGGAAATCTTACCGTCATTTGATAAAAAAAATATCAGCGAGTAACGCAATCAACAAATACAGGAAATTACAGGCAGCAAAGTTCCAAATTGTCTTGTGGCAAATTAGTAATATCCCAAATTAAAAGGACCGACGCCAGCAATCAGCACGAAGGTCTGATGATTAAAGTCATTTTCTTTTATAACGTCTTATTAAGTCACTTAATGGCGGCGTATCGCCTCCTGTATTTAAGATTTGATACGAGATATGTATAACTAAATTAGAACATGCAAAATGTTCCCGGGTGACATCAAATTTGACATGCTAATGTTTCTACACTTCCTACATATTTAATAAGTATATACGATCATACAATTTTTTTTTTAAAAATATCATAAATTGAAAATAAAAACCTAGTATTGTAAAAAAACAAACAGATACGATTATGTACAAAGAAGGCTCCGAAATTCAATTTATTTTTTTGTTTTGTTTTGTATATTGATACAAATGGAAGTATTATTTATAATGTTAAATAAACCAGAGTACTACAGGATAACCTGAAATAAATTTTGGACCATGCTGAGTATCAGGATAATATGAACTTACCAGTTATATTAGATGTATAAACACACATTTTGAAACTGTAACCTAATTTCAGTTAAATTTTGTGTCGTTAACAGATTAACATAACAGTAGTTAAGCAAGCGTCATACAATATCGTAAACATTTGCCATATCTTTTGGATGCCATCACATTTGGGAACACACTTTTTATGGGTCATATAAATCAATCATTCGTGTTCTTCGTGTTCCTTAAACCTCAAAGGATACCTGGCAGGGACGCACAACCATTTTCGTTCATTCTAAATCAATTTTTTTTACACAGAAGTTTCATAGTGCTGATAATATAATATGCCCTAATATTTAACTAAAATATAGACCAAGACTAATGACCTGGTGAAAAATTTGTGAAATCTGTCAATAAATGACTGGGAAAAAGAATATTAAAATTAGTGCATTTTAGCTTGTTTTCCTGTTCTGTGAGCAATGATATTTTCCCCTCAGGCAGGTCGTCGACCTTACCGAAAGGGTCCTCCTCCTTTCTCATCCGGTTTTGGTATCGAAAAGGAGTTGGAGCAGGCGAAAAAGGCGTTTCTGGAGACATTGTAAGATGGAGCAGGCAGGGAAGGCGTTTCTGGAGTGACCATGTCCAGAGAATGGAGCAGACGAGACTTCTAAGAGCCGTGATGCGCAGGATTCCGGAGGGGCCCCCACCGCCAGGGAGACCACCAAAGAGATGGAGAGAGAGCTGGACGTCCTCGTCACAAGACCAGGACTGACCTTCAACACAGATCAAGGATCCAAGGTTTTAGGAGCCATAGCAATCGGCGAGCTTGCATGCGAAAATGTATGAATTTGGTTGAAGGAAGAATTGTAAGGACAGAAGAGTGTGGCGCCTGTCTGTCTACCGCTGTAGAAATGGCGTGATAATGATAGGTAAGTTAGATAGTTAGATAATAAAAAGAATGTAAATCAGCTAAATGAATATTTTTTCAATATTTCTTTCATTATTAAACGAATTTCCAAACGTGTTTTGAATAAATAAATATCGAAAATGTTTATTAATAAAAAAAACATTTACAATAATATATTGACTCTTTCTTTTGCTCCCTGGGTAAGTTAGAAATAATAACTTAAGCTCTTTTGGCTTTCCATCCTCTACATGTTAAAAAACACTATCCTGTCTTACATTTCTTATGAAAAATCCCAAATGCGCGGTACTGTCATCTTTTGTCATCTCGTAAATATTAAAAATTATTATATGCACATAAATTTCATAATTTACTCCCATGCTGAACACGTATAGCAAGATTGTTTTGTTAATTATTACCCACAAGATTACCCACAAAAGCATTCCATTCCGCTACAAGCACTGGTAAGTCCCTATCCGAAGAAAGTATTATAAACAATTTAAATAATACATAATGTATTCATTTTAATTAAATAAATACAAATTTTTACGATGAACAATAATAAATTTTTGCAAAATAAAAATCGCCATCGTTTGGAAAATAAAAAGTTTGCATCCAATAATGGCCTCACGAATTCGTAATTTTGTCGGGGCGATAATGTCGTATTAAAATGTTGTTTATTGCTGTTTCATGGAAGTGTGCGCGGTACATGATAGCCAGGCAAGGTGATCGTATAATGTTTCATTCTCCATGCACGAAATAAAAATTTGGGACATCATTTATGTGCACAAATTATATTGACCCGCCCGGCCGCCAATTTGAATAAATTTTTATTACGTTTTTCAGGAGGCTCGATGAATTTAATTTATAAAAAAATATTGGTGCAATAATTAAAATACACGCTAATCAATTTTTAAAAATTAACGGCAACGGCAACGGCCTCTTTAAGTCTTTGTATAATATTAATATTATAAGCTAGAATATTTTGTAAATAATTCAATACTATAGCACTTTTGTAAATATTTTATAAATGTAAGCTTTGATTATTGAAACGTAGAATATTAAAATATATCATGCAGGCATACAAATTTTTAAATTAAAAATTAATTAACAGACTTATGGTCCATTATATATGTATACGAATCAATATGAAACTAATAAAATATTTTGATTAATAATCAATTTTTGCTTTTGTAGAGGCGAGACAATTTATCAACTTAATATTTTATGATCTAAGATTAATAAAACATTGGAATAACGAGATTTGTAGGTCTGCTCAACACGAATGAAATCAAAATAATTTATCATCCAACATGGAGTAACTATGTTCATGTCTCAAAACTCTAATACCACTTCATTTTTATATAGATTAGAGTAATTAATAAAACTTTAACCGGGCTTGTTATCCTTCGAAAATATACCAACAAATTCACAGCGGGAAATTTCCGCGAGAAATTAAACTAGATATTACACCGTCCACAGTCGGCGCAATCAATTTACATAATATTATGTATGCTCATTCGTACGTTGTACCTGTCTAATACACATACTTCTATCGTATTACAATTTTTAAGCAATGAATAACAATGTGATTCAAGCTGAAATATTTACGCATTTCTTTGCACGGCATCGACCTTAAAATGTCTATTTTAATTTAATACATACTTTTCTATTTTCTATTACTTTTTACTGCTGAATACTTTGTTTAATTACATATAAAAATGTAGAATAAACTAAAATTACGACTGTATTAAATTCTCAAATTGAGAAATGTAAATCACATTTCAAGAATCATATTTTTTTTACCTTTAATACCACACCCCGAGTACAAGAGTAATTACTTTTCAAAAAAGTGTATTTCAAATAAGAATGTTATATTTTTGTACATCGTTAGTTATATATACTACGTACCAAATGAACATCTTTGCCTAACTCTCCGTTGATTAACAATAAAAAGTGATATAGTACTATTGACATATTTTTCATTAAATTGCGTTCAAGAATATTCCATTCAGTATGTGTTTTGTATTCTTATAAAAAATATAAAAGCAAAAATTTTTATTGTCATTTTGATATCAAAAAGTATCACTTTTCATGCTAAAGTACCTCCTATTTGAATTACGAGGACAACAATCTTAAGATCGCATTATCCCAGAATGCACATTTCGGAAAGGTGAGAGATATCCTTGCACTCGAGGGGCGATATACCGATTATTTTAAAAAACTACTTCACAACCTGCCATTTTATCCGATTTTATATAAAATAAGGAATAATTACTGTATTTTTTAAACACTTAATGAAATATTTAAAAACAAACATCAAAATATATAACCAGAAAACAATCAGACAAAAAATGATTGCAGATATGGTTAGACTTATTAAATTTCACATCTGTTGATTCTATTAGTAAAAGAAAGCATCGAAAAACGCGTAAAAGATGTTTCAATATTACTTACTATGTTTTAAAAAATATTTATAATTAATTAATTGATTTTTTGAAAAATAACCAAATTTTTAACTTGTATTTATCATCTTATCAAAAATGTAATATCCCGCGAATATTATAGAGTTTTCAGATAATTATACATCACTGCAGGGTCGCACAGATGAACAAAGTTTCTTGTATATATATATATATATTATTAATTGTTTGAAAGTGACGTAGTTTGATAAAGTATTAAAATCTTCTTCAAAAACAGCAAAATAATTTTGTGGTGACATTATTAATATAATTAATAACAATGAACTTTGTTTTCACCACTTTCGTTGACATTTTTTAATACAAAAGTGGTGAAAATAAAGTTCATTGTTATTAATTATATTAGTAATAAAATCTTTAAATTTTCTTAAAATAATCTTTTAAAATAGCAATAATTTCTTTAAATTACATTATCTGCAAAATGCAAACGTAAAAATTTAAATTTATAGGAAATTTACTCACCTAGAACATTTTTTAATAAATTGTAATAAAATATGTATTGTAATATCGATACATTATGTGTAAAAAATCTGGTGTATATAAATTTAATTTTTTGTTTTAATTCGTTCAAAAACTTTTTCTACGTGTATGAATTTATTTTATGTTTCCTAATTTTACCTAATATAATGTTTTTAAATAATTAATTATTAAAATAAAAGTTTATATGAAGATTGTGTTGTTTTCTCGAATTCCTATATTTGTTTGTTAGTTTCGCCGAATCGACACTGACCAGTTATTATGATACATGTATATTTAATATTATTATAGAACTATTTAATAATACTATTAATATCTTACTATTGTTAATACGGTCACTAAGACGCTTGTGTGGAAAATCTTTAGTCGATAGAGTGAGGAATGAACAAATTAGAAGTGAATGCAACGCTGGCTGTAGTGTGGTAGATAGAATAAAGAAAGGAGTGTTGAGATGGTTTGGTCATGTGGAACGTATGAACGAGGAAAGGATGGTTAAGAAAATATATGAGGCGAATGTTGAAGGCAACAGGAATAGAGGGCGTCCGCGAAAGACCTGGCACGATCAGGTACTACAAGTATTTGAGGATGGCCCTGTTAAAAGCCGCAACAACCGTAGAACGTGTATGAGAAGATGTATGAATGTGGCCGAAGCAAAAGTGGTGTGCCAGGATAGAAGAGTGTGGCGTTCAATCCTCTCTGCCTACCCCTGCAGAGAAACGGCGTGATGGTTAGTTAGTTAGTTAGTTAGTTAATATCTTAATATTATTAATATCTTACAAATACTCGAGTGGGTGATATGATAATATAAAAATAAGTTTAAACAACATCTAATATAATTGAATTAATAATGCTTCTTTAAGAGATAAATTTTATTTTTCAAAAAAATACTTCAAAAATATGTCAGCGTGTACTCACTCGTTATTTCTTCCTCAAAATGAATTGAATAGAATCAGCCCTATCAACTACCCTTGTTTTATTTTTTATACGCACGAAAATTATAACTTCCATTATTTTTTTATCTAATACAAGAGTGATTGCCGAACGGGCCTCCTTAGAGCATGATGCATGGTGTTGCTAGTTAAAATAAACAGGTGGAAGCCCGGAATAATTGGTGGTGTGTTAAAAAATTAAGCGATGCCCTGTTTTGTAACTGACCATGCATCAAAATTCTGTAGATAAAAAACCTTTTGTTATAATAAATTAGTATACCCCCTACGTACCCATGATTAATAATAGTTTTATATTATGCTACAAGTTTCCTGTGTTATTTATATTTAACAGATGACCAGTGAATTCAAATTATTGTTAGGAAGTGGTTGGTCATTTGATTACTACCTACATAAGTGTTCGTAAAATGTGTCGGTAGGTGCGTAGAATATTTACATATCTGCGTGAATGCATATATAAAAAATAAACTGTAACCGTTCGAGCACATCATAATAAAAAAATTATAACAGGATCAATTTCATATTTAAAATACTGTCGCATGATAATATTATTGGATTACGACGAATAAAATTATTGCTATTTAATTTTAATAATTTTTTTTTCATTGTAGTATGGATTTGTCTCGAAATTACTTACCATTGTGCCAGGTCTTTCGTGGACGCCCTTTGTTCCTATTGTCATCAATGCTTGCCTCGTATTCATACTCTACCATCTCCTTCTCGGGTAACGATGAATTTAGGAGCAACTTATTTGATTTGGGACTTGCTAGTGACCCGTTGTGTACCTGCGGCCGCGTGAAGCCGATGCAGGAGCACCTATTAAAGGATTGCCCTATTTAAGATGATTGTCGAGAAAACTAGGTAAGGTAAAACTTCATGACAATATTTTGTACGTTTTACGCTAATAATGTTAATTTAATTAATTAATTTTAATTTAATTAATTAAATTATTTAATTAATGATAATAATTGTTAAAATTAAATATATAATAAATTTTATATACAACTACTCGACTTTATTTATTTAACCAACCGGTCTCGAAAACTATTATTTGATGGGTTAAGGTTCCTTTATCATTTTTTTAAAAACGAATAATTAAAATATATTTGCGATAAATATTAAAAAATAGAATAGTAATCATTACCGATCGAAGATTATTCTGTTGCTTCCCAAAAACCACATATTTTGATGGAAATACATCTTGTATTGTCTGATGTATTGTTTGATGGAAGTTTCACAATTTTATCTGATTGGAAATGACCCTCCGGCTAGCTTTTTGTACATTTCTACACAAAAACTCTAAAGGCCATAAATACTGCAAGTAGAACTATCATTCCGGCAATTGTCGCGTTAAGCTGTCAGCCATGTTAATGATAGGATCGGAATAAAAAATTTACGACCACCAATTCAAAGAAATCCGTCAACTGATCTCCCCAGTATGGGAGATCGTCATACTACTTAAAAGGAGTATTGAATGTGTTTATCGCAAACAAGCATTCAGTCCAATTGAGTGGTCAATAAATTACCAATTTACTGTTAAGGGAGAATTATAGAAATCTGTATATATATAGTTCCAGTAAATTCTGCATAATTCTATATTATTGATGTTAAAATGTATATATTGCTAGTGAAAATAGAAAGCAATGTTGGTTATAATTTTGTGTTAATTTGTTATATTTATTTAATAATATACAAATGTGTATGCAGTTATTATTATACTAGGTCTGTTCCATTAGAAAAAATCTGTGTTGAAGCTGGCTGAAGCTGGCGCAGAAGCTGAAGTTTACCATTGAAGTTTACAAGAAAGTTTAATAATTTAAAAATATTGATAATATTTCAATTAACATTTTTTAAAGAGTTTATAACCAATTGTATAACAAAAAAAATTAAGATGAATTATGGAAGTATCGCAGAGTCGAAGCTATTTATATGAGAAACGTGTATGGATGTCTCTTATACGATGGCCCAGGGCTTACAACCTTCAAATCTTGATTAAATAATGACCCCGCAATGGACAAATACAGTAATTGTGTTCTCAGAACGTACATATTAACGTATCAGAAAGTTCTTTATGAGTATTTGGGCTTTGAAAACTATTTTAGTGTTTTTTTAATGTATGATAATTTTACAGGCACACCCATTTTCTTACTAAAAGAAACATTAAAATGGTAACTAAGGGACTAAGAATTCATCTATCAATAATGCTTAAGTGACAAAATTTATAAAATTTGAAAGAAAAAACATAATAATTTAGATATTTCCCTAATTATATAATTTTATGAATTGATGTTTATATATTCATTATGCCAATGTATTATTATGTTAACGGTGCAAATTTTTTGTTTAGTCAATTTCTTTCTTTCTACAGTACCTATCTCAAGCAAATATGTAATGCAAATCGTAATACTACATTTTTTTTCACTATAACTTAACAATGGGTTTAATATACTTGTAGTACATTATATAAAACGCGTGTGATGACCATTTGTAAGAGATTTGTTTACCTTATATTTATTGTACCATATGTTTCTTCGCTTATGTTCTGTCTATAAATTGATTATGTTCTGTAATACATAAAATAAAAAATATTTATTTTAAAGAATATTGTATTTGATTTTGTAGCATAATTTTTATTGTTAATTAGTACATACAAAACATATCACTCGCATTGTTTATCATTTACATTGCATCGTTAATTTTTTATATTAAATTTTAATTATTTGTTTCACGCGTTATTTCATGTCCCAAAATGCAGAACGGATGTAATGAATAAGCACGAAATAACGCGTAGAGTACTAATCTGTATTCAATTCAATTTATTTCATAATATGTACATTACAAACTAAGTGTTCAAGGCATACATATTATGGAAGTATATATCAAAATAAAAATAATTAATAAATTAAAAATAACAAAATCTGGTCAAAGGTGTAGGAGAATCCCGCTTTGGAAAACCCCCTAAGACACATGGAACACATCAATACCCAAAGCGATTTTGTTCAGCATAGCTGTGGCTCTTCCAACAGGCATAACCATCGGCAGGTTGGTCCTGTATATTGGAATGTGAAACAATCTATGCTGACGATGTCTAATGTAATTATCAGGAACATACAAACCAATGCTCTGCATAATTTCAGGATTATCGATCATACCGCGCAACAATCGATAAAAATGTGTAATCAAATACACATTCCTTCTAGTCTCTAGACTATTGTAGGCAAGCATACCCTGGAGAAACTCAATTGGATAAAGCCAAGCCAAATGAATTGAGCGATCATTATTTAATGATAGCACTGAAAGCATCAAACAGAAGATCGCCACCATAGGTACCCATTTCACGTCGTAACTTGCATTGTAAATGGAGCAATCTGTTTTGCAATAATAAAAAAATATTGATATTTTTCTGATGATAAACCAAAATCAAACATATTTAAATAAAGTACATTGCGCAGTAATTTATTAACGTATTATGATGACCACATGTTACATGGACATAACATAAATGCACGCCCTGTGCGATCACAATCGGATGGAAGAATTGAGAGAAGTCAAAGGGAGGATGACACCTTGGAGTGCGGTTGCCCACCGACAGCTCCTCGCAAGGACGCCTCGCTCGGGCAGCTGGCTCGTCTCCTCCATGTATGTATCATCACGGGGGCTGAACCAGGCGGCTATGACTGATCTGTCGAGAAAATAATAAATAAATTATTATTATTCACATATTTTTCACTTGGATCATTGGAGAACAAACTGCCGCAAAAACTCCATAATTAACCGTGTTCTTGATACCTTTAACGCGGCTTTTGCAGATGTTGACATTTTTTTGTTTAAGCAGTGAGCGCTAACTCTATCAGGGGTAAAATAACTAGGTTACTGTATATACTCTTAAGGTTACATATTTACCTTCATACATACGCGCGTGCATGCACACACACACACACACACACACATTCATGCTCTCTCTTATAATAAAAATATATAAATAAATTAGAAATTTTGGAAATAAGAAAGAGTGTAAATAGTAAATTGAATGTTATAAATGATCAGGTCCTTTTTGCAAATAGTTATCTTTTAAATTTATTTTCACGTTAAATAGGTACTTTATATTATCATTTTACATATATAACTCTTTAATATTTTGATCTATACTTCGATTTTTAAATATTATTTTCGTTATCCTGACGATGAAGCCATTGGCTTCGAAACATTGAATTTTTTCAATAAATAAGTGGTTTTTACAAAGTTAATTTATATAAATTATAATTATGTCACCACAAAATAAATTTGCTATATTTGAAGAAGGAGAAAATAATAGTTAATATATTTATAAATCAGGATAATGTGGAAAAATATTGATGATAAGGTTAAATACATACTGGATATTTTGAAAAAAGAATAGCTTGATTTCGAACAAACATAAAAAAAAGTTATCCCATAAAAACCAAGTTTTTATTATGCTCCCTTTCTCATTTACTAGTGGAAACAGGTTTGGCGCTTAACCTATGCTTTGGGCTCGAGTCGGGCGACGCTACGAAAGGGATAAAAAATTTCGAAAAATCAAAAATTATTATTTTATCAGGTTTCGTGTCTACCAGATGCGTCGGAATCTTTTCATATAACCAAATCCAAAATAATACTATAATTTTTTTTTTTAACGAAAATTTGATAGATCATTTTTATCGTCGCCACGAGTCTGCTTGCAAAGTTTCAGCTCGATTGGACCACGGGAAAAGGGTTTAAAATCGATCCAAAGTTTTTTGTCAGACAAGCAAACAAACAGACGCTACGAGTTAAAAGAAAGGGAGTAAAAACCAACCCATAAAAACCAAGTTTTAGAATACTCCCTTTCTCATTTTCGGGTTTCGTGTCTACCATATGCGTCGGAATCTCCATACAACTTACTGAGTTGTATGAAAAAACTATTAAAAATTTGAAAAGTACAAAATTATACTATAATTATTTTTTTTAACAAAAATTTGAAAGATCTTCTTGATCGTCGCCACGAGTCTACTTGCAATGTTTCAGCTCTATTGGATAACGGGAAAAGGGTAAAATATAGATCCAAAGTTTTTTCGTCAGACAAGCAGACAAGGAGACGCCACGAGTTAAAAGAAAGGAAGTAAAAAGACCGACAAATATCATATAATTTAATTAAATTAATTTAATTATGACAAATCAACAATTATTATAATTAAAAATCATTTCTACCTGAAAGTGGCTGTGTTGTTACATTATTTATATAAATTAAAATAATTTTTTAAACTAGTTTTTGAACTTTCTTTTTTGTGTTCATTAATGTTAATGTTAATTAACATATTGATAGTTCAATAAATAATGGTTTTATACAAAGTGTTTTATTTTTATTAATATTATTAAAAATCACGTTACACGTGAGTATCAAAAATAACAATTACCAAAATTAAATATGTCACTACAAAGTGATAAATTGTTCATTCAAGAAGAACAATTACTTACCATTTTACAAACTTACACAAGATTTGATAAATTATTTTAATTGATGCACAATGACCGAAAGAATAAAATCGCAGGAAGGAAAATCAGAAGTGGAGGGAAAAGATCCGTCTAAGTGATAGAAAGAAAGAAATCAAAAGAATTCGAAAAAGTTGACCGGTATACAAAAGATTTTTACCGTGAGTTGGTGTTATTAATTTTGTTACAGCACTGCGTCTGTCATTTATTACCTGATCAATATAATATAAGAAATACTTAAATGATTCGAATATGAATGGTGAAATACTGATTGTCTTCGAAACAAATAATATAAATATGTTAAATTAAACACAAATTCATTTGGTTTAAACTACAATATTTTTGATAACACCAACCGGTATCGAAACCACGGTTGCTTCTTCAGGGTAAACTAAAAACTAAACAACAAAATATTGAAATTATAATTTTTGGCTTGTTTTTGTATACGCCGTATGATTTTATTTTTAAAGTCCAACAAATTTTCTTTTATTGTTTGTTTTGAGAGGTTTTTCAATTATTTCAATTATAATATTTTTTTCATTTATAACATACCTACAATTCTTTTTAATATAAGTGCATGCTGTTAAACGCTCTTAATTGGAAATCGACAAAACCATTTCTTTATTTAATTTAAATTGAAGAAAGACACACAGAGACATTAATAATACACACATTCAATAAAAGCATACGCCAACTCGTTTTTTAAAATTACCCATATTTTGTTTAGTTTGTAGTTAACCCTGAATAAGGAACGGTGGTTCCGAAACCGGTGTTATGTATGAAATAATAAAAATATAGTGGTTCATACCAAGTGAATTTGTGTTTAATTTATTTTTTAATGAAAAACCACAAACTATAGCCCCAGTAATAGCCAATTATAATAATATAATATGATTTTTATGACGTTACAAATTTGTTTGTGTATACGAGTAAGTAGGTAGGTACAATCTTTAATTTAAGACATATCGTTATCATCTCAAAGCGATATATGTATAATTTAAAATGTGTTAGATATGTAAAATTACGTTGTATTTTTGTATTCATCTTTAATCAATCTAATTATTTATTGAGTTTGTATCGATACATTACGTTATTAAAAAATGACGAAATTGTCAACAATATCGTTGTTAAATAATGTGTTGTTCAACACTTCTCCTCTTCTCTCAATATTACGGTTACAACCATCCTTTGACCATAATTAAACTTAAGTAGAGTAAACGTACTTTTACTATTTTGAAGCTAGCCTAGAAGGCACTACCTACATCGCTAGATGTATAGAAATACCTGTTCTAATGTAGGTAGCCTTTTTTTATTTTACCGCCTTAGATCGATATGTAATATTTATTTTGAAAGAAAGTACGTAAAGTAAAGAATAAGAGTAAAAAATATTAAACACCTATAAAAGAATCATGCAAGAAGCAGAAAAACAAATGGAAATAAATGCAGGCTTTCACATGGGTCACAAAAGAAATGGCAAGCTGAAAATAAAGTAAAAAAAAAATAGAATAAATAGGAATGCAGAGAAGAAAGAAGAAGGAACGTAATTTGGTAAAAAGATAATAAAATAAAATCAGAAAAAAGTAACAAGCAGGACTAAAAAGATATGATAGAATAAATAAAATAATCTTTGTGGTAGGTATTTAAATATACATAATCAGTATAGAGGAACAATATTTAAAATATGATACAGTAAAATAAAATATGTAAAAATAATCACGGTTGAAGAGAAGAATATAAAAATACAAATTCGGAACATATAAGAGTAACAAGCAAAGATAAATAATTAAATAATGCGAAAACGAAGTGAATATGGCCGTTTTACAGCTTATATCATATAATATGTTACATATTGGTACACAACATATAACAAGCAGGAGTAACGCATGTTCAAAGTGTATGAATGAAAAAAAAGTAGAAAATATTCACACGATCAAAATTAAGATGGAGTGACAACGTCCTCATAGATATCTCTGCCTTAGAGCTTCGAAACTGGAGAGAGTTGGCACTAGACCGAGATGAGTGGAGGAAAATTATTGAGGAGGCCAAGACCCACCTAGGGTTGTAGTGCCAAGAATGATGATGATGATGATTCACACGATCAGTTTCAGTTTACCAAGAGTTTAAAATTGGAGGTTATTTTGACTAGCCTACTCATTTATATCCCGACACTCGATCACCAAAGACTACTCGGTTTGTCCATTACATTTATAGATTTTTGAAAGTCAATAAAAAAATATTTTAAAAATGAAAGATTTAATAAAACCAGGTAAGGAAGTAGGTATAGGAGGAGGTAAATGTGCAACTATTGTAGTGTAACATGCATAACCTACTTTTCACTCGAAAAGCCGTTCAAAACGCGTGTGCACCAATCAAATCAGTTAAGTACTCGATACAGTAATTGCAGCGAGCGAGGCGATTAGGGACAGTGCGTGTGCTGGGGGGGGCGGGCAGAGGGCGCAGGGTTGGGGAGCGGGCGTGCAGTCATCAGCGCCATCAGCGCCATCAGCGCCACCAGCGCCACCAGCTGCCTAGCCCCGAGCCGGCATCGTGAGACGTGAGACATTGATTGTTGGGTAGGCAAGGAAAAAGTGTATTAAATGGATTAATAACATTACGGTGTTAAGGTTTCGTGCGATGAAGCATTTAGTCATCTTAAAATCTTTAAAGGCAAGCCATCGTATGTCTACAGTTTAGGAATTTTTACTGTTTAATATATTTAATATGTTTAAATAAATAATTATCTTTAATCACTTACAAAAATATATTTAAATTATTATTTATTTATTTTGTTTTTAAATTTTTATATTATTATGTTTTTCTTATGCTTCTTTCTTTTTACTTTATCTTATATTTATCTTTATATGTATGTATCTGTATTCTAAGTATTTTATTCTTACTTTCTCATTACTATGTTTATATGTCGTTATGTTTTTTTCTTCTCTAAACTATATACCTATTCTGTAAATGTACACTATACCTATCTATTGTAAAAGCCCTATAGGGCGTTAATAATTGTGATAATTGTTATAATTTTTATTGAGGAAAATGTAGAAATTTTGATGTTGGAGGTGAAAAACTCTAATGGTGATTAAGTAGTAATAATTTTTCCGAATTTTATAATTATCTTTTGGAAATGGATCATTCATATGATATTAATAAAAGTTTACAAATTGTACATGCAAATAATACAGGATACTATTGGATAAATTAGAAATTTTGGAAATAAAAAAAAATGTTAAGAGTAAATTAAATATTATAAATAACCTTTTAAAATCTTTTAAATTTGTTTTTATATTAGTACTTAATAATTTTTTATTTCCCATATACTTTTATTTATATTTTGCTAATGTCTATACTTCGATTTTTAGTATAATTTGTATCCCGATGAAGGGAACATTGGCCCCGAACCATGTCGATATTTTCAACAAATTAGAGGTGTAAACAAAGTATATTCTTGTTAATTATATAAATAATGTCACCACAAAATCCTTTTTTATTTATTGAAAAAGCTTTTATGAATAATCATCACACGACAAGTATCATTTATTGATTTATAATAAAAAAATCATGTTACAAGGACTAGGCAGACATAAATATTTGACGACAGCTGAGGTTACACCTTCATAAAATATTGACGGGAGTAATAAAAAATTTACGACCGCGAACACATAGGTAATAAATGAACTTACTCTTTTCTTCTTGGTCAGAGTGCGAACGAAAGGGAAGAGTGGGCGGTTCTTCCAAAATTATTATTTTGCGGGCACATTTCGTCGCCAAAATATATATTATGTCTCAGCTTCATCGCCGCTGATGACGTCACACGACACAAGGTCCACTGATATTTGGTCCAATGACAAATGATCCGCTGGTCATTAGATCAAAAGACATAATCATCACAAACAAAATTTCTTAATGTTTTTGTCATGAAACATTAAAAATTTACCTACAACACTTTAGAATCGTCGAGAACGCTCCAAAAGTCTCTCGAGGCGATTAGGCACTTGACCAGGAGTTTTGAAGGATCCAGAAGGCGGTCTCACCTATATAAAAAACTGGCGCGCGCACGACGGAGTCAGTACTCGTGACAAGGCGATAATAGTAACAGAGCGAGCGCAATGTGGCCCGTAAGTGATACCAGCTGTAATAAGTAAAAGAAGTACCTGCCGGTGAGGCAAGAAATTTTTCTAATATTGAACGGAATTTAAAAAGTGTTCGAAGCAATTAAAACAGCGTGCAATAGTTTGAATTAAAAAAAAATGTAATGATAAGTGTGTGAAATATTCTAGAAACATTTAGTGACTATAAATTTAAGAAGGGTACTCTGATTTAACCCGTGTCCATAGATTTTTTGCGTAATAAATAAAAAATTGAATTGTTTTGGTGTTTTTCATTTGCCTCCCATAGCCACGTCCCGTGATAATATCAATATGTTAAAACAGCCCTTGTATTGAAACATTAGCCTTTGTTCCTTTTTATGAATGTCACTGGTTTCTAATACCGGTTTCGATTCTTGGTGAGGTCACAATGTGCATATGTATGTGATTTTTTATGATGTGTTCTGCTATAATAATTGGGCTCACTGGTCTGTTAAAGCGTTAAAAAAATATTTTTTAAAAATGACCAGTCTGGTCATTATACATAGATGTTATACATCATTTAACAATCTGAATAATAATAAATTTAGGATAAATCTCCTTTAATAAATAATAATAACAAAAAAAAAGTCTCACGGAGACGAAGCTATTTACATGTGAGAAAAGTTGATGAAAGTCTCTTGTACGATGGCTCAGGGCTGACAACCTGTCTCTAGCAGAGGCCAGTGCCATATATATGAAATATTCTCGATTCGAACTATATATAGAACTTTTAAAAATTTGATAATGTGTGGATTCTTACGATGGAATTGGTGAATGTTACATTGTGTGGAGTGATGACTTAATCCAGCTCATACAGGTTGTAAGCCCTGGGCCATCGTATAAGAGACTTCCATCCTCTTTTCTCATATATAAATAGCTTCATCTGTTTGAGAGTTTTATAATTTAACCTTAATTAATTAACCATCCCTCTGGGGACCAAATCTAGTAACTGTGTTCTTAGAACATACTTTCATATAAAAATATTGTTAAAATTATGAATTATTATAATGCACTTTTTTAAGGGCGAACTTATTCAACAATTCTTGTTCTCGTCAAGTTTTGCAAAATTTGCTGAAGTAAGAGCTTGGTTTGAAAATTTTTTAGAATTTTGTTATAACGTGAGTACAGCGTACGCCTCTGTATTCGATTTTTTTTGCTTATAAAACAAGTGTTTAATAATTTTAAGATTAAATATAACCCCTTACGATAACATTAAAGTAATATTCTTTCTTAAACGAGTACCTACTGGCCTGGAGATAAGTGGGTACATACCGACAAGGAGTACCAGCGAGAAATTCTCAACACGATTATCCCTAATCGCTTAATTCGAATTGCCTCCAGGCTGACAAATATGTACGCGGTAAACAACTACATTGCAGTTGAGTATAGGAAAATTACGTCATTTAGCATAAAACGGCACTAACTCGTGCCGTTCCCGTCAAGTTCGACGGTTTTTAAAGTTCTAATGAATATCAGTACACGATAGAAATCCTGACCAAACCAATGATTATTGCATTGCATAAATAATATGTAAGACAACATAATTAATAGCTATGTACCGCGTAGATAATAATAATATTTATTAGTATACAATAATGTGCCTGAATTGCATTGTATAGTTCTCCAAAAGCAATATGTGGCAACACTTATCGTAGTGTTGCCATTCCTCACGTCGTCCTTTAAATTTAGTATTAGTAGGTAATATTACTGAAGATGATGCGGCAGCATTGTAAACCTTCTAATTGTGATAAATAACGAGTGAAAGTAAACAGTGTTATCATTTTTTAATATAATTTTTAATTATATGTACGAATGAGCCAATGTGTGTATGTGTTAAAAAAAATTTGATGTCTCCAATAAATGCCGATTTATCGATACTGAAACGAAGTATATAATACGCCTCCAGAGATAAAATAAGATTAAAAATCTTTAAATTACTAAAAAGGAAATAAAAAATAAACGTAGCAGGAACGGAATATTACATAGATGTATTTAACATTGTACATCTAAGCTTGACATGACAAAGATCTACGGAAATTTGGTCCTACGACAGAAGGCCCACACAACATTAGATTCAACGACAAAATGACAATAACAACATATCAAAATGTTTTTATTTAATGAAAGAGCTGCAAATAAATTAATGAATTGATAAAGATAAAGAAATCATTTAATATAATAATCGGTTATCGAAGATTGCTTACTACTTGACCCGGCAGCTGTATTGGCTGTTTGGTGGTCAACAGTGGCCGCTCGGGGACTTTAGTGGCCGCGATGCAGTCGTTGGCGTTTGCAATTGGCTAATGACTGTTCTGGCCGCAACGGGTTATAATAATCGGTTATCGAAGATTGCTTACTAATTGACCCGGCAGCTGTATTGGCTGTTTGGTGGTCAACAGTGGCCGCTCGGGGACTTTAGTGGCCGTGATGCACAATTTTAAGCGGGTTATAATAATCGGTTATCGAAGATTGCTTACTACTTGACCCGGCAGCTGTATTGGCTGTTTGGTGGTCAACAGTGGCCGCTCGGGGACTTTAGTGGCCGCGATGCAGTCGTTGGCGTTTGCAATTGGCTAATGGCTGTTCTGGCCGCAGCGGGGCCGATATTGGCCCTTCAACAGTAGATTCAATAGTAAAAATAATATATTAACGCGCAAAAACCAATTAAATACAACCACGGAACAGATGAATATCGACACAATAGAAGCGACATCGAGTATAAGCGCATCACAAGGAGCCAGACAAACTCCATTAAGGCCAACAACGGCCGGGAATACCCAATATTCAATACAAAATTCCCAAAAACCATTAGGGCTAATAATGACCTAAGTACCCAAATTTTGATTTTGACTTGCCAGATCTCACTTGGTAGTAAGCTTCCGATACGAACGGACGTGCTCGCACTGCCCCTCGTGACGGAAATTTATTAACAAGGCACCCTGAAGATGCCTGTTGTGATTCAGGCGAAACGTCGGTCGAGGAATGATCCTTCTGAGGACCAGACTTGACGCGGGTACCCCAAAGAAATTAATATAAATGTTATTATTTGTAAGCTTTCAAGCATCACTTAGATTCTTGTTTATCGATTTCTTTTTAGTACAATTCTTAATACATTATTTTGGAATATTGTTTCAATTTTTCTTCATAAACCAGAAATAGTATACTGCTGCAGTAGTTGATGTTGAAGAATATGTTCTATTTGGCGACATGTACGAGGATATGAGAGCGCAGATAAACAACGATAATTTTAAAACTCTGACTTGACCGCAAAATCCTGTCTCTCGATACAATGTACATCAGGTCCATGAGTTTTAAAATAGGCTTCCAACCTTAAACTTGTATTATTTAAAAAAAAGGGCGGATCCATGGAATATTTTTTCATCACCACAATTTCTTTTTATTTTTTCAAGTTTAGCTATATGTGAAGTACTGTGCGCAGGATGACTAACACGCAATGCTTAATTAAATTAAATTATAATAATTAAATTTAATGCTTAGCGAACCTCTTAATCATAAACATTTCACTCCCCTACTTCATTCCATATATATAATATATATATATATATATTATATATATATATTATATATATCTATATATATATATATATATATTATATATATATCTATATAACATCCTGACACGATGGAAAGGTATTTTCGAAACATCTAGGTGTAATTTATCAAATAATATAATTAGATTTATAAAATAATTATATTGCTCTTAAATGGAGAGGTACTATGTATAACACAATTTATGTATTTTATTGTTTTAATAGACTAGAAAAAAATAAAAATTATAATAAATCTTTATGCAATAAAAAAACCACTTAAAACTCTAATTTCATATTTGTTATATTCAAATCAATTATTTTAGCATAGTGAGGTTGTATACTGACAAGGAGAAAATAACTTCTATTCTCTAGATGAAAATACTGAAGTTTGGCTCTGTTATATGGAACCCACAATATCAGGTACATATAAATAACATTGAAAATATTCAGCGTACATTTTTAAAGCGATTGACCTACCATTATATTGTTGCACCTTCTCTACCGTCTCTAGCTTCTAGACGCTAATGCCTACATATCACATTTCTTCATAATATATTAAACAATAATGCGGATTGTTCCTATTTATTGATTTTAATGTACTAACCCGTTGTTCCAGAAATACATCCCTTTTCCGACCAAAAAAATATAAAACGAGGAATCTTCTCTTATATGTTTGCTTTGTATTTATTACACTTAGGTCTAAATCGCATGGCCGTTGGTGCGGCGTGCCGTGTCTCTGTTCTATCGCGGTCCGTGGCAGTCGTCAGTGCTTCTAAAAATATTAGACATAATATTAGACACAAATAATAACAGACATAATATGATGAACATCGAAGAAGTTGCTGTAGTTATTTATTTATATTATCGTGGAAAACGTCGTCGTAAAAATAAACATAGATTTTGGACACACCCTCTACTGGAGACACAATATGACAGTAGACAATTTAATATTTTTATTTCAGAACTAAATAAATTTGAAGATAAGTTCTTTAGATACACTAGGATGTCAGTAAAATCAATAATAATATCAAAACTATATTTAAACACACGCGTGCCCTGCGTACAGTGTCTAACGACTGGATGGGGCGGGAAGCGAGCGGCGATTGCGGCTAGCCGCGCCGAGTGCGTGGAGGGGATGCGGCGCGCCGTATCATAAAACCGGTGCCACTCGCCGCAGTCCCAGGACAACCGGAGCGGCTGCGTCGTCAGTGCGTTGATATCATGCGACTTCATGTAAAAATCCAAGTGGGGCCTGCCGCCACGGCACGCCGCACCACGGCCAGCCGCTAGTGCGTTTTAGGCCTTACAGTGTTGTTTCATAGCAAGCGTAGGGCAGGCAAATTTCATTTTAATGCGAGAGCCTCATCTACTGTGTATGCTTATTAAATGTGAATCTCTTTGGTAATGTTTATTTAATGGTATATTGAGATTGAGTGATTTATGACGATTTTTCATCAAATCGACTACTAACCAGATCACTACACTATACAGATCGTGATCGAAATTAAGGTCTATTTTTTAACAAAAATACTAACTAAATGTAAATATTTTTTTATTGTATGTGATGTTATTGATTAAAAGGTAAATAAGCAAGGACGAAAGAATCCTTAAAAGATAAAAGCTTATATCCTCGACTGCAACGTTTATAAGTTACTCGTGTGTATGTAAGCACACACTTATTTCACCTCAGCAACATTCATTTAGCAAGCAAAAAATACAATGTGGCCTCCCCGCATTATTTCTAAATAAATAGTGTAATTTGTATTGCAAGGGGCGAGTGCTGCCTACAGGCTGCTGCGGAGTGAATAGCACTTCATTATGTCCATATATTCACAAAAAAACCGACGAAAAATAACAAAAGACAAAACAAAACACACCCGATACCTCCTACACGCATTACGGATGACCACAGTCGTTAACAATGGACAAAAATGAAAGCGAATATGCCACTTCGAAATGATATTTCATATATTTTATGTAATTTTTGTCAAATATGAGAAAAATGAAATGAAAGTCATTAAGCATTAGGTAGAAGACCTTATTAATAAAATTAGTTATATGTGATAAATTTGTATTTGGTAAATATTTGATGTATTTTCTGTAAATCTTCCGCTTTCTCGGGTGATGATTTCTACACATATCTAAAATATCTACCTCATAATCATAATCTTTGATTTAAACTTTGTTTTGGAATTATTTTCTTATTTTATTAGTATACCTATCTTATGTTTTACCGCTTTGTTTTGTGGTGAAATATTTTCTGACAGACACAAATGAATATTTTGAGTAAAGTCGAAATTTTGTTACAGTTAGATTATATTTATTTTTAAAGATATCGTTTTCTAATTTTCAGTTTCTAATTTTTCTACACTTTTAAAACATAACAAATACATCCATAAAATACTCCTCGCGCCCGCGGAACAAGCGCTGTACAAGATTTTTTTCAGAAAATTGGTACCTAATATGCCTGGAGCATAAAGCAAAATTAAGCATGGATCATACTTAATTTTTATTTCTCAAATTCAATACCTAACTAAGCAGCGTGAAAAAGGGCAATTTTTGTGAATTTTTTTAAGAAAACCTTTATAATTTATGGTATTGGTATCATTTCTACATACTTCTAAGAATGTACATACTTCTAAGAATATGTAAAAAAAATATTTAAAAATATTCAACATTGGCGGAAATTTCTTGGGTTCCGTCGACTGTCGAAAAAAAGGTCCTCCGCGGTGACCACTCCCATTTCATCTGTAATCATTAGAATTTAAAAAAACCAAAAAGATTATCAAAATTGATCATTTAATTTAGTTTTTGACGTAGGAGTTATAGAAAATATTGATTTTTAACAAAATCACGGGCCTTTAAATTTAAAATAGCAATTTTTTAAGGAAAAATTCGGGTTTATTTATACCGATAAAAAATAACTAAGTCACTTATAAACAAATCCCACGACAAAGACGAGATAATTATGTACAGAATAACCACTAGAAATTTCAAATTGATTGGTTCAGTGGTATATATTTTGGTCACCGATTTTCAAAACATGGTTTCGAGTAAAACGCATTTGAAAATTGAGCAATGAATAAATCGCAAAAATTTTCAAGTTACATAAAATGATCGATTACAGGTCCATAATATAAGTCCTCCACCTTGCTTAGAATTCCCATATCATCAAGCACTCTTCACAAACATAATAGAAACAGGTCTAACGTTTGTATTATGAAACAGCCCGACTGGCAGCTACCTGCCGGTAGCCACTATTATCATCTATAACTTTTTTTTCCTGAAATTTTCACCAGACATTCTTAAGAAAATAAAAAAAATTAAAAATCGATTTTTTCATAATGTCTACGTAGGTATGAAAATGGTTCCAATTGAAAAATTCAGTCGAGAATAATTCTCTAGCCTTCAAGTTGTTCGCAAAATTTAACAAAAAATACACTGCATTTTAAAATTTAGCAAAATTTATTTTCCTCGCTTTGTATCGAGAAGGGTACTTATTTAACCCATTAGGTACCTACCAACTACACACTCATCGAGTAACTACAATGACCGGCCCTTTCATGGGAAACACATCTGGCTCTTTGCAAGAAAAGGGATAAATTAAAAAAATATTTACTTTGACTCCGTTGAAAAATTTAAACCCCTCCAAAATATTTAGAAACTCTTTATTAATAACTTCAAATGTATAAAAGTTGAAATAAATTGATCGTGGAACTGTGAAAGCATTTTGGTGGGGCTTAGAAGCCTTCACAATAAAGCCTGCCTGTTTTATATAACTACACATTACCATTAAAAGAGGCTCTTTATGGTGCTCACTGCTTCTGAACATCAAAAGCGTTTGGCAATCGCCAAGCTTTTCAGACAGGGTAACCGAAGACAGAGCGACGAGATATGTCAGTTGCAAGACAAATTACGAATCCTTAGATGTGGTTTTTGAATACTTATATGGATTATGAATATGATTTGCCGTCATCAAAAATATGGAAGTTCTTTGTACAATATAATATTACAAGCTATAATCCGTCGAAATGATGTATACTTTAACTATATATTCCGGCTGCGAGTTACGGCTTTAAGAACAGCGCCATCTAGCGTACCGTTGTGTAATATCTAGCATTGGTGACGGATACTGTTACATACAGAATTATGCTTTTTTCTGAACGCAGTATGCAGTGCGTGGTCTTTCCATTGCCAGTTTCAGTTCAGTTTAGTTTTCAAAATCACCAAACGAATGATTTTTTTTAAAGAAATGAGATGTACTTACAGATTAATTTATAGTATATTTAGATATTAATTACTATGCATAAATATTATATAAACATTGTTTAGTATTTGAGTCATTTTAAGAAGAAATAATTCGAAGAAATAAATAAATCAAAAATATATTAATATTTTCTTATGTCAATTTTATTTTTTCAGCTGGTAAGAATATTTTTGACGTTTAATTTCTAGTATAGTAAGTATACCCGGGGTTGGAAATGTGTTAAACTCGAATGTATTCACGATGACGTATCTAAATTATAATACCTTAAAAATCGATGCATGCAGTGCGAAACATTTCCATTATCAGTTTCAAAAAATAACTTAATCGTATGAAAAACAGCAAGCAATGGACGATAGCTAATCGCAGATACTAAAAGCCGCGCAATGGCTAGCACAATCGATAGCCAATTGCAGACACCAATTGACGCACAGCGGCCAGTCGCCCACAGGGCCTAGCAGCAAGCAAACGGCGATAGTTGATTGCACACGCCGGCATAAGCTCCAGACCAGTCATCTTGTAGTCAGGCTATTTTAACAGGTGATTAAGATTAACCGTTAATTAAGATTTGAATGTAGTCAGGCTATTTTAACAGGTGATTAAGATTAACCGTTAATTAAGATTTGAATGTAGTCAGGCTATTTTAACAGGTGATTAAGATTAACCGTTCATTAAAATTTGAATCTGACTTTATCGATGATTGGTAATTGATTTTTTGCAACTTGATGGACAGCAATCAGTACCTACTGGAAAACAATTATATATCAGTTACCAATTATCGATACAATAAGAAATAAATCTCAAATAACTGTATCATGTGTAGCCGGTTAAAATAACGGTTAGACCAATACTACTGCAGGCTTCGTCTTGAGTTGTGGTTTTCCAATAGGAAATTTGTAGCCCCTTTGTATCCTTTCGAATGTTGTATGTACATTTAATTCTTGGGAGTCCAAAAGACAGGTTCTCGTTAGCTTTTCTAGACCTTACGAGTGCTTTGCAGTCGTAAGGTCGAGGAAACGCTGCCCTTTTTGACTTCACAATTGCTGAGGTATTTGATTATGAAGTCATTAAGGGGGTATTATTCTCATGAAATGGATATTTTTTTTCCATTTTTTCCTTTTAAAATTATTCCTTAATAGGATACAGAAAAAAATATTCAAAAATCACAAAAATTTCAAAATTTATAAGGATTTCTACTTGGGAGAGTTAACTAACCCTAACTCTAAGTTTTATTCTCAACGACATTTCTTACGGTTCAACAAGCCAAGAGGCCAAGTACAATGAAAGGTATTCGTAGAAATAAAAATCCTACAGTTTTGGATACCTGTGCAGTTTTATGGTACACACGCGTGCAGGATTTGCAGAGTAAGTATGAATTTTTATATATTATCAGTGTGAAAATCGTACATGAAACTTTTAACTTAACGCATTTCCTGAAAAATCACCTTTTTCAAAACAACGCCCACGATAACTCAATAACTAATCAACGTATATTAATGAATCAAAGCTTATTTAATTTTTAATTAGTTGTTTTATATAGTTATCAATTTTATTTTATTTAACAAGCCGCCATTTTGTTTTATGTAAGTATTTTTAAATTATCCTATAATGGAATACCTACAGCGAAAACTTTTCTAGTTATAATTTTAGTATTTTTATTTTTTTCGATTGATACGACGATTGGGTGTTTTATGTAGAACACAAGATTTGTTACTTCTCTCTTGGTACCTCTATGCAGCCTATATCATTATTATTTTTTGATTGAAAATATCACAATTTATAGTGTAAATAAAAAATACATTGTAAAAGCTAAAAAAAATGAAACCTTTTTTATTTTAATTAATATAAATTAACTTTGTTTAAACCACTTATTTATTGAAAAAAATCAACATCAACAATCAATTTCAAAAAAAATCTACATCTGAAGAAAGAAAAAAAAAAAAAACTTTTTATTTTACTCAAAAAGTTGTGATTCTTCCACATTAATTGGAAATTAAAAAAAAAAACATAAAATGGCAGCGTTATGTCTATTTCCATAGAACTCTTCCTCCGTGACTGACATGCAACTTTCCCCGGAGCACGTTTGCTCGAGACAGAAAAGAAGATCGTATACTTATTTAGAAATGATATGTAGTATTAATATATAAATGATATATAGTATTATATAATATCTTCAATATAGTAAACGGATTTCACGACAAAACAATCGTTAAAAAAAAATTACAAAATTAATTTGACATAAAAACGGTTTTTGCATATCGTATATGCTACATTGAAAATATTTACCGAATGAAAAAAATCACCGAATAATTTAAAGATCTCTTTTATACTGAATATGACCGCGCACCGGTAAAAGTACCTACCATGACAATCACTGAGGAGTTCTAAAGAAATAGGCATAACGCGGAAATTTCGTGTTTTTTTTAAATTTGCTTATAAAATGTACCTTAATAAGTGCTAATAAAAAATAAAAGAAATTAATCACTTTCTTGTAAAAAATTACAAATTTCTTCTAAAATTTTACCTTAATTGCTCCAAATCCTGCCGAGAATTATGTTTTCGATCAGTTGGACAGTAGGTTCCATCTAAATTATCAAATCGTCATTAAACGTAATAATTTCGTGTCCGTCAGTCCGTCCGTCCATCTGTCTGTCTGTCCCCGTAACTTCGTGTAACGTCCTTAATATCCTTCGAATTCACGGCTAAAAAAACGAAATTAAACAACGAATGGGGACCCACCACTTTCCCAGGGCCGTTCTATGAGCCGACGGCTCCCATATCGGCCCTACTCTTGCGTCGCCAGGTTGACATTTTTCTTATTTAAAGCCATCCCCGTGCGGCGCCCGTGTATAGGGCGAACGCCGCAAGGTTCTGGCAGCAAAAAACCCATTCGTTGTCCCCTCCACCAAGAACTTTCTTTATTAAATCAAATACAAATACAAGAAAATTAAAAGCATATAAAAGAAATAGATTTGTGCAGCGGCATAAAAATCAGAAGTAGAAAAACAAAAGCAAAGAAAAATAGAAATAAAATCAGGTTAAATACAAAATTAAAATAAAAAGAAGATAGCAAAATAGTAACATAAAACAGTATAAGCGAGGAAGAAAACAGGTTAAATTCATAAGCAAAAATAGCAACAAAATAGTATCATAAATTATCCAAGAAAAGAAAATTGAGATATAAAAACAGGTTAGAAAAGAAGCAGAGTAGTGATACACAAAGCATACGACAGTGGAGCCGTCACACAAGAAGTTGGAGAGAAGGATCTGGTGGAAGGGACAGTGGATATGTGGGTTTTTTGGATTTAAAAAATTAAACAGCCGAAGATGGGGCTTGAACCCCGGGCCAGCGAACCCGAACTGGCCTCTCTACGCATGTAGCTATGGTCGCCTCTCCGTGGATCGCCAAAAATATAATATAAATATATATTGGGGCTTAGCAAAGATGCGAATCAATGTTCCGTTATTTTGACGGGTTACAGCTGATATTCTTATTACCAGCGAAGTATTCCTTGCATATTAAGCGGGGATGTTATGGATATGAAATTTCGGATCTGGATACGGATACGGATATAGAAATAATATTTTACCGGTTTCGGATTCGGTCACGGATATGAAATTATTTCTGATTATCCGGTACTTTCGAATAATTTCGGTTACGAATATTAGAATTTTAAAATTACAAAAGAAAAAAAAATAGCAAGATTTTATTTATTTCTAATCTATATTATCATTTGTTTTTACAACCAGGCAAATAAATAACTATTATTACAGCCACTTTAAGTGCTATGTAAGTACCTATGAAGGTATGTACTTAAAAATACAAAAACAAAATTATAATAAACAAACATAATATTAGTAACTTCTATTAATATTATTCAATATTTTTATAGGAATTGTGCAGGAAAAAATACATTAATTTATAATAAATCATATTAAAGATAAAGAGTAAAATCTAAAATTGTAATAAAATTTTGATACCCTTTTACTGTAATCTAAGTACCTATATAATAACAAAAACAGTTCTTAATGAATTTTGTAAGTAATGAAACCATTACAAAATGATTATTAATAAACTTTAACCTTAATTGTAGTTTTAATAGTCAAAATTGAGCAAAGGTAAATTATACTTTTTAAATTATTATATTATTGCAAGAGACACGCGCGGCTCGTGTGACAACTGAAAGTGACAGCTCGGCCGGAAACAACAAACAAAAATCTGTCGTACCCTGTTATTTAGATTTAGACTCCGCCTTTATCTGAAACTATCCGAAACTTTTATATCGGTTTCGGTTACGGTTACGGATATTTTTTTATTTCGGATATCCGATAGTTTCGGTTACGCTTACGGAGCTCCATAACATCCCTGATATTAAGGTCAACATTGTAACATTGTTTGCGAGTAAATGGTCGCCGGCCAATGGAAGCCGACACAGCACTGGGGAAGTTGAGCGCGGCCAATAAAAGCAAGAAGTCTGTTGGTGTCATTGTGTGCGGTGGTCAGGTCCGGTGGGACCCGCATCGACGCTCCGGAATTGCAATAATTGTCATATAGAGAATGTGCTCGCTATTTTGTGGGACTTTTATAGCGGTCGCATACTTTCTTTATTAACAATCTAACACATTCTGCGATAATTATAACAGGTATTTTTCTGCATCAGTTAAAAAAATTGTAAAATAAATTTTTGGAATGCGTCTCATATTCCTGTATTTGACTTATTTGATAAGATCGCGGACACTTTTACAGCACTTTAATTTACCTATTAGCAACTTTCCCAAGTACCTAATCATATATGCATATACCTACGCATTTAAACTCGAGGGTAGACACTTCAATCAGAACTATGTAATTTTAACGCAGCGTTTTACACTCTTTAGTGCATTTGTAAAGATGCGTGCATGTGTGTGTTTTTATGCTTTTATATATAGGTTTTATTTATATAATATACCTACCTTCAATTTATCTTTATGGTACAATTTATATATTTTTCTTTTTCTTTTAACAGTTAGACCCGGTCTTTATCCACCTCCACTCCTGATTTTAACCTGTATTTTATTACTTCATTTTACTTTTATTTACTCAAGTGGACTCTGATTTTTAATTGTATTGTTAGTTTCCCACAAACAAATAAACTAAATTGTAAGTGTTGTTTAGATGCGTAAACCGAATGATAATGCCAACAAATGGCCCTCCTACTTAAGTAGAATTTACATATCCACTTTAGCACCTTATCTTTAAAGGTTGTTTTAATTTTCTTTAATCGCTTAGTTATTTAAAATTAAGCAGTTAAAAATGTGCGCATACCTATTCTTTTTTTATTACTTTCTTTACTCGTGGCGTCCGATTGATTGATTGCTTGTCTGACAAAAAACTTTGGATCGATTTTTAACCCTTTTTCCGCGATCGAATCGAGCTGAAACTTTGCAAGCAGACTCGTGGCAACGATCAAAAAGATTTTTTAAATTTTCATTTAAAAAAATGATAATTATACCATAATTGTGGATTTTTAAAATTTTTAATGGTTTTTTCACACAAGTTGTATGGAGATTCCGACGCATATAGTAGACACGAAACCAGAAAATGAGAAAGGGAGTATTGTAAAAACTTGGTTTTTATGGGTTCCTTTTTTTTATTTTTCAATTGATTCACAACATTGTAAATTGACATTAAATTTTTTTTTTGATTGTATTATTTGTATAATATCTACTTATTTTATTTGATTAATTACACCAACATATTTCAGAAAAACCTTTCCATTGTCAGGGTGTTGTATAACTGTCAAAATATCAGAAGGAAATGTCTTTTGTTTCTTGTTTTTCTAAATTATTTGAAACATTATTATTAAATATTATTAGTGAAGTTCTTGATTACTCGCAATTATTGGAAAAATTTTTAGAATTGGGCTAGTAGTTAAATTTAATTGATTAATAATAATATTTGTTCACCATTACATGCTTTAATAATTTCTAATGATACTAAATTATTTAATTTCAGACCAAAATTATTTATGTGTAAAATAGAAAGTCCTAAATTTTTATCAAAACCGTGATCATTTTCTAATAAATGATTTGAAAATTCTGAAAAACCATGATTATTCAGACATCTTAAATGCTCTATAACTCTTACATTGAAAAACATTTTTTCCAATATAAAGGGAAGTAATGAAAATGTTTTTTCTTTATTCTTAATTATCTTTTTTTTAAGCGTATCATTATAATTTTAAAAATTTATTATTGTACAGTATCATTGTAGTAAAAAAAAGAGGAAATACGGGATGTTTGATTACATTATTCTTAAAGGTCTTTCACATTTTACTAATTAAGAAAATCCTGTTCAAAATGTGATTTGTGGTCCTTTAGTTTGCTTCTACAGCGTGACCTTCGTGGCTCTCCTCTTTGCGGTCCAGGGCGTTGTTTATATTTATATAAGAAACTAGCTGTAACCCGTAAAAAATTACGGAACATTGGTTTGCATCTTTGTAAGTCCTAGTATATATTTATAACATCTTTTTGGCGATCTACGGAGAGGCGGCCGTAGCAACATGCGTTAGTGGGCCGGTTCCGGTTTGGTGGTCCGGGGTTCGAGCCCCATCTCCGGTAATTTTTTTAGCTGTAAATTCGAACGAAATTACGGACGTTACACGAAGCTACGGGAT
Source organism: Agrypnia vestita (assembly GCA_016648135.1). NCBI lineage: Eukaryota > Metazoa > Arthropoda > Insecta > Trichoptera > Phryganeidae > Agrypnia > Agrypnia vestita. The sequence goes on along the minus strand of JADDOH010001309.1, from coordinate 353,119 downwards.
CAGACAGATAGACGGACGATGTCTAAAAGATAGAGGCATGCAGTAGCCTTAGCTTATTGATTTATTAATAATATGCGCCCTGATTAGCTTTTACATCATAAAAAAGAAGCGTAGCTATCTAAGTACATAGAAATAACATGACAAGAAATGAAATAATATTAAAAATATAAATATAAAAAAATTTAAGAAATTACAATAAGTAATATTATGTAGAAAAAAATAGGAAAAAGTAAAAGAAAATACGTTGTAAAGAAGAAAGTGATTTAAAAATGATAAAACATATACCGGGTTATTTGAAAAACATTAATAACCTCGCAGGACTATATTCCTGCCTTGATTATGAATCGAAAATGTTGAAGCACCCATTACTATGAAAGTTATAGAGTTATGCCATATCAAAGTATGCATTTTTTTCAACATTCCTTACTTATTTTTTACAAAACGTTGAACTCATTACAGTAACTTTCATCGATTACGAATAGTTCATTCGTTTCAATACAAGTTAAATAAAATGATTAAACTCTTAAAAATTAACAATTGGAATGTTTTCCAATTGGAAATTTTTCATTGGAAATTCCAATTGGAAAAACCAACAGTCGAAGATTTTTATTATTTTATTTGACTTGTATTAAAGGGAATGAATTTTTAATATTCGATGTAAGTCTTACGACTGTTATGATAGTCCAACGTTTTACAAAAAATAAGTCAGAAATACCTATTTAAAAAAATGTAAATTTTGATATGGGTCATTGATATTAGGTTATGGTTGCTCGAATATTTTCGACTCATAATTACGACAGGGATATAGAGGCGAGGATATTAATGTTTTCCAAATAACCCTGTACCTAAAGGCTAACTATAAATTAGAATATGAATAGATTTATATTTTGAATGTGTGTAGTGTACGGGCTTTAAATATATCTAGTGAGCTTTGTTAATTACCAGGCGATGCAGTCTTTGTATAGGCAATTTCATATTTATAGTTATACGGAAATAAGTATTTAGTTAGGTTGTGGTAAATTTGGTATTCCATATGCTAAATATATTATCTGGATTACAAGCTTTCATTTGATCGAAGTTTTGATCGTAATGATTGTTGATTCAGTGGTGAGATGTAAGATACTCGCCTAGTTCTCTAGTGGTCGAGGGTTCAAGTCTCGTTCCAGGAGACTTCAAGTTCTTAGCTTTGTTTTTTTTAAATAACAAGAATATTGAATAGAAAAAAATTTCGTAAAAGCATTTCTTTGTTTTTTAATAATACAATAAATAATAATGAAACAATTTCATAAATTTATTTACCTACAGTAAATTTTTCGTCCAATCCATTATATATATGATTAATAATACTCGTACTAATATAATCGAAGTACATAATTTTCTATGTAACAATGTCCATCACTAAATTTACCAGAAGACGTAAACAATGATGAGGAAAAACGCAAAAAAATTGCTCAGTTTTCTATGTAATAATGGCAGTCACTAATGCTACCAAGATAATACGCTATAAGATGGTGCTATTCCAACAGCCTTAACTCGCAGCCAAAATATAAAGTAAAACTACATCATTTTTTTTAGAAAAAAGATAAAAAGATAGCATATAATTCTTTTTAAAAACCCTAGGTATTTTTATAATAAAAAATACAAAATTAAAATGAATAAAATTTAAAAATTGGTAATTATATCTTTAGTGATCTACTTATAGGTTGAATCATGTTAAATGTTTTAAGAGGTTTCTTAATTGATGATGTTTTTTAGGCAAAATAATGTAAAAATAATTATTTATTTACGGCTAAACAAATCCAACGTAATTAAAATTATAAAAGCTACATTTGCTGTAGTTTTTTTCTAACATGTCTCTAAAATTCTGCCAGCAAAAATGTCGCCCAAATTACTATCTGTTTTATCAAAGCACACAAAATATATATCCGCGCAAATGTCATGCTTCCATGTACTCACTGCACACGCCTTATTTCTTGGTATTTTAGTATTTAAAATACATATTTACCTATTGAATATTATCAACATTAGGTATTTAATGCATTAACTTTATGTTCAGGCATTATAACAAAATACGTGCATGTTGCCTTCAGTAAAATTAGCACGCATGTGAGGAATATTTTTGGAAGTTCCTATTGTGTGAATAATACCTACTATGATTGTGGTGTGTAGTGGTATTTACATGTTAGTGTAGTGGTTGTTCTGACGAAGAGACAGTAGTGGCATAATTGAAATATAACTATAAATTAAATGTGGGATATAAAAGCAAAGCTTGTAATATCAAAAAAATGAAAAAAAAAAATGTTTTGAATATAATCACCGAACTTTATTAATTTAAAATGTACTGAATTCTAGATTTTTTATGTATATCTTTCCCAAAATCAAGTTTCCTATAATTTCTCGAATTAAGTACATTATTAATGAGAAATCCTAAATGACTGGGTGCATAATTTTTTTTTCGAAATTGCTGCCTTTGCTTTTATACCCCACATAATATATTCAAAAAGCATATGTGTGGGGTATAAAAGCAAAAGCAGCAATACAAAAAATTAAAAAAATGTTTTAAGTGCAGTCACCGAGGATAACTAATTTAAAATATACTGAAGTCTAAATTTTATCTGTACCTTTCAAAATCATGTACAAATTTATAGGCTTTGTCTCCTTTAAAATTTCAAATTCAGTGCATTATAAATGAATGCATTATTTTTTTGGATATTGCTGTTTTGTTTTTACGCCCCAAATATATTTAAAAAGCATATAACTATGTGGAGTATAAAAGCAAAGGCAGCAATACAAAAAATGAAAAAAAAAATATTTTGAATCCAGTCACCGAGGATAAATAATTTAAAATGAACTGAATTGTAAATATTTTGTATCGATTACTCCCAAAATTATATTTCCTATAAATTTTTAGGCTATTTTTCTGTATAATCTCGAATTAACTACATTATAAATTAGTATTCCTCGATGACTGCATAACTTTTTTTTGATATTGCTGCCTTAGCTTTTATACCCCATGTATTATTTATACACTATCCAGGTGGCTTGCTTCAGTTAAGTTTTAATTAACGTTGAGACAAAGAAATAAAAAAGGTGAAAAATTCAAATGGTATTTACTCAGAACGTGACATTTTTTTTTTTTTATATATATAGGTATATTGTTTTGAAAAACGATAAAGATGCAAAATTTAGACCCCAAAAAGGGGAAATAGCATATTGACTAATACAGTGTTGCTACATACATGTATGGAGGTACCTAGTTGGTAGTTTAAATATCAGCTTCATGTATAAATATTTACATGACGACAATTTCATGACAAATGTCAATAAAACACACATTTATGAATTTAACTCTGACAGTCCGTGAGTCAAAACATCAACCAAAGTACTATTATACTTGAATTTTATTGCTCATTTGCCATGAAAATACTGCTGCTATTATGTGGCCGTTTTGAAAACTGTGCTGTTTAAAAATGAAAATATTGTGTATTAATGGATAAGAGAAAACGGCGGTTTGAGAGGCTGTGCACTACATGGTTAATTACTAAAATTGTCATTTAAATAACATTTATTTTTAATGAATATTTTATTGTCAAGCGACCATTTATTCTTCATATTTTTATGTTAATATGATTCAAAACTAGCGGTGGATAATGAGGTTTTGCTGACAATAATCATTAATATATGGACGTGAAGTCTACTAAGTTGGCATAAAAGAACGAAAGTAGTGGAAATTAGTGAGGTATTTCAACTGATTTTTAGAAATCCAGCGGACAAACATCGGTACTATACAATAATTATTATATCTCAATTATCAATCACCCATACGATCAGATACACATCTCAAATAACTACACCATGGGTAACCGGTTATAATAAAACTTTGACCATCACTATTGGAAATGTGGTTGTTACGAGTGTACCTAGTACCTAGTAACCTGGCATGTATAGGAAATCTATGTATAATAGACTGAACAATGGACAAGTCAGCAGTAATCGAATATTGAAAGGATAGCTGAGATGGTTTGGTCACGTTGGACATATAAGCGAGAAGTGGATGGTAAAGTAAATATAAGGTAATATAAACTGTGGACTTCCGCGTAAGACCTGGCGTGACCAGATACACCAAATATTGGAGAACAGACCTGTTAAAAGATTCTACAATTGTATAAGTGTAAGTATAAGAGTGGTGTGCCAGGACAGAAGTGCGAGTGATGTTCTATCCTCTTTACTATCTATCCTGACAATGATGGTAAGTTCAAAAAATACTAGCTTTTTTATAACAATACTTCTTATTGTATGATGATAAAATAAAATATATGACAAATCGCTCCTCTACGCAGCCTTGTGATTAACAGAAGACCGGGAAGAATGAAGAGTGGTCTTCTAAATATTGAATGAATTTTTCATATTAGATATAAGTTACCGTAATGATACTCCAAAGTTTTGCAAAAAATAAGTCAGAAATATTGAAAAGAAAAAGCAAACTTTGATGTCGCATATCTACTTAACTATCGATATTAATTAGGTCGTGGTTGGTTGAACATTTTCAACTCATAATCAAGGAAGGAATCTACCGGCCAAGTTTCTGCTGCTAGCTCTGGTACACTCTGCATCTTTTAATTAATTTTTTTTTTCAAAATACATGCTTACGTAAATGTCATGCTTCAATGTTCCGGTGATTCAATGAACGTGATGATACGTGCAGAGAAGTACGAGATCTTGCACCTCATTATACAGGGAAAGATTGCTGGAAGCTGGGGCCCTCGAAGAAGGGGAGAATTATGGCTGAAAAAACCTGAGACAGTAGTTTGGACAGTCTATACTGTAAAACTATTCCGGGTTGCAGTAAATAAAATGATGATAGCCAATACGATAGCCAACTTCCGCCTAACGGGTAGGGCAAAAGAAGGAGAAGAAAAAAGTAACCCATAAAAACCAAGTTTTTGTTATACTCCCTTTCTTTGTAAAATATAACAACAATTAAAGACGAATTAAAACATATAACATAAACTTACAGTAATTTAATATATTTCTAAAATGTTTTGATTCAGATGTTTTGAGCTTTGATAAGACACTTCATGCTTTGAAGATTAAATTCTAAAAACATTTGTCGATTTTCGACATTCGTAGTGAAGTACCTATTATGCATACCGACGGAGTAATTCAAATTTAGAAAATATTCCGCGACGTTATCGGGCCGCCGTAATCAAACTTCTCTAATGATTCCAATTTGAAAAAACATTTAAATTTCTAAAAATCCGAAATTATACTATAATTATAAATTTTTTTAACGAAAATTTCATAGATCTTCGTGATCGTCGCCACGAGTCTACTTGCCAAGTTTCAGGGATCACGGGAAAAGGGTCAAAAATCGATCCAAAGTTTTTGTTGACGGCAAGCAAGCAGACGCCAGAAGTTAATATAAAGGAAGTAAAGAGAGCATCTAATACCTTCTTATACTATTTGCAATAAGAGTTGTGTATCCTTAACTAAGTTCCATTCAACCATCCACTTTTGGAATTTTTCATACCAAATGCCACATATTTAGTTTTAGCATTGAAACGATTTATTTTTATCACAGAATATTATTTTCATTTAGTGCCAAATTTAAGAGCTTTTGTTTTTATGGTGTTGGCTCTTATCCATCAATAAATTTAATTTATCTGCAATGAAATTTATCACCCGTCATTTGGTGGATGTCGTGACCGATCACTAGCAACTTGCGGCGCGAAATGGCCGCGGAAACTTAATAAAATATTCAATATTATTTTTTAATACCTTCTCTAAATAACTGTTAACAGGTGAAGTCGGGGGTAATAATAAGTCAACAGCTGCACTATTTTGTTATATAATACTCGCGTCGAAAAGTTAATAGTCGGGACTTTAAAGTAATTGTCGTAATTGTTTTAATGATTTGCTTCGTTAATAACGAAATACTAAAATAATTCCGTCATGCCATTTCATAATACCTTTAGTAAGTATTCCTACCTCGCAAGCATGTTTTAATGCGAAATGAGTTTTAATTAAAACTATCCGGGAATTATACAAAAATTTACAGTCTATATGTATCAAAAAAATCTCAGATAATTTTCTTATTAAAAAAATAACGTTTGGTTTTGTACGTACCTAACCAAAAATAGAATCAACAAAAACAAAAACAAAACACTTCACACACTCACGTTCTCCAAATTCATGATCGACTTTATAGGAATAATTAGTAGTTTTCATTTGAGTGAGTTTAGTGTATGTAGTGAGTTTAATGTCTGTTTTACCGACATTTGCGCCTGTCATAGTAACGCTACTTGTTAATAGATGGCGGTACACCACAGTTTTCTCAGCATTTTCGTATATAATGGATTCTTACTAGAATATTCTATAAACGCTCAAGTGAAATCGTGTAAAAATATGTTTATAAATTCTTTTAGATTTAATAAAAATAATCAAAAATAATTTTGAGGGAATACTAATTCGGAAATTGAAAACTTTTAATTTTAATTGTATAGGGTTTAAATATATTCCAATTCTTCTGAAAGAATTCATAACTATAATGGTATTAGGAAAAATACACAGATGGCAATATAATATGGATTTTTCTAAATGAGTTTTGATCCATTTTATTGTATATTTTTTACGGTTCTATATTGTACAGTTAAAGCGGCGGACAGTGTTGTATAAAAAAATACTATTTAAATATTAAAAATATTTCACTAATTTGAGATGAAGTCTTACTCAATGTATTCATCATTCTGGATTCTGTCTTATTAGCTAGGGTGAGTAGGTACTTTAGTATTTTTTGCCTTCCCAACGAACGTTCAGGTAAATTACGTATTATCTAGTAGTCTAACCCTTCCTGGAGTAAAACGGAAATGATCAGCAATTACCCGGACGGATAGAGCGAGTTTTTGTTTTATTATTTATTTGTTGCTTTCATATCCTAGAACAGGGGTGATCAATTAAAATTTAAAGTGGATTATAATCTCTTATTCCGATCGGTCGTTCCCGGTGCAGCTTCGCCGGTACGCCCGGAGCCATTTCCATTTGTTCACCATTATTAAATAATACCAACTAATGACATAAGTGTGGCGGCGTTGATGCAGTCATTACTTTTTTAAACATTTTTTCAATGGCTCATTAATTATTTTTTATTTTACCTGTTTAATCCTTTGGAAATGACGACTTAATAAACTTTATTAATAATATTCGAAAATATTTAATATTTAATATTCAAATACCAAAATGGTATCTTTTTAGTATATATAGCGAAGTTTCAAAATTGTCCATATGCTTGACAAGATTGTCTTCATGACAATGGAGTCTTCAAGCTATCATATATGGTTTTAAAATAAATGGCGTAGAGCAAACTAGGAGTAGGTACCTACTATTTTGAAAATCAGGAATATTTATATATTAGGCACTCTAATAATAATGAATCAGTTTAAAATGTAGGTAATAATTAAAAATATACTTGTTGGTCTTGTTGTTAGGTCTCTCGTCTCGTGATCCAAAGGTCGCAGATTCGAATCTCACTCCAGACAAGTAAGTTAGTCCTATTTTCATAGCACAAGCGCTTAGCTTAATTTGAAAATAGTAAGAATATTGATGTGACATGAATTCCGTGTTCGCATCTCTATTTAAAAAAATTAAAAAAAGTATGCCATGGCAAATCTGAAAATACAGGACACTGACTGGAAGTGTTTAAATTTGATTTTAGAATTTTGTTTCTGTTCTGACGATTGCACTTTGGAAATATATTAAGTTATTCCATAAATAAGGCATTTTTATTGTATTTATTTTATTTTTCGAAATTTTGATAATAATTTTTTTGATGTTATGAATTTTATGACCTAGTCCACAAAATTCATAGTTAATCCGAGCAAATGATTATGGAGACTGCGGAATAAATGATAATCAGATGGGACAATGTTCGGTAAATATGGGGGGTGGGGAATCATTTCCTGAAGCTGCCTCAGCCTTTATAATGTCATCCTCGCTTGTGTGGTCGAGCATTACGTTGATGGAAGAACACCTTTCGTCTTTTTTTATTTAATTTTTTTTTTTTTTTTTTATTATTTTTTAAAAAATTTATTTGGTAAATGTACAAACTTAAGAGTATTCAATATAATTTAATTAATACACATTTATATTACACGCTTACCCACTTTTAAATGAGAATTTATTCTCGTGTTTAAAAGTGGGGGCATTGTCATATATGTATATATCTATTATTAATGATATGTGTATATATCTATTATTAATGAAATCGTTAGTGTAAGACATTAGATTAAATAAGTAAGATATAGAAAAAGAAACATTAGATTAAGTTATAAAAATTAAGACATTAAATTAAGTAAGTAAGATATAAACAATACAAGAATACAAAAATGTGAGACATTAGAATAAGTAAATAAGGTATACACAAGGATACAATAAATTAAGTTATAAAAATTAATAATTAAGAAGGTATTGTAATAACATTTAAAAGTATATATAGATTGTTTTTGATAAGATTTTTTCATTGCGTTATTGTGATGGTTTTTTGTAGAAGATTTTTCAATTTAGTCTTGAATTTTCTATAATTTTTTTCCGTCTTCATTTCATTGGGAAGAGCATTAAAGAATGATACTCCTTGATAAGAGAAATGGTGTTGGGCTGTGCTAGTATTACATTTAGGTATCAAAATATTTCCAGCTGATCTCGGTCTATTACTAAAACATCCAAATGTTCTATTATTGATATACATTTTGTGTATTTGAAGTATCGCAAATTTTTTATAGATTTGGTTAATATTTGGGACGTTAAAAATGTTGAAAAGTTCCCTTGTTGGGAATATTGAGGGTTTCCTCAAAATCACTTTGATAATTACTCTCTGAACTATTTCCACTGTAGTATATTAGACTTAAAGGTTCCACCCCAGCCAACTACACCATAATGCAGTATGGACTGGGCTAACGCAAAGTATACCATCTTAAGCATGTTTATTGATAAGATATTTCGTAGCCTTATGAATAGGTATATGAGCTTTCTCATTCTAGTGACTGTGGAACATATTTGCTCTTTCCATTTTAAATTGCTGTCAATTATAACACCCAAGTATTTGATACTGCTCTTACCAGACAAAAACAGACAATTTTCATAATTACAATTTTTGTTATCATCACATTGATTGGAGTGGATCTTTATATGAATATGTTCAGGTGAATCCTTTTTGGTAATAGAAAACGGGATATATACAGTTTTTTCTGCATTTAAAGACAAAAAGTTTTTGTCAAACCATGATTTCAAAATGTTAGCAGCTCTGTTTGCTTTTATATTTACATCACCCCATGTCTTTCCTTTTATAATTAATGCAGTATCATCAGCATAAGATACAATTTCTCCTTTTAAAGGTAATTTGAACATGTTGTTAACATAAATTATAAATAGTATTGGACCTATGACTGTTCCCTGCGGAATACCAAAAGATGTAGTTAGTGATCCACTTAGCTTACGTCCGATTCTCACCATCTGATGTAGGCCACTCAAGTTGCTCGCAGAAGATCTCCTTTCATCGAAATGGACTAAAAATGTCATATCTCACCAAAAACTTACTTGGGTGAAGACCTTCATTAGCTTGGATTGCTGGTGTTTCTCTTATCCCTACCTATTGTCTCCGACTTTGACATTGTTATAGAGAACCCATTTCTCGTCACCAGTCACTATTCGGTCCAAAAAGATTTATTTTGTGAAACAACTGGTTACATCAATACTGATGTCTTAAGAATGTGGACAACACATATAAATGAAAGAGTAATTAATATGATTTATTAACACAGATAATTTGAAACATGTTTTCCTGGTTGGCAACCATTATTTTACTGCAGCAACTCAACATAGTTCCCGAACCAATGTCTTAGATTTTTCAGCCAGGATGTCTTCCATATTCACGACAATATTCTTACTATTTTCAAAAAAAGGTAAACGCTTATGCTTTGAAAATAGGACTAACTTGCTTGTGTTGTGGAATGGGGCTCGAACCACCAACCACCAGATCAGTAGACGAACGTCATGATCTGATATTTTTCTGAATGTTTCTTTTTATGGCCGAAATGTTACACATTCCGAATTTTACTGCTATAAGGATTATTTTATTCCTCTGCACCCAAATCACGGCATTTTATTGGGTTATCTCATCATTATTAATTATGAATCTATATTGTTTATGACCATTACCTTATCGTTATTATTAAGATCCTACCAATCCAACTCATTTAATCCATAACTGCTTCCATGACGTTATTACAAAAAAGAAACGGAAATTATACTCATATCGGAAAGGGAATTGAGACCTTATTTTATTGTCTTTTATGGTACCTTTTTTCAGGTACTAAATTATTTTATACCTGTTGTAACACCAATTAACTATAGCCGTAACTTATCAGGTTGTAAGCCCTGAGCCATCGTATAAGAGACTTCCATTCACTTTTATTATATATAAATAGCTTCGTCTCTGTGAGACTTCTATAATTTATCTCAATTAATTAATCATCCCCCTGGGGACCAAATCCAGTAACTTTGTTCTTCGAACATACTTCATATGGCGTAGATTTAAGCTCTTTTCTTCACGACTCTTCGCACAGCACCAGTGCGTTGACGATTTGTTAGATCTGCCTAACTCACATTCTCGTGTGCGGATGTGGAAAACGTAATATAAACACCCACCCACAGAGATAATGCTATCCACCCCCACGTGCTGCCGCATCATGCGAATATGTTAATCTTGGTACACCCTCCGAAGATTTTAAAAAAAAAAATATCATGTCCATAACTTCTGTGAGATGTGCAAACGATGTATCTTGATTGTTTTTTTTTCAATGTCAGTGTGGTCAGTGGCATCTTGCATAATATTGCGATTAACCATTGAAAGTATTAAAAACGTCAAGATATTTTAAATAATAATATAATTATTGTTCTTAATTAATTATTGGAAGGGTCTGGTATTTTGTAGCTTGCTCGCACAGCATGTTAACCTACTTTGAAATAATGTTCTGTGAAATTCGTTTAGATTTCCTACAAAGTAAATCGAAATACAATGTTCATCTCTTAATATTTCTATCGTAATTATTGTCATATTAATGATTTAAATAAAAACAATTTTGAAACTTTTAGCACTATTTATTGTTTTTTTTACTGTATCTGTTTCAGCCTATCATGGCCATCTTCATACAGGTAATTTTGTCATATTATTGTTATTTTAACAAAAAAAAAAAATTTTGTTAATATTTAATTTCGCATTATTTTCTAAAATATATATTTACCTATGTTTGGAATCTACGCATTTTAAAACCTGGAATATAAACTTAGATTTTTTATGCGTATTCCAGTATATATTTAGTTATGTCTAATCTCGACTCTTTGGGTGCTGCATGGAGAGTGCAGATATTTGTAAGTCAAATGAAATTGACTATACTAATTTTGAATGTCTGTCTGTCCGTAACTCGCTGAAATCAAGCTGTAAAGGCAACAGCAACCCGTGTACCCGTCGTATGACATTATTTCCAACAGTTTTCTAATTAATTCTATTTTTAAAAATTATTACCATTATTACATTGTGCATTTCTTAATTGGGGGCTTAATTGAAAGAATTTAAAAAAATATTAATAATAAAAAAACACTCATATAATAACACAGTGTCATGCACAAAAACGAGATGCAAAAAAATGTAATTGACTATATTTTGTAATGTTTATTTTATAGCTTACCCTGAATAAGGAATGGTGTTCCGAAACCGGTTAGTGTTATCAAAAATAAAGTGGTTTAATCCAACTGATTTTTTGTGTTTTATTTAATTAAATATATATATATTAAAAAAATAATAAAAAATTAACTAACAAATTTTATGTTTGGTATGATCTCTATGACTTGTTTATTTTTTATATTTTTTTTTATAGAATTTGTCCATAAATGCTCAGTGGCGTCGAGATATGAATACATTGATGATAATGATGGTCAAACCGTTATTTAAACCGGTTCCATGCGGTACAGGTATTTGAAACTTGTACCTGATTGTATCGAAGATTGGTAACTGAGATATAACTGCCATCTAGTAACGATGGTTACCCGTTGAATTATGAAAAATCAGTTACCAAACATCGATATAATTATATGCAGATTTTAAATAACGGTTATTGTGTCACCGGTTAAAATACCATCACTAATTGATGAACATTTGAGCACATAACCAAGTAGATTTCAATGTAAGTTGCCATTTATTTGTGAATATTGTTCTAAAAACATATTATTTGGTAACGTATAACATTTTAAAATGTTACAGTACTGTTTGGCAGTTGAAAACTCCTACCATTGTGTACTAAGAAAAGCCGATAGGAGAGTTGAGTCATACTAACCCTTTCAGTAGGTAATAATTAAATTTGACTTTTAAATTCGCCTACCCACATTGATATTTTAGGAGTAAAATTTTAAATTTATACCGTTGGAATGTGAATATTCTAAACATTATCTGCAACCCGTCAAAATGATCCCTACCAATAAATTATTAAACCCTTTTTAATCCGTAAAGAATGTAATTGCCTTAAACCGTAAAATAGGAAGGTTCAAACCCTTTTGTACCTGTTCCCTTTTATTTATTAGGGTTCTTGAACCTCCTGTTGTCAGATTCACCAGTAGTACAAAAATCAATATAAATCGTCTCCGCTAACATAATCATCCCCACAAAGTAAAAACGTTCACTTCTGGTTCAACAATAACAACACAACCCTTACCCACAAAGGGATGTGACACCGTTTAATTTTTACGCCTATACAAGTTATCGAGTGCTTCACAAACAGAATTATAATGTAGGTACGTACCCAGATGGTTGTCCTATTCCGGCATTTAAAAAATGTAAAGTGGAGATTAGCAAATAGTCAATATTAGCCAAGTTTAGCACATCGCCCATGTTAGCCAAGTCTATACTTGCTTAAAAATATGTTTGCTTCTTGACTGAGAGAATATCTAAGAATGTGATTAGGAATGTGAGAATTTCAAAGAATTTTTTTAAACAATATTTTCATGTGTGTTCTGAGAATAGAATTACTAGATTTTTTCCACAAAAAGACAATAATTAATTTGGATAAATTTTAGAAATCTCACAGAGACGAAGCTAATTTTATGGTGGCCTGGTTAAAAAATTCATAATTTGTGGATGTTCTAGAGGTGAACGTTGCATTATGTAAAGTGATTTAATAAGCCAGCTCTGGGTAACCCTACAAAGACTTCTACACGTTTCCCATATAAATAGTTTCATCTCTGTGAGATTTCTATAATTTATCATAATTAATTCTTTTTAAGTGTTAATTCTATTGACTGTATTTCCTGCATAAAAATATGCACTTCGATCAATAGGTACATACTTATTGGTCAGAATATCTAAAATAAGCAATTATAAATGTAGTGACATTGTTTCATGAATAGGTATGTTATAAATAGTTTACAAATAGGTTCCTAAATATCAGGATGTCCCAGATCGCCCAAAATACCTGCACAGATATTTCATTTACCCAGTACCTATTATTTTGATCGAACAGTTTATTTTTTCGGTGGAGTACAAAAAAAAAAATTATTTTAATGATTTTATAAAAAAAACTTAATTATATATTTTATTACAGTTTTTCATAATTTCTAAAATTTTACAATAAAAATAATATAGTGTTTCATAAAAATAATTCTCTTAATTGGTGTGTCGTTTGAAATTAGTAAATTATTTTTTATTAAAGAAGAATACCTACTCGCTAAAAACATGGTTTAAGAAAGTGAGTTTCAAAGGAAGTACATAGTTTAAATAAGAGACACGTAGTGATTACGTTTGATAAAAATATTTTAATGAATTGGATTTCAAACAAATATAAAATGGACAGGTTTTTATTTTAAATAAGACCTTCATTTTATTAAAATAATGTCTCGTTAATATGTTAGTATCTTCCATATTTTTTATCATTTTTCATTACAATAGACTCCAAATTATTATAATTTAATATTTTTGCGAGGCTATCTCTTATTTTCTACGAAATATTAACATCAAACTAATTAATAATTCCGTTTGTAAACAGATAACATTATAATACACTTACGTAGATAAATACTTACCCCTTTTTAAAAGTCTTTGTCGGAATTTCTTGAAAGGTTAGGATTATTCGATTCGTCGACAATCATAATCAAAGTGTAGAGTACTAAAGACTTCAGTTATCAGATATTTCAATCGTCGGAGATCATTTATACTTACTTGTATTGTTAACTTTGCCTCATGCTCTTCAAACATTAGAAGTTTATTTAATAGTAAATACTCAATAACTTAACAACTTGAAGTAATCTTATGATTTACAAGTTAATTTTTTAATATTTCTAATCTTATGCAGGGTATGTGTACCACACGTAAACAATTGCCTGAAGTGTTGCTTAGACTTAGAAAATAGCCAGTAGATGTCTACAGTAGATATGTACATAGCGGTTTATGGTGTGCAGAATGTCATTATGTGAATCAATATGTGAATATTGTTGGACCCCCTGCGGACAGGCCCGAACTATGGCAATAATACATGCATATAATAATAATGGTAATAACTGCAAATGTCTATGACTGGGCACATTTGAGGGACAGTAAAGTTTTTGGACTTTAGTTTAGATAACTTTAGTTTAGATAGTTTAGATAAGTTAAGATAAGATAAAAAATGTTTGTAGACACACTGTGCCCTGCGCGTGGCAAGTATATACAACCGTTAAGACACAGGTACGTTTGCGTTTGGTACAAGTAACCTAAGTAGTCTTTGTAATGATGGTTTAACTTAATAAAATGGATTCGACATACAATTCGATGACTTGGTAACATAAAAATCTATCTACATATTGTCAAGTTTTGAAAAGATAGGAAAACATGTTTTTTTCAAGATTGAGTATTGATTTTTTGCTACTAAAGTAATAAATAAACAAATTTTAACACATACAGTTATAAATGGCAGTTTTTCTATGGAATCGACTGAAAATCTAACTATGTTTGAGCTAATGGGTCATTGAATTACTTTTTAACTTTGACTGTGAGATATGTTTTAAATTTTAATTTCCAATAGTTCTGGGGAATCCACCCTCTTTAATTTACGGATAAATACATTTATTCTTAATAATGTTTTAAGGAATAATTCTGCATAATTAACTTCAAAACACATTTTTTTACAGTTGTTACTAAGCAATCGAATTATTTATACGAGGTTGTCAAGATACAATTATTATTATCAGTCATATAATTATTATAATATTATTCAAACGAAAGATTTAAAAAAATACATGTCCTTACACTACATTATACTCATCAAGGATAAATCACCTTCTTTAATTTAAGGATAAATACATTTATTCTTAATAATTTTTTCAGGAATAATTCTGCATAATTAACTTCAAAACACATTTTTTTACAGTTGTTACTAAGCAATCGAATTATTTATACGAGGTTGTCAAGATGCAATTATTATTATTAGGCATATAATTATTATAATATTATTCAAATGAAAGATTTAAGAAATACATGTCCTTACACTACATTACACTCATCAAGGATAAAACGCCCCATGCCTCCAGATTTATCTGCTTCTTGTGAATCGTCAGCTAGCAATCTAGTTAGTTGCTTGTTGGTTTGGTGATCAAGACTCTCGCTTGGTGATCCCTACGTCGGTGGTTCGACCCCCCATTCCAGGAAACCAGCAAGTTAGTCCTGTTTTCATAGCAGAAGTCTTTCGTTTAGTTTGTAAAATAGTAAGAATATTGATGTGACAGGTATTTTGGCTTATTTTATGTGCGTTTGGCTTAGTTTGTAAAATAGTAAGAATATTAATGGGACAGGTGTTAGGTATTCGCATCTCTTTTTTATTTAAAAAAAATTCTTAGCTTACTTTTTCTACAAGGATCACAAAAGAGATCACAATATAATAATTGCTTCTCCTTGAGTACTTGTGTAGGATGAATTAGTTACGTAAGTTTGATAAATAACCAGGTCCTTTTTCAAATAGTTATCTTTTAAATTTGTTTTTATATTAAGTTGGTACTTTATTATTATTCATTTTCCATATATAATTTTTATATTTTGACTGTCTATACTTCGATTTTTGAATTTAATTTGGTATCCTGACGAAGGTGTCATAGGCTCTGAAACATGTTGATATTTTTCAATACAAAAGTGGTGAAAAAAAGGTTAATTTTTAGTAATTATAATAATTTTATAACTTGAAAAATGCACTCAGTTTTTTTATTACCTGTTAGAAAAAATGCCTAGGTAGTCAGTCAAATCTAATCAAATATCGTATATGTTGATTATTTTTCCTACTGGCAAATGTATAGAACATTTATGGTATTGATACATAAATAATTAGGTTAAAACTGTAAAAAATTGCTTTCGTAGTAATAGTAAAGTAAAAAAAAGACTTCGATAATCACATTACGAAAAATACTTTAAATGATGGTTCGTGCCCCATTCCAGGACACCAGCAATTAGTCCTATTTTCAAAGTATAAGCGAATATAAGAATATATGTATGCGACACGCGGGGGCATGCAGTGAGAACCTAAAGCATGAAATTGATTTGAATATACGTTTGGAAAAAATATCGTAATTAAATATTTATTTGGCAGAATATTATGAAATACCTATTAAAATCTGAATATTATGTTCATTATTACGAGATATATCTCTTATTTCGTTTACTTTTCAAAAGATATCCTTAGGAAAAAGTCATGCTTCTTGTTCTCACTGCACGCCCCTGGCGACACGTATTCCGTAATCGCATTTTTTTTAAAGTGAAGTTTCTTGAAGAACACATTTATATTGATTTGAGATAAAAACATAAGCTATTTAAAATAATATTACAATATTTTATGTTATTTTGGATGAATATTAACTTCTTGTGGTTATTACAAAAAAATTTATTCAAGAATCTGTCTGTAACTAAGTTTTTTCCGATTTTATAGGGGTAACAATATTGTCGCAGAATACTATCCATAAAACTAAAAGTTTCGGATTTATTTTATTGCCATATACCTAGTGAGGTTTTACAGTGTTAAACCATTAATTACCCTTTCTTTATTGGTAATAAATTATATTTTCAACATTAAATAATTTGGGCTCTGCCATGGTCAAAAATACATTTCCTACGGAAACACTTTGCCATGGCCGCCCGGCCAGTTTTAAGCTTTTTGCTAGTATTAATTTATTTAACGTGCCCTGTAAAAAGATTAAGGAAATTAAAAATGATAAAACTCCTTTATCAAACATTATTATTATCTTTAAAATCAATAAAATTGTTCATCCCTCAAGATATTTGTTCGAAACGCATGTGAAAGTTCTCAACGTCTCACAATATCCGTTGTATTATAAATCACAATGTATGTAGTTGATGTGAAGGGTGGCCAGCGAGCTCAGAACAGAGACAGTCTATTGTGTTCTCGTGTTTGATGCTGAATATATTTTTGATTTTTGTCTGGATATTAAATTTCTCTGCTTATATTATTTTTCTATGACAAAGGTAAATAATATCTACACATGCAGATACAC
This sequence comes from Agrypnia vestita, assembly GCA_016648135.1. Taxonomy (NCBI): domain Eukaryota; kingdom Metazoa; phylum Arthropoda; class Insecta; order Trichoptera; family Phryganeidae; genus Agrypnia; species Agrypnia vestita. The sequence continues at coordinate 335,551 of JADDOH010001309.1, read as the reverse complement.
CGCTGGTTAAAACCGACGCGATATTTAAAAAAGTATTAAATTTTTTTACTGATTTCTAGAAATTATTTCACATCGGGTTGATAATTTATACTGAAATATTTTAGATGAAGACATACTTACTTTATTGCTCAACAAAACAATTTCAAGAAAACCGATGGGATTTTAATGTTCAAGTATTTTCTTACTTAAAAATAAAATAATAATATGATGTCACATCACAGAATAAAGCAATTTTTATATAATACGTGAATATTAGCAAACTTAATATTTGTTAATGAAAAAACTATATTATTTACTAAATAAGGACTTATAAATTAATAAAAACAAATTAAGTTCATAGAAGATTAATTTAAATGTTCCTAATAAAGTATAAAGGCTTATTTCTAAATTTTATAAATAATATTTATCAAAGGTGCATTAGCTTCTTTTGACTTGCAATTTAAACTATTTTTCTGCAGCTAGTACTCGTTAAAATAAACCCACTTAAAAAATTGAATTTTTCCAACTTATTCAGAAACAAAATACTCCATATTGATAATTATCTTAAAACATGAAATTAATATCTCTAAACAAAAAAAATGAAGTAAAATAGTTTTGAACACCTATTTTGTTATATTTATCGAATGTGTAAGAATCAACTCTTGGCTAACTATTTACTAATGACAACATTTGTAATTTTATTAATTAATACCTTCATTAATATAAAGTAATAATTTTTCAGGTTTTGATAAAACAAATATACTGAAGTTACGATAAAAAAACTTGTTTGGTGTCGAAAAGAGAGACTTTATGTAAATACATTTTTCCGTGGACCACATTGACTTACCTTAAAGGGTTACCCTCCGCTTCCCCAGTTGTATAGGGTTCCAGTATTATTTATATTCCAATCCTTTATCGGTGCAGGCAGATGAGTCTAGAATAAAATTTAAATAAGGAATGCGCAGGTATGCGAGAAATTGTGTAGTGCGCACCTTTCGTTATTCGACTGTTGCGTTAAAATAACACAGAACCGTATTCAGAAAAGGATGGAATAAAAATCATTTTCAAAAATAAATTTAAAATGTGGTTGTGTTGCGTCGTTCTTTCTGTACAGAATAGAATATGTTTAAAACTGTATAGTATATCAAATTGAATAGAATTTATTTTGTTCTGTTCCAGTTTTAGGTGTAGCTTAATCTTATAACTAATATGAGAAATACGAGCGAAGTTCCCTCATAGATCTCTGCGCGGAAAACCAAAAAGTCTGAGTAGACCAAGTCACTAAAATGTGCGAGCGTGACATAACATTTACTTTGTTTTCACATTTATAGATGACCACATTTTTTAACGTTTATAAAAATATATAACTATGTATCATTGTTGCTGAGGGTCTTGGCAGCAAAGTAAACGCTAGATTAATTAGACGCCCCGCCCGCTACACTAGTATTTTACTGACATAACATTGATACAAACAATTCAATGTCATATTAGAATATCTATTAAAAATTAAGTATTTCAATTTATTCTATTATATAACCAATTTTATCATTAACTCCATATAAAAAATATATCAGATAAATGGTTCTTTAGTAATACTTTTTATACAATACAATTTTTGTTTTTTTGGAACTCGATGAAAACTTAAAATTACATTTTGAAATTTTGTTTGATCTGATGATTTTTTGAAAGCGCGTTAGCTTGTGATAACTGCCCTGGACTGTCAAAACTATTGCACGGCCGCGCACGCGCGTAGCTTAGAGGGAACGTTGTGTACGAGTATTGTGGAGAAAAGACAGATATTTTTATTAATATTTCAGATCTCACTTACACTTCAAATTCTATTAATAATATGACATTGTATAATTTGTTATAGTTGGTATAATATTTCTGTTAGAATCTTACCAAAAAGCTGGTTTGTACGTCAGCCGTAGGCTAACATTCTCAGAAAATAAATGATTAATTTAAATTATGCACAAAGTTTTACTGAAGATTTGCAGTGCTTAGGCTTGCGCTTGAAAGCAAAGGTGAGACGATTTTCTTTTTGTTTCAGTATAAATGCCATCGTAAAATACCCACATTCCTCTAATCGGATGAACGGAATCGCTTTGTAGTAAGGATGTGTGTCCACGAGACTTACGGTTTCAGTACGGAAATACCTTCACTGAGCCTCCCACTGGCGATCATGTTGCTTTGTGTTCACGAATTCTTTCATTCCACAGTTTGTCGCCTCTTCCCGGGTTGCTTCAAGATAACAAAATGTAAGGTCTGCGTCGCTTACAGTGCGATCGATTTCTTGTACACACGTTGTCTTCGTAAGTCTAAATTAACAAATACTGAAAATAATAGAGCACCTACGTGTGATTACAATGTGTTGCATGAACAATTCGGTTAAGTTAATAATCATGGTTAATCTAATGTCAACGGTAAATTTATTAAATTTGCACTGATCCCATAGACTTTTATTGCCGCTCTGTAGGTATTTCATGGCCTTTGAATTAATTTTTGTGAATTTGCGAGCATTGAAATGTCAAATCAGAACCGACATTCAGCCGTATTCCGAAAATAACACTGTTATTTTGTGATTGTTACCCCAACACTAAAAAATAGAGAAACATCAAGACATCTGTCAAATGTTAATATAACTATAATTGTAACAAAAATATTGACTTTTTTTATATTTTAACCATTTGGATGAAGAAATTAGTAGATTTTTGTGACACAAACTGATTTCTAATACATTTTATAAAAATATTAGTACTTAGGTATTTAAATAATATTTGTAAATTTTTTAAAACACGTCTTTTTTAAAAACATCCAGACATCGTGTAGGTCCGACATTACAAAACATGTAAGTATGTGTAACAAAATATTGATGTACCTTTATTAATTTATAATTTTTATTCTTCTTGTGGTTTAAATGATAATTATTTATGAATCCCTTATACTCCATATTTCCCTCAATCAACATATCACACCATGTAGATTCCACCTAAAATTGCAAGATTCGTAAATGTAAATTAGTTAAGTAATTACACGGGCGAAAATAACTACGTCCCGTCTATTTTTGAGTGTTGTGGTAGTAATCACGGAATAATGCGGACTGTCGTAAATCTATGCTTCCTCTATTTTTTAGTGTTAGGATAATAATCAGCAAAATAACAATATTGCTAATTTCAGAATATCACTGATTATGTACATTTTCCAGTTTGGTAATGTTCCGAAGCAGGTGCAGGTACGTGGCCGTAATGATTGTGAAATATTTTAGTCATTCTACTTATATTAATAATTTGGCCAGGACATTTCTGATTCGTCCCTTACCAACCCTTTCGCTTTTATCGGTTTTTTCTCTCAACCCTAAAAGATATACCTACGCGTTACTCTTTTTTTAAAATGGTTTTTGTAAGGCCCGTTTTCACTTTCTTTAATCGCCGGAAGGGCGCCAGGGGCCTACCTGCGTTCCATAAACACACCTCTACACCAACCTCCGTATCTTCTGCCCGCATGCACTATCAGGTAGCAGATTCTGGAATCAAATAAAACAATACGTAAAATTTAAAGATTTGACTAACCACTTAATTTATTTTTAAAGTTATTTTTATTGATATGATAACCCACTGAGAACCATCACATGTAAATACGTAACAATAATACTTACCTAAATTAAGAATTTCTCTCCATTACACTGGATTAGTTAAAATGATAGATTAAATATAATAAGATGAAATATAACAGAGCTATAAATTCCAGGTGGGACTCAAGGGGAAGAAGAGGAAAAGAGGTGTGATGGGAATGGACTAAAATCGATGTTTTATGATTTTGAAAAAATAAGAGATTCTATGGTCTATATGCTACATATACTTTAAAGAGTGATAAATATATTTAAAAAAATCATTTTGGAAATGACGCAAATATGTGACAAATATATCAAGTCAAATGTAAAAAACTATTTTAAAAAGTATTATTTTAATTCGTTAAAATATTTATTTTTTGAATAAATACAAAGATAAAAATTTACTTCAGTATCTGTATTAAAATTTCTCTTCCACACTTTTTCCTTTCAATATTTTCTTAAACAAATTGTATCATTGTTATTGTTTGTTTCAGTAGGATTTTTTAAAAGTATTTTAGAATAAATGCTATAAATGTTAATATTATTAATTAATTTACAGGGAAAACAATACGTCAAAACAAAAACTATAAGCCTACGCATAAAATTTGCACCATGAAACTCATATAACAGTACAGAATTAATGTCGACCGTGTTGAGTCATTCATTTTTTATTAAAATGAAAAGGCAGCGGGCAGGTCACTTAATCAAATATTGCGAAAATATGTGGCAGCCCATAACAATGAAAAGATAAAATTGCAAGATACTTACTAACTGTGACGTATGGAAGTGAAGTCTGTGATTAGAAAAAATGTATGAAAGTGACCAAATGCGATCACTAAGGCGCTTGTGTGAAAAATATTGGGTTGATATAGGAGTGAATGTAATGCTGTATGTTGTGTGATAGATGGAATAAAAAAAAGATTGCCGAGTTGGTTTGGTAGAGAGGAACGTATGAGCGAGGAAAGGATGGCTAAGAAAACATATGCGAATTTTGAAGGCAGCAGGAACAGATGACGTCCGCGAAAGACCTGGCACGATCAGTCACTAAAAGCTTCAATAACCGTATAGAATACATGAGAAGATGTACGAATGTATCCACTCTGCCTACCCCTGCGAGGAAATGGCGTGATGGTTCGTTTGTAAGTAAGACGTTTTGGTGTTTTTAGGCTGGCCACGCAGACCCAGGAGGGTAAGTGGGGTCAGCATATAAGGATGTGCGCGCATGGGCGCGCCCTTTTTCTTCTTCCCGTCATGTTAGTATAAAGTCACGGTAGCTAGTGTCCGTCAGCCACGTGTATTTCTACAATAAAACAGAACAGTATTATGTATCCCCAAGGTGAGAATACACTACAGACGTTTAGCTTAGTTTGAAAATAGTAAGAATATTGACGTGACCCGTATAAAAAAACATTTCAAACGTCCATGCACGCGGGCCCTAAAAGCGCCTCCGCTACCGTTGGAAAGTTTCACTTTCGAAACTCAAATTCTAATATTCAAATGTCGTAATGTCCCACGCGTCGCAATAAGAGAAGCGAATGATTGCGCGGAACTTTTATGTCACGCATTTTATTAACATAAAAAATATCATCTTTCAGACGATGAGAAGGGATAGAAATGTCAAACGCATTGAGCGGGATGATAAATAATACGGCCGTACCCCTTTTTGGGCCGTCGCAATTCATCTTGGATCCGGGTATGTAAATGCGGCCGCCGCGGCGGGTCACACAGCCAGCGCCCGCAGATGCGCTCCCAGGAAGTGCCCGGGTACCTACACACTACACACTACTGCACACTACCTTCTCCGCTAATGGGACACGTGTTTCCTCCGAGGTAAAAGCTGTGTGTGTTTATGAATCGAAAGTGAATTACTAACCTTTTTTGTCGTTACGCCTTTGTTCAATCTGGTGGGCGAGTAAAAAACAAACAAAAACCTTTTTTTGTGTTTTATCTTTTGGTGGCTTTGCATATGTTTATCCTTAAACTGGTATTCTAAAAATCTGTGGTTCAATTTAAATTTTTTGTACCAAAATTTATTTTACTGTGATATTTAGAAATTAACTACAATTAATTTTAAACCCTTGCGGAAGAAAATATGATAAATATGCCGAAACTATGAACTGCAAGTTTCGAACAACGATCAGATTATCGTGGTTATTCTGATAATCGCCTTCTGCCTTCTCCAAATAATGTCTCCTCAGAGGTACCCACATCAGCGACCTCAAGGGTCGCAACCATGGGGAAGATAATAAAAAAAGAGAAAATATTCAGTAACTACTCTTACTCAAGTCTCCAGACTCACATTTTTCGCAGATGTGTTTTCTGTGGCGTAATTAGAATCGTTGTGCCCGCAACGGAAAAGTTCAGAGTCCACATTCCAGTTTCAAACAAATACATTCAAAAATATTAATTGTGTTGAATATTTTATATATAAAATGGTGCCATAAAGGGAATTTGAAATATTGTAACTTTCTAAATGATTAAAAATATTCTAAAAATGCCAACAACACAATAAAATATTTTTTACCAAAAAAATTAATATAATATTGTATTGAAGAGATCTTACAATACGATATTAAAATTAAGGTGATATGCTGTCCACGGTTAAACGTAATTTATAATATAATAATCATTTTTCAAGCTAAGCAGTAATTAAAAACCAAATGCAAATAAATGCATCTTCGTGAAAGCTAATCGATTTTATTGATCCCGAAAAAGTCGCTACCCACGAATGACACGAGTAAGACGTTATAAAAAACACGAGGGGTTTAGAAGATTGACAAGCGACTGTTCGAATAAATAATGTAATGCAATTGTTTAATTTCAAATTGGAACCCCACAGCGGTCTTACAGACCCCGGCTATAATAAAAGAAGCGATTTGCATACGGTCCCAATTTGCATGCGGCTTGTTTCACAATTGAATCGAGCAGTTGAGATGGATTTCGTTATTTGCTTGAATTAAATTTGGATTTTTTATTGTAACGGCATTTCAATTGTCGTATTTATACTGATTGTTAACGTTAGATGTCAAATAAAATAGTACTGTCATCGATGGGGCATTTCGATAATCTTTAAGTTAAAATACAAATTGAAACGTTTGTGATTTTACTGTACTATTGATATCCACAGATTCGGAGATCAATTTTACCAAAAATTTCACTAATAGGTGAAAATATATTGTGGGTACCTTTGTAGGCCAGTTTTTTTTTGACTGAATGAAATACTGAATTTGTATATAAAGGATGTTTTATTAAGAGGTATGGAATTTTAAAATGAAAGAAAACACAAGATAAAAGTCATGTTTGTTTAATTGGAAATATAATTTAATGTTGTTAGTGTTTAAATATAGGGTATATTTTTTAGGGTTTTTATTTTACATTGATTACGTTTTTTCCAGCGATATTTGATAGCCGATAGCTGATGTATGATCAGTTTGGTTTGCGTTTTCACCTTGAATAGACTTACGCCAGACCACGATCTTCGTGTGTTTTTTTAATTATATGGTCCTTTACCTTTAAAAAAAATACCTTAATAATATTTAAAATGACTTACACTTATGAATACTAATACTGAATATTAATTCATCTATGTATATTTGGTATCTGTATTATAATTAGGCTACATCTGCCGTATAGAAATGTCCTGTTTTCCATTGCCAGTATATAAAAAAATCGTATCCTTTTTTAAGAAACCAGGAAAACAGATTATTTAAAAATACATTTCTACTTTATTTAATATGTAGAAATATTATATTAATACATAATTTACACATCATAGTATTTCATCCTTTTTAGAATCAGAGTATATTTGGCAGCGGCATGCAGTCAATATTTGAATTAAGCTAAACTCAAATGGAATTTCCACGGAATAAATCGAAAAAAATGTACCTCATAATATTTCAAGCACAATTATTGGGATATTTAGATTTAAATATAGCATTATATTTTGTGGGCTAAATATTTAATTCCGCTTTGTTTCCAAAATTACTTATAACATATATTTAACTGTATCAACAGCACGCGCCTGATTTATAAAGTACGAGCAGAAAGGTTTCATGATCATCTCAGAGATTTTTATATTATTGTTTATATAGATATGTCGATGAATATAATTAATACAGTGAATATTATAATAAAATTACTGCGCACGAGTTTTAAAAAACTAATATTTTACAGTTTTTCATAGCTTTTATAAAATTTCAAACACAAAATATGTTATATTCACTTGAACTTTCAACAGGAAAATGATTATGCGCGCGCGAGAGCAAAAGAAATGCTAAAGAAGATTGCTTCCGTAACACCCTCCCTAATAAGAAGGTACGCCGAGAAAGAAAGAGACGCGCGGATACGAATACGCGCCACCTTTAGTCTTAATAATACTCCATCCCCTAAAACGGGGTGATTAGCACCCTCTTGCCATTTGCGTAATGGCGCAATTTGCATCAATAGACAGATGAGAAAATTGCGGCCTTGACTCGAATTTCCCGAATTGGGTTAGTTAGCGGCCGCCCTTGAACTTGCTTACACATTGAGGGGGACTCGTGGGGTGGGGGGAGGAGTTAATTGCCCCGGGGGAGGTTTCGTATCACAGCCTCTGTTTAAATTCAGTAATTCAGAATCGCGCGGATTTTATGTTGGCGCACACGCTCAAAGCAATTCGTGGTGCCGTTATATCGATAATATCAAACTAATTTTAATCAATGGGAAGATTATATTTGTAAAAAGAGTGTTTTTTTTAAAATTGTTTTAAAGTCTAGTGACCTCCGCTTGGGTCGATGATTTTTAAATTTTTATTTATTTATTTATTTACTAAATGAATAACTAATGTGGTGAAATAAATAATTCATTGTACCTACAAACATGACAATATTTTTTATTTTTTTATTCCTGTGTGTGAATCTTATTCAATTTGTAAATTTAGCCTACGGGTCCAAAAATTCAGTGAGAAATATATAAATATTTTAAATATATATATTTTTAAATATAAAAATAAATTTAAAAAGTTATCAATACAAGTCCATTTTTTAAACTGAGTTGATGATGAACTAGTTACGATTTTTATTTAGTAAATTTTTGAATGATGAACTAGTTACGATTTTTATTTGGTAAATTTTTTCACTTTATGAGGTTTTCCATTTGATATAAAAATTCTCACATGCTCATTGTAAAGGAAAATTGAAACGAATAAATCAAATTATTGATCACTTGATGCGGATTGAGCACACCGATAATTTAAATCAATTATTGAAGAATCATTTAAATTATTCTAAAATTGACATTTTTGTATCAATATAAATCATTCAGCATTCGATATTTCTACAATTATTATACGACTAGGAAGTCTACAATACGTAAAATATAAATTGCGAATATTTCTTATATAAAAATTTAAATTATCTCACACAAATGATTCGCTGGCAATCATAATAAATCATTATGTCATATAAATATTTTCCATGCGTCAATTACGAACGAATCAAAATTTCACACAGTAACGTATTTATTAACACTTAAGTAAATTGATAACGAAAATACTATCTCTACAAATACTTAAATAAATCAGTAATGAATAGCAAATTATTACACATTATCATTTATTAGTCAATTCATTTATGAACTTGGTACTTACCCGTTACCTGTCAAACAAATTATCTGGTATTTCCAATAAATTTGTTTTGCGTTTCGTGGGCTAAAGAACTTAATTAAGGCGCGCGCTAATTATATCGATTTCCAATCAAATTTATATGTACGTAAAAAATCACAAATTGAGAAAAATTTAATCGTTTATATCGTGTGTTATAGCAACTACAAACAGCATTTTCATTATAATAGCAAAGCATGCCATTTTCCATTTTGGTAGGAAACTGAAGTGACGCCATGGCAGCCATCTTGCTATCTGCGCATAAACGCTGCGCAAATGACAGTTTTTCGGTTAAAACCAGGGCCGTTGGCACCGGGAGTAAGGCCAATCGCGAGAGGCCACTCAATGGAAAATGTGTTTGTTTCCACGGACAGTGAAGGCTTGTGGGTAAAAACGGTTGTTCTTTCGTATGAGGGGGCGCGGTAAACAGCTGTGTATTTGCATACTGAAGACCGGTGTAATGGGCGTGAATTTAGCTGCGCGTGGGGGTAAACATGAGGGCGGGAAATGGGTGACTCGTTCCACGGAGGGACGCCATTACTGGGTGTATTGGATAAGGGTTAGGTTATACTTCTCCACGTTTTATAGATTGATGTACGCTCGGATATTTTGGGTGGAGGGTTTACAAGTGACGTGCAAAAGGACAGGAGGAGATTTAGGGTGGGGATAATAATTTGAGTATCGAACATGATTTTTATTATACTCAACGAGACGTATGGTACAAAACAATATAACTTTATAGTAAAAAAAACATTATTATTATTGTGAAGTTACAATTATAGAACAAATTTTTATGAATTTTAAAACCGAATTTATTAATCAATTTAAAAAACATAGAAAAATGAAATCAACAAAAAAATATTTTGCTGCTAATATTTTTTCGTTGATTTGATTTTTGTGTGTCTTTTTAATTAATACATAAATTTGGTTTTAATATTTACAGAACTTAATTCTGAAATCGCAACTTCACAATAAGAATATGTTCTTTAATATAATATATATGTGTTGTATCAAATGTGTCCAAAATTAAAATGAATTAATGATTTAATTTTGACGTCCTGTAGCGGCAGATACACAATGTAATTAGTGACTACGGCATTACAAAAAATGGATTGTTTAAAATGGATAATATATGTAAACCTATTAATAAAATGAGACTTATATATAACGTCGATATATCAACGAAATGGAACGAGGATCATGTGGCGTATTGGTAACGCACCTTCCCGGATAGATAAAAGATCCGGGTTCGTATCCCGGTAGCAGCCAAATATTTTTTCGTTGTTTTCATTTTTCGTATGTCTCTAATTGATTAATAAATTTGTTTTTTTTAATATAACTTTAGTTTATATCAGTATATCGAATACGTTATTTAAATAAAAGTTATTCTTAAACTCTGCAAAACACGCTGGTATTGAAACACTATTTAGATAGGTTTTATAGTGTTCATTATAATTTGTATTGTATTTTAAGTTTTATCTTTTTTCCGAAGTAAACTAGTCAAGAATGGGCTAGTTTGCCGCAGGTATATAATAAAATCGCAACAGTCTTAAAATGTGGAATGAATAAAGGGAAGAGGAAAAAGACTAGAATAATAGATTTTTTAGATTAAGGTAATCTATCAAATTATCCGCGGTATTACAGTCAATAAAAAAAACTTTTGTAAATTTTAATTAAAAAATGTATTTTGTGAAAAAAAATTCATTTTTATACTTTAATATTGAAGATAGAAAGACCATTAATTTTTTTAAAAACACCACAGGAAGATATACAATTTTTCTCTAAAAAAACAAATACTCATGTTACCGTTTTTTTTATTACCTACTTGCCTAATTCTAAAATATTTAAATTGTTTGCTTTAAATATAGGTATATTACAACTAAATACATAAATAATCTAATAAGTTAACGTAATTAATCTACTTAATCTAATAAGTTAAGCATGTATTATAGTTCGTCACATGTCACCTTGAATAATGTTTATTTTAGCTTCAAATATATTAATTTCCCTTTCATTTATGCATAGTAGGATACTAAAGTAGTTATATAAAAATAAACAAGAATATTAAGCACGTGTAATGAGTATATTGAAATAAACTGAATATTTCTCTATACTTCGGAAAAAATATTTTATTAAAAATAATAATTTGTCTAATAAAATACTATAATATATTAAAATGGGAATAGAAAAAAAAAATGGGATAGGAATTGTACTATTTTCTTTCGATTTATTTTGTCAAAATTCTGGTTAAGGATTAGTTTATATCAAAATATTTACACACCTCTGATGACAACACTTCCAGAAACAATATGGCTATTATTACATTTCCAAATACATTGGATATGTATTATTACACCAATAATTAAATTACTGACTCAAATATATCTTGAAAAATGTACGTGAAACGCAGAAAAAACCTTAAATAAAATAAATGTAGGTACGTCAACTTTTTTCTCTCTAATACATTTCTTTATCATATTTCTGCTGTAAAATATAACACGTCATTTCGAAATTCTTATCGTGTGAGTAGTGCGCGTAGCCAACCCCGAAATTTTGCTTCATATTTATTTTTCGGTACATTTTTTCCATCTCTCCCCTAACGCGTGCACGCATATCGCCCCATCCTCCCCCATCCAGAAACTACCCCGTCCCCCTCCCCTCTCCGAAGGGATTGGGAGAAACTAACGAAATGCAAAATTTCAAGGAATAGAATGGGAACTAACATGGTAAATAACAGTGGGGTGCGTACGGGAGAAGTGAGCAAGACTTGAGGTGCTTTCTTGCTACAGGCTTAGAGGGGTTGAATTGAAAAGGTTTTTATATTTTAGTAATTTATTTTAAAAAAATACTCGTGTAGTTTTTGAACAGCAGAATATTATAAGTTAAAATATTAAATATACCTAGGTACCTACTCTAAAACTTGTAGCGAAATGAAATGTGTTTTTTATGCGGAAAGATATTTTTTCTTGAAGAAAAATAATCATATAGTACTTAAATATTATTTAAAGGAACAGAAGGCATTCGCACAAGTCCCGGCATGATTATATTATTTATTTATTATTATTATTATTATTATTTCTTTTTAATAAAATAGAGATGCGAACACGGAATACGTGTCACATCAATATTCTTACTATTTTCAATTATGCTATGAAAATAGGACTAACTATCTAGTTTGGAATGAGGTTCGAACCCGCGACATTTGGATCACGAGGCGAGTGTCTTAACCACAAGAACAACATTGGAGGATGGCCCTATTCTAAGTTCCATCGGTCAAATTACGAGAGAACATGTACGAAAGAGGATAAGGCAAAAGAGGTAATCCCGGGACAGCAGATTGTGGCTTTCTATCCGCTCTATGTACCCTTGCTGGTACTAAGCAAACGACATGATAATAAGTAAATAAGATAACTATTAAGAACGGCTACATTGGGTATTTAATTCAACTCAAACGCTTAGAAAAATGAGATAATATTGGAGTAAAAGATCTATTTTAAGTAAATTTATATATATGATATATTTCAATTAGTATTTTTCTCGAAATATATCCCTGAATCAATTTGTTGACAACCGAACAAAATCTGCAATCCCCGCAATAAACGAAAACATTTGTAATGTATATGTTAGATTGTAATGTATAGTCTTTTTGCAGACAAGATGCGTGTATTATAAAATATCATTTACTACATAGAAATATGGCAAAGTAACACAGTCATTATTAAATATTTAGTTGCTCTTGCTGAAATTTATTGAGAAATGAATGTGGAACGATTTTATTTATTTATCTTTAAAAATACATTTTAATTAGGTAGCCTTAAGCTAGTAGGTTCATTGTATTACCTGCATCTACAAAAATGGAGTCATCATTAAAATAAAATACCTATGTGTTGTATGGTACAGCGGGGCTTCTACGACGTTATAGCAAAAATCGCTGACAAGACACTAACACAATCTCATTCCTGGAGGAGATAGTCACCGCTCTGTTGCAATTTACATGACCAATACTGGAACGATGTAGGAATATTCAGAGAAAATGAAAAGTGTGAAATGATCGGGTAAAATCACTTTTCAAGTATTGACTTTGTTGTGTTGTGAAAGTGTAAAGTATTGACTGACTGAATTAGGACGTTGCCAGTTGCTAACATTTTACATATTATCTACGATTTTTTGATAAACTTCTACAATTTTATCATACTTATGCATATGTGAGTATAAAACATTCTAAATTCCTGTAATTACAAGAGAGTCTTGAAAACAAATGAAAACACAAAGCTATATATAGTTTAACACGTGTCTGTAAGTATTTTACTTCGTGTGTTATTCTGTTTGAAGACTGTAAGTATGTGTGTATGAACATGCTAAGCTTTAAGCCCTCAGACGCCTTCCTTCGCGCGCTTTTCCGGCCCGGTCGGTAAAACAGTTTCAGGCGTTGCCGGCTGGGATCCGAGCGGAGTCGTTTCCACGACAATCATCCGTGTTTTTTTCTTTCATTACCCTTTTCTAGTTTTCCTCGTTTATTTTCGTTAACGTACCCGCTGTCTTTATTTCAGTAGCCAGATCCGACTGTCTGTCGACTGTCTTTCCGGCGACTGTCTTTTTTGCCTTCTCTTTTGTCTCTGAGCCTTTGCGCGGGAAGATAAATAGCTCGTTAAAAGAAGAATTCTTGCATAGCTAAGTATGTTCGCCTTTCGTATGAAGCCACATAAAACATATCGTACCAATGTCTGAATGCTACCTAAGTACAAACCGTAAGTAAATACAAAAAGTAAAAACAAAAAAAATACATCCATTCAATTTTTACAGCGATCGATTATCGTATATTGGAATACTTGCCGAGAAAGAAATTATTTATGACATTGTAATTTTTATGGCACAGCCTACAATTTTTTAAGAATATAATAAGATATGCAATGTTCTTATATTTAATATTAACATTTTTTAATTTAATATTGTTTTCGACAGACATTTCAGTTATCTTCTTTTAAAAATAATTTTGAATTACTTTTCAATACAGGAATATAATAAACGAAATTTTATTTACACGCATGGCTTCAAATACAAAAAGTATCTACGATGATACAGTTTCTTTATTACGCCAGCTGTATGACATCAGCGAAGCCAATCAAAAATCTCCCAAACACAAAAGAAAAATATTTCATGTTGTATATTTCTACCTACATTTAAATATCATACAAGGTTATATTTTCTTCAGTATTTTCTATCTATATTTTATACATCAGTCGCATATTAAACTTGATACTAAAATAATAGAAAAAGTTAGTGCCGTATACTAACGAGTGCGTTGTGTACATCGAGACCGTTCTTCATATTCTAAAATCCGTTCTAGAAATCCTTAGCAATGCTGATGATACTTACAAAAATAATAAAATCTGGCCATGTTATCAAAAAGTTATAGATTTATAAAGAAATTGTTTCGAAGCTTAAAATGAAAACAATTTTTCCTACTAAAAACCTTACTATTTGGAATTGACTTAAAGTATACGGTTCTATTGTATGTAAAATACGTGTACAATTGATTTATCACTAATAATATTGACGACTGAACAAAAAAGTATTAAAAACAAATGGATTTGTAAATCTTTTACGTATGTACTTATGTGGCCCCCTTTTAAAATACCTTCCAACTTTCTAGCGTGTTGGTTGAGTTGTAGACGCACCCCCAGTGAAGGGGTGGTATATTTGCCTATAGGTAGGTCGTTACGACTCAAGAAAATCGGGAGAATACTTTCTTTAGCCATTCGTGGCGCGACTTTTCCACAGCATGGACGGGCACTGCATTTCCTTTCATTCTCCAAGAAAAGGAAAATTTATTTAACTTAAAGTCAAATGTATCTTGAGTTCAATATCAATGTTGTGAAATGCGTGGACATAGTCTACATGTTTTTGCTCAAAATACTTGCATTTCGCAATTATTTTCACAATTCATCAATTGTCAGCTGTCAGTTGCACGCGTGGAAAAGTCGTATAATGTATTTTATAATAACATTTATCCAGTCGAATAAATATAAAGTGATGAATGAAAATACTTTTTCTCTGTATTTTATAATTTTTCTCGTCAAGTGTCTGTTTTTATTTTGGCCCAGGATCGAGTCCCCAGATTTCAAGGTAATATTTTATTCTTTAATTTTGTATAACGTTATCTATGCTTTCTTATAATATGAAAAAGCATACAAACAATATATTATATTGTTTCGTAGCTCATATTTTTATGTACCTACATATATTTTTTCCGTGTCAATGTAAATGACTAAGTTTGCACAATGTTATAATTATATTTTGATACTTGCATTAAAAACTTGAATTAGTATTGTAATGAATGTTATTGCCGTTATTAATAAGATGACAATATCAATATTTTAAATAAAAGATAGGTAGCGAGCAGTTACAAGATAATATTTTGTAATTTGTCCCGTAGACAAGAATCTATTCATCTGGGTTTCAACGCCTTATCTCGAGATTATTTTGCTTTCAAAAGTAATCTATGAAAATAAAATTCTATGTGAATTTCGGTTTGCTGATTAATTTTGACCTAAATACCAATTTTAATAACTATCTCTACGAAATTATAAGCGTTTGTTTAAAGTGAAATATTTACAATTATATTTACGTATTACATTTTATTTTCAGAAACGGCGAATCTAAGACGGCTATCAATATGTGAGTGTTGGCGTAAGGTAAGGAAATTTATTATTTTTACCTAATTTTAACCTTGCAATTTTATTGGAGAGAACTCACGGTTTTTTCTCGATGCACTCAATTTTAAAATATTTGCGTATATTAGGAATGTTTTGGAAAATATCTGGCATTATAGACAAATTAAGGTAGGTAAATCGTTGTGCGTAATAAAAACTGTATCATTGGTATGTTTAGTTGATTATTTATTATTTATATTTAATTATAATTTCCTTTCTAATTATATCTAATATTTTTTTAAGAGGTCCAAAATTTTACCTTTTGTACCTGACACTAAAAAATTCTATAGTCAAAATAAATGTATATTCTGCTTCCGTACATCTCACGTCACGTTACTGTTGTTAAATAAAATATAGTTAACTGAAAACATACGGTATTGCTAAAATGCAGTAATTGAAATAAATAATCACAAGATATAAACAAAAGAAATTAACGGATTTATACGTTTAAATAACTATGTTACATTTAAAAATAGGACCTATATTAATTTTTTTCAAAATTGGATAGTTGAAGTACACTCAACCAAAATGAAAACGAGATGGTACGTAGGGGAGAATTAAGTGTCACTTGTCCGGAATTATTTATTGTTTTACACAAGGCACTTCTTTCTTCTTTCGTTCGTACGCAACCGCTGTAATCGAAAAATTTATATTAAAATAATTTAGCTTGGAAACGAATGTAATACACTTTTTTATGCTTTTAAAAATACATATTTTTTTTTATTGATTAATTATGTAATAATTATTATAAAATCTTTCATTGAAATTAATGTATAGGCTGTTGAATTTATATTTATTTTTATTATTATAAGTGTAAAACTGCTCCGTAAACAATGTTACAAAAGATGTATTCATACAATTTACACGTGAATAAATTTCATTAACTCTAAACCCCGCCACTTGATTAATTATTTTACACGGAAAATACAGTCACGATATGACTTGACACAGATCCACTCAAAAATAATGAAAAAAATTATTAGTTGATAACAGAAAACATTTTTAAGAATTTTAAAAAATTGCCATGAAATATTAAATATCCACAAATAATTTCACTAATCAATTAGTACTTGCCAAAAATTTGCTCTTATCGCGACGACATTTAAAAAGCGACTGATGCAAAAGCTTGAAATTATTACCATCAATCCCTGCACTATTCATTGAATTTAAATAGTACATAATAATAACAATAACGCGGGACAGCCTGCAACCTGGAAGGGTTGCATTTACATACGATTATAATTTACGTCGGAGCGATGGAGATTTTTTATTCCAGGCTGAACCCAGCCAGGCCTTTGTTCCTCGCATCAGATGTCGCCTGTTTTGAATGATAAAAGGTAGAAACGAAAACGTGGCCCGGCTTCGAAAGAGTAAAGGGTTGAATCCTGTTAAATCTTTTGATTTATTTGTAAAAGGGGAGACATTTTTCTTAAACACATCCATACTTGGGTGTTGAAATTACATGTTTTTTTAATGCAATTCTATATAAAAGAGAAAATATTTTGAGATAGACAAAGATAAACCATTTTGAGATAGACAATTTTAGTGTATGTATATTAGTTTGACGTACTCCACCGACTTTCTAGCGGGAGAAACTAAGACTTAGTAAGTTTTAGTTTCTCAAATTTATACATGTGAGTAAACGAGTCTTGCTTTGCTTAGGAATACTCTTATAGTAAAACCTTTATATTTCAAAGAAATAAACATTTATAACAATCAAAACATAACTGAAAAAATGAATTATAATTAATTTTGACAAGAAATTAGATCTTTATTAGAAACTAGAACGTAGCTCGGACACAAGGTTGTTTCTATTTTTAAAAGAAAAAACTAACCCATAAAAATGAAGGTTTTATTATACTCCCTTTCTCATTGAAACAAGTTTTGCGCCTACTTCACGAGTCGGCACGAAAATTAAAAATATATAAATCGTTAAAATTTCGAAAAATCCAAAATTATACTATCATTATTAAATTTTTTAAACGAAAATTTGTTAGATCATTTTTATCGTCGCCACGAGTCTGCCTGCAAAGTTTCAGCTCGATTGTATCATGGGAAAAGGGTTAAAAATCGATCCAAAGTTTTTTCGGCAGACAAGCCGACAAGCAGGCAAGCAGACGCTACGAGTAAAAGTAAAGGGAGTAAAAAGTCCGATAAGATCATCATTATATTTTACACTCGATATTTTAAGAGAACCTACACCAAACAAACCACAAAGAATTTATGCAATTCTGTATAGAAAGAAAGGACCGAGCCTGTGCAGTCAGTACACTGAAGCATGACTTGTACGTTAACTTATATTTTGGAGAATAAGCAAATTAAATTAAGTCGCCCTTTCCATTCCACAATTTTTTATATATTTTTTTTGCAAATAAGCTAATAAATTATGAAGGTTGGAATTTTTTTTATGAAAATTATCATTCGATTTTTTTGTGGTAAAAATCAAATACATATTTTACTTTCAGGATTTGTGGTTATTGGTCAATGGAACTCTAAATAAATTGCAGATAGCAAAAAAATATACAAAAATTATACATAAGCATATTTTTTTTTATTATTCTCTTAACTAATATACAATTCACATGTGAAACATAAAACAATACAGAATACGGTTTTTGAAATGTAATGATAAATTGAATAGGGTTTGAATCTATGAAATGTCAGAATTTTTGCATCTACAAATCAAATAATAATGCGATAACTTAATGTTGAGAATTATTTATTAGTACAACTGGTTTAAATTTTGTTCTTAACACTAATTTGTTGCTACACCTAATTATTTTTCGTTTAATATTTGATTATTTAATTATAATTAATTTATGTAGAATGCAATTAATTTATGTAGAAATAAAATGAAGGTTTGTATCTCTTGTGACGTACTTAATTTGTGTATAGAATTGGCGGCCAGATAAATTTTCAATTAATAATCATCTTTCTCCGGGATGAACAAATACAAAATGTGTGATTTATTTCTTAGTGAAAAAGAGAGAGATTGGAACTGAATGAAAAATAATGCAATAAAAATACGTTTAATTTAGTTCACTTAATTTTGAGTAGCCTGCGAAGCAATTTAAAATATACTTACAGTTAAATACAAATTAATATTAATCGAACACAAATATTTTTTTCATCAACTAGTTGACGAACAACCTATTTCAAAGCGCGTAGAAAAAACACCAAACGAACGTCTCGTAAAAAAATACGCGGGGATGTGTTTGCATAATATTTCATTATAGAAGGGTATGATAGTAATATGTTAACGCATCTATGATTTTTTTGTATGCCCTCCATTATTCCACAAAGATATGTATTAACCGGTTACGTGACTTCGTACAATAGTTTGTACATTCGTAATACCTACGAATTATTATTTTAAAACTCTGTTACTAAGTTTTGTGTACAATGAGAAAACAAAATAATTAATATTCTATTTAAATTTCAATTAATTGATGAGAAAATGATAATATCCGTCAAATAAATTCTGTTTTGATACAATAATAAAATACCATTAATATAAATATTTTGCATCATATATTTCTCATTGAGAAATAAATATAATAAAATTATTTTATATACTATTCATAAGAATAATGTATATTGTTACTAAGGATAAGCATTGATTTCATTATTTATCGAAATAGCGCTTTTCAGATCTGTAATATCACTCAATTCTTTGTTATTTTGATCAAACTCAGTTTCGTTGCTTGATAAAATATGTTGAATTTCTTGGAGGGATTTTCCCTTCGTTTCCGGCATGTACCACATTAAAAACCCTATAGATATCAAAATTGAAATAGCAAACATCCAATACGCGTAATAATTACCGACGGTATCTCCGATTATTTGAAAGAGTTTGATCGAGGAAGCATTGTAAATTCCTTGAGCTATTAAATAAAATCCAGATATCCATCCTTTAGCACTGAATGACATTATTTCGCTCATAACGAGTAGCGGCACTGGACCGAGCCCCATTGCATAACCGATCTGTAGAAGGAAGACAGCTACCATTCCTATCCAGGAATACGAATCAGAAATGGTCCCATCTTGGCGGAATAAAAAGAACAAACCTATAATGAGGTTAGAGGTCACACACACAAGGGAGGCTGTTCCTAACAATGGCTTTCTTCCAACTCTGTCGATTATCAAGAAGGTCATTAACACTGTTATATCGGCCAAGGCTTCAGTTATCATCACCGCATCCTTGGGAGGAATCGGTGAGTCTATTTGTTTGAAAATGGTCTCCATATAAACGATCACAGCACCCACACCACTGAATTGTTGAGAAAATGTTGATACAAGAATAATGACTATAACTTTTTGCGTCTTTGTAAATGACAGCTCTCTGAATAAATCTCTGTAACTCATTGGAGGACTTTCGTGTAAACATTTTTTAATATCATCGAATTCATCCTGTATTTCCTCCGATATGTTCGTTCCTCTTAATTTCATAAGAACACGCGTGGCTTCCTTTTCCTCACTCGCGCTTACTAAGTAGTAAGGACTTTCTGGTATGAACAATGCGCAGACAAGAAAAATCACTGGAATGATAATCGATATGATGTTATGGGTTTGGAAGGATAAAATCGGCCCGACACCATATTGAACGAGTGCTCCGACGGATTGTGAAATAACCAACATGGCAACATTCGCGCCACGAACGTCCTTTTTTACAATTTCTGCTAGGTACACAGGAATCACCCCATACGTTGGACCAACAGCGCAACCTAAGATAAATCTGCCTGCGTAAATGTGGATAACTTCAGTAGCGAATATGAGAGCTATCCAACCACAAATATAAAAAACGGCTATTCCTAAAATCAACCGCTTTCTTCCTGCCGTGTTGAAGAGGTAAGTGTACGGAATGGCCACAATAACTGCACCGATGGCTAAGAATGACCCGATCCAAGATTCCTCCGATGCCGTGAGAGTGATTGGGGAGTGAGGACCCCTCAACTTAGCCAGGGATGGTGATGACCACGAAAGTGCTCCTCCTAGCGAAGTGAACGCCAATGAACCTATGCAAAAGAAAATTTAAGGTAGCAAAAAATTTTGGCAGTCGAGGCAGCTTTAGATTATATTTGAGCCATTTTTTTTATTCTCATCTAAATATGTACGATTATACTACTATACACAAAACTTACATGAGAAAGCCACAAGCGTAACATATAATTTTTGTTTTAAATTTTCGAACATTTTTAGTTTTATATCACACTTTTTTATTAAAAAAAAATATAAAATATTATTAAGAAACTCCTTATTTAACGCAACATTTTCTAAGATATTTTGATCTAACTGAGTTGAAGATACAACGCATACTGTTAGATTATTAATGTTTGTATATATCCAAACCCAATTACTTCATATAATTGAGATAAGGATATTTTTTAATGTTCTGATTAGAGCATTAGCCTCTTCATAAATCAAAATGTCACTAAACTATTTAACATTAATAAAGATTTATTATTTTTAATGAGAGGAAACATAAACTTATTTACTTGCAGTTGCGAATTGGTAAATAAATTAAATATATCAACATTTTTCGGTAGATTTGCATTTATTAATGTTTTGGTATGGCTGTCTGTTGAATTTGTTTTATATTATAAAATTATATATTAGGTTTATATTTCATTATTGCAATTCGCAACTCATGCATTACAGCGAATTGAACCCGGGACCTTTCTATTTGTTGGTAGAATTCTATAATCTCTCAGCTGAGTTATCTATTTTCTATTGAAAGTAAAACGATGACAAGAAACAATATATACCTACAAAACAAATATGACGAGATCAACAAAGCCGGTATATCTCAACTGGGGGAACATTTTACCTGCTAATGGAAGGAAAGGGGTCAAATAGAAGACCGGGTTCATGTCTCAGTGGAAATTTTTTTTTATAGTGTCGTAGCCAGTTGACAAAACTTCCGGGGAGTCTTCTTCAATCAATTCTGAATACAAAATACTCTTTACACTCTTTGTGAAATATCGACAGTTATGGAGATAAGCGATATCAAAGTTTGATTTTTTGAACATTTGTGGCTTATTTTGTGTATAAGGTTAGACTATCATTACAGTAACTTATATGGAATTTAACAATTATTAAATATAAATTATTTTCATGTTTGTAGAGAAATTAGTAAAATTGAAAAAAAAATGCGAACCGATGTCGCTTTTCTCCGTAACTGTCGTCATTTCACCCAAAGTGTAAAGAATATTTTCTATTCAAAGTTTTATGAAGAAGACTCGGAGAGAGAAACAAAGAGAGTTAATCCAACGAATTGTAGTGAACATTAATCATTTTAATGTATAAATATTTAAGCATGGATCTTTACAAGAATCGTTTAATAAACACAGGGAATTAGGGAACACCAAAACATAATATCTCCTATCTCATGAAAAAGTTCAACCGAACTGGGACGCTACCCACTTTTACGAAGGGATGAGACCTTATTGTCATCGATAGTAGTTTAATTCTGTGTCATTGATTTCCGATTCAGGCTTTTCATGGCCTGAGAGCAATATCTCCGGGTAAAAAGGACAAAAACTACCCATTGTCATACACGGCGTTTTGCATTTTGCTCGGATCAAAGGGTTTAATAGCTTATAAATCAATGTTGAAATAATACAAGGGTGTTTTAAATAAATTCTTTTACGTGAATTATTGCAACTATTTTTTATAGAATATGGAGGTACGTTTGAGCTCCTTGCTATTAAAAAGCCGGCGTACATCTGTTTACTTTTTGTGGGTTTGAATTTATTCATGACGTGAATGGATTTACAAAAAATGTATGCATCGTTATCTTTTGAGTGTCAGTTTTTATAAAATTACTATTTTTTTCAATCGTGTTAAAATTTATAAACCATATTGAGAGCATCAAATTTGTAGTTTTTATAAATTACTAGCGGTCTATATCCGCATCGCTATCGAATGATGCAAATAATGATGAGGCATAAATTAATGCGGTATATAAACATAATTATCTACTTAACAATTTTTGTTACTAACGCTATCGGATGGTACACATAATATTGCGGTATAATATAATAATAATAAATAATAAGGAAAAATATGAAACAATTCTCTATGCAACAATCTCCGTTACTAACATTAGCGAATAGCTACCATAGATGGCGCTGTTATCACAGTCTTAATTCACGGTCGAAATATATAGTCAAAATATACCTATTGGCAAGTTTATAAAAAAATGAAATGAGTGTTATGTATGTAGCTATGTACTTACGTAAACATGATCCAGGAAGGGTGAGATGCCCGTAAGTTAGAGGGAGGGATTTTTGTTAATATTTGGAAGGATGAACTCATCATTTTCCACATTTATATCAGAGAGAGCATACAGATTGGCTAGGGAAAGGAGAGAAAGCTTATTTGTTTCACAGGGTCCTAAAGAGTAACAATGCAAAGTTTGGTTAAATCAATCAAATGTTATAGAACTGTATAAAGAACAGATGTAAATTAACTCGTACATTCGAGTGACTAAAATTATAATGAAATTTCCTTTAAAACAGAAAAATTTCAAAGTAATAACATTAAAAAGTATATTCATATGTAGGGCTGCGGTTAAATTTAATACACGGTACACAGAATCACGGACAATACAGAGCTGAATGCATATCGTTTGTTGTGCATTGTATTTAATACGCTAAGTAAAGGATAAGAACTGTGTCATACAAACCTCTATAGCCAAATTTGTGAGATGAGCGATAAATGCCTCACGAGCGGGTGTATGCCACAAGTAGGAGGATACGCCAATCAACTCGGGCGGAAATAAACGATCTTGTTTTCCATTATATGACCGCTACGTATTCCTCATTCCAATTTAGAAAGTCAATCACAGTAATATGTGTAAGCCGTGCGTACGAGGAACATTGTTTCTTCATGTTGGTGTTTATACCCGTAAACATCAACACAACGAAACAATGTGCGTCGTACGCAAGGCTAACATATACAAATTCAATCGTCTTTCTTTAATGGAAAGAGGTATAAATCTCTATCAATCATTCATCTAGTCTGTGTACTTGTACGCGTGCACACCATTTTCAAAAAAATATACCTAGCTTGCACACAAAAGACACTTACTTCTTATTAATACATATTTTAAAAATATACAAAACTCAAATAAATAGCCCTATAGTGGCAAGGTTATGTTTTTCTTAATTTCTTCCTCTGCGCATAAACTATAAGATTGCGCCATAAATTTCACAAAAAATAATTTTCGCGTACAAATATCGAAAAAGGAGATGGAACATTGCCCTCGATATGTTATTTTATTTTTAAAACTCTTTTTAAAATACATTTTCAATTCTTTTTTTATGAGTACATTAAATAACTATTATATTTGAGATGATTGTGCTTAATAACGAAAAATACCTAAGTACTGATAATTAATTAATGCTGGTTCACTACGCGTTGGTTTCAAAAACATGCACATTTCTGATGTATATTTTTAGCAAGATAAAGAAATGCTTAAAGATTCAGCGATAAATGTAACGATAATCAGTCTTGTTAAAAACGATAAAAAATATCTTTCAGCACTGGTTTGACACAGATTACATTATAAAAACAATGAATTATATTTTTAGCGATGTAATAATAAAAATATTATTTATCTTGGCGAAAAACTAACACATACATTTGTTTTCAATGAACACAAGAAAAAGACTTGGTAAGATAAAAATAGACTTACATAACCATATCACATATACCTACAAATAAAAGTTATTTCGCATTCGTAACTATCTACATACATATACATTATGTACATAAAATTAAATGCATATTTGTCGGCCCATTTATTTTTTATAAAATGTAACACCCTTTGTCCTCAATTGAAAACAGTAATTTTTAAAGTAACTCTTTTAAAACCTGTGCAAAAAATGAGATGAAAAAATTAATCAACGTGTAATAATTCCATACTGTTGTAGAGATAAGACACGGGGTTTTGTATTGCAATAATAACTTAAATAAGTAGTGACTCATTTAATATATCTATCAATGTTACAAAAATATTATAACATATCACTGATTTCTTATAATATTCTTGAATCATTGGTAGATATATTAAAATTGCTAGAAAACCCAAAATGAACATGTAAATTAAATACAAATTTTATTGTTTTATATTTATATACATGTGGTTAAAGATCCTATTGGTGGACTTTCATCAAAATTGTTTCGTAAATTTCGTCAAAATAGACATACGGGTTTACCAGGATTGGAAAGGAAATATCTTCGACGACCGACCGACGTCTCGGGCACTTCTGATGTCGATGATTTTATGTGTGGATTTAACGCACCATTAGAATCAAGCAGTTTTTTAATCAAGGATAGACGATAGATAACTTGATATTTAAATTTTTTATTTAATTATCTAGAAATATGAAGAGTGGGTATCGTCATATAGTGAGTCAGATGCTGGAAACTCGTCACCCTCCCTGACAGCAATACCTACGTGTAATGTATATACTGACAATGTGCAGTACATACATTACACGCATTACTAATTATTAGTGTTAACTTTCTCTTTTCCTCCTTATTATCAATGAGTTTTATCTATGTTAAATTAATTGTTTTTATTTATGTTGAATTAAAACTATTTTAGTGAATGTGAAATTAAATAGTCTGTAAAATTATCATCGTCTGTGTCGCCCTTAATTATGGGAGACCTCTAACTTTATTTTTTGCATGTATTTATGTTTTTCTGTTGGATGACCAAATAAATAAATAAATAAAATAGAATCGTTAATAGTGTTGTTCGTGTTCATTTAGCTCCTTTTATTTTGCATATGCATATGTACGTTATTAAGATACCCTTGACTGTAGAAAGTTTATGTTCCGCGTGTGCATACATACCTACATCCGTGTGAACGTATTACATGAACGTACGTCACACGTTTGTGTGAGTGCTCCCAATAAAATGCTTCCATAGCAAGCGACGCAATAACAGGAATACATTCGATCTCATTGTAAATTACGTTAAATGACCCGTGAAGTTTTTGCATATTACCGTATTCAAAATATACACTCTGCGTCGATATCAGATTTATCGGATATTTTATTGTTTACCTTTTATTGCCAGCATTTTTTTATTGTACGCTCCCGATGAAATTTCATGTCAATTGCTGTGAGGATTGGGATTTGACAACGTTTGTTGGAGCTTGAACTATCCGGATGTTTTACAACTGAATAAAAATTATATGTACTTCTACAACATGCGATTTACAAATGATGAAATGGGATTTTTAATATGATTTATTTATTTATTTATTTATACAGTAGATACACTATAATGATTTTTATAATAAATTTATGTTATTAAATTTTAATGACATTATACTCCCCATAATTTGAGCCAATAGCTCAGGGTTATGGGAGGAGTATTTACAAGTCAAATTAAAGTTCAAAAGCAGAAACCATTTAGAAGTAGTAATTTTTATTGTGCAAAAACCATTTCAGACATGTGGGCAATGTTACAATACATTGTTGTCGAAAATCAAGGATTTGACTTCTTTCTTAAACTGTTCGTATTTAGGAATGTTTCTTTATTGAAATTTATTTTGTGACAATAATGTATTGTATCTTTTGTTCCCAAGTATGTATAGTGATGTTGTGCCGTAGTGGTTTTTAAATTTGGTATGTTTATTTGACTTTTTGTTCTATGTCTATTACTACTATAGTCTACGGAGTAGGATTTATTTATTAAATAATATTTATAGGTTTGGCATTAGGAGTTAGTTTTGTATATTTTTGATACCTACATTAAATTCTTGAAATATATTTACAGTAGGATAGTCATAATATTTTTGAGAATCGTTTTTATAATTATTTTTTGTATTATGATTAATGGCTGAACGGTGGAATTATAAGCCCCTCCCCACACAATAATACCATACTGTAAGACGGACTTCACCAATGCGTAGTACATAATTTTAATAGTATTTTTGTTTAATTTATTGCGTAGGTTATGAAAACATAGATCATTTTTCTCAATCGTTCCACGGTCAGATAGACACGGTCTTGCCATTTGACACGTTTGTCGATTGTTATACCTAGATATTTAATATTAGTCTTATCATTAATTTAAGTATAGTCATTGTTGCAATTTTTGCAGATATTTTTACAGTTTTTACAATGAATGGTCATATTAAGATTTTAAGATACTTTTTCTTGCAGTGTGAAAGGAATAATAAATGTTTTTCTGAATTAAGTGACAGAGGATTTATAAATTGTTTTCATTTATAATACGAATAAAGAAATATTTTTTTTTAATTCGTTAACTTTAAATTCTTAGACATAAATTATAGTGCTAAAATAAATATAATAATATTATGTTGGTTAATCAAGAAATTTAACGAAAAAAAAAGATTTATTTATTTATTTAATGTATGGTTTTTAGATTTAATTATAATTATTATATAATTACAATTACATTTAATTACAATTGTTATCTAGTCAATTAAAACGAACAATTATACAAATACATACGCTGTACCTTTCTAAAAAGAGACTAGCTCTTGTGCTTGGAGAGGGATTTTTTAGAGGTACAGAATTTTAGTGAAATAAATCACATAAAAATCTTGGTAGAGGCCATGGTATTGAATTTGTTGGAAAAATATATTTGTGCATAAATAAGTGTATAAAAAATAGTGTAGAAATAAAGTATTATAAAAAATAGTTTTATTATATTATAAAATTTATGATGATTGCATGTTTAAGCATATTCACGTAGCGATTTTTTTTAAAATTAGAACCCTTTCCTAAAATCATTTGCAGTCTTATTCCGGGTCTCGCAATACCATCAATTAAATTTGGTCAAAAAATTCTTATTATTAAATATCACATACACCCAATAATATTATAAATACATCAATACCTGACCAACCGATAAATTGTAAAAGACGTAGAACTAAAATAGATCTTCAATCTATATAATAGCCACATCTTATATGTCAGGAAATTCCACGTTTCCTTTCAGAATAGCACCCGTCTCTGAAAATTCTAGGTCAAGGTTCCCGGCAATATCTTACTTAAGTAAGTCCCATCTTCACGTATTTAGTTAGTGACGTCTCGGTCGCGCAAAGACCTAGGCGAACAAACACATGAGACACCCTATACTACCCCTCTATTACTCGCGTACACATATTAAGAAAGTGGGATAACCTACGAGAAACTCATTTGAACTTGGAATACTTCGTCTTTAAAAAACAAACGTAAACGACTGCTGTACTAAAGCACACATCAAAAGGTCCATTTATTCCAGACACTTGCGAGAGACTGCGCGTTAATAAAACCAGCCTTGTTACGACGTCGTTATTTTTGTTTGAAAAACCCGTAATTCAGGAGCACACGAGAGTTTAACAAAACCGTCTAAATACGGGAGATTTCTCTTTAAAACGGGTTTATTAGCGTTAGTCCGGACGTTTGTGAATTTAGCTTCCTGGCCGACTTAAGCAAGGGTGAGTGCTTAGAGCGTGTGTTTGAAGGGGTGGAAGGGTGGAAAGTAAGATGGGGAGGCTTTAATTTTGAATCACGTAAATACGGAAACTTTATTAGTGTGCGATAAAAGCATTACGTCTGCCTTCAATAAGATGCCCAATTTGATAATGTTGGTTACTACCAAGAATTTTAATGACAAAACTAATCATTGGTCAACATGTATATTGTAGATGTCCCATAGAGACAAGGCTATTTTTTTATATGAGAGTAAGTTATTGATGACTTTTTTGAATATTCGTAGGGCTTACGACAAATCGTATGGTCGGCTTAAGTGATCACTTTACACTTTACAATGTACCTAACCAATTCACTAATTCCACCCACGATAGATTTTGGACCCATGATAAATTTTTGGAAGTTATATATATATGTTTAACTTGCACACCTTGTTTCATATTATGTGAGTTGTACTTCAACTACCGCCACCTGTGGTCAAATTTGCCATTCCCATAAACCATTACAGATATCACCGTTGGTAACGAGATATCTAAATGTTTCATTAGAATTTTTAAAGCAATATCCTTTTTTATGTAGGTATATGACATTATTCCGAATTATTAACATTACACTATGAACACCCCAAAAAGACTTCAATACCTACTTTCCCTTAATAATAAAAATAGCCTTTTATAATACTTCTTTTATAGCGCAGTTATTTTTGTGGATTGAAGTTACTCAAAATAATTCATTATATACAGTTAAATTTAAAAAAATTTATATCCTTATAGGTGCCTATATATGTATATATATTTTTAATATAGTTATATAGTCAGTCAGAGCATAACCTAAGTATAACGTAAAAAAACTAGTCAGCCAAAAAAATAAAATAAGTATTTATTGTTATTTTTTAATCTAAGTATATTGAATAGCTTGATATCTATCTAATGTAAGGACACCTATGTAGTGACTAAGTTATCGAGGAATCGGCCTCACTAAGAAAGATCAGCTTGATACGTATACACACCTCTTTTATACAATTTGATTGACAAAGATTTTTTTCTTTCATTTTACCTTACCTCAAAATTAAATTATTCTTTAAAGCCAAATCCGTACATTAATCCGTATTCGGTATATTGTATGTACATTATCAAAAAATTCACAACTTGCCGGATTGTTTTAATTGTACAATATGAATTCACTTATTACTAAAAAAATTCATTCTTATCTGCAATAAAATAAGTTCTACTTAGTTATTAAAATTTAACGTGGTCGATATTTTGAAAATGCTCGCTTGATATTTATTTAGTTATTATTTCATCTAATATTGTAATTCCCTTACATAATGTAATTTTACTGATTTAAACAGTAAACGACAGTTTAGGACAAATAAATCTGGTGCATTGCAAGATTTTTTGTTCTATGTTTTATTCGTACGTTAGTAAATGCCCTGGACAGTTGGCGTACCTCGAAGAAAATAAATACAAAAAAGTTAAAATGAGTTAACGCAAACCGAGAAAAATGAGAAGAGAGGGGGAGCTATTAAAACAGGGAAGTGAGAGTGAGAGGTCCATTCCTTATCTTCTCTCCTATCGAAGAATTATCATGAATGAAACATACACTCTTACAACAGAAATTACATGAATGAATTTTGTATCTTGGAGAAGTGAATCGTTTAATTAAGTATTCTAAAAAATATTTTTTTCTTATTGCCTTGTAATACGTGATATTTTAATGTTATCAATTTTATCATAATTCATAATTTAATAGCAGATCACGGGCAACCCTTGGAAATATCTTTATACTATAAATAGCACGATTACTATATTTATGATACAATTTATACTCAATTGAAAATCCGTACCTAAGTACGATTATTCCATCATAATAATAAATCTCACATTAAAATAATTTGTCAATTTATTCCACAATATTGCATAAAACTCACAAATTGTTAGAAAATTGGCAAATTACCATCGTATTTTTTAAGACTGCGATTCGTTCGACAATTTTCCTCAACCAATCAGGGAAGCAAGTTGTTTATTTTATGAATGCAGATTTATGAAATGTGTTAAAATTATAGATGTACATAATTTAATTATAAATGATTATTTTTTACTAGTAAAATTACGTGATTTGAATTAACATTTCATTATTTGTAGATCGTTACTTTTTAACCGTGTCCTAAGCCTGCAACTTAGTATGCGTATGGTTCGATGTCATATTTTTGCCAGTTTTTTGCCAAGAACGAATCCGTAAAGAGGCTTCTGAGATGTGGCTCTATAGACGCATATGGAAAGTTTCCTGGGTTGATAGAGTGACGAATTTTGAGGTCCTATATCGTATGGAAAAAGATCATAAGTGCTGTGGACTAGCGAGAAAAGAAAAGTTGAGTATCTCGGACATATTATGAGAGGACCAAAATACAGTCTAAACCAATTCATTATTCAGGGGAAAGTAAGTGGTGGAAGAAGCGTAGGAAGATGTCGTATCTCGTGGCGACATAACTTGAAGGACTGGTATAAGTGTGACTTAAGTGAGTTGTTTCGTGCGGCGGTGAATAGAGACGTAATCGGCAATATGATTGCCGACCTCCGATAAGAGATGGCACTATACAAAGAAGAAGAAGAATTTCATTTAAGAGTTTTAAAAAAAATAACTACGCATTATCTTGTTACATGAGGCCTCGATATATAATGTATTATCATGCATACTAAAAATAATTTCATATTGTGTTCTCAATTAATGAAAGGTCAATAAAACTGGCTATGTAAATAAAGCTACAATACCCAATAGCGAGTGCTTTTTTTAGTGAATCATAAAACACATCGAGTCAAAAGATATTTTTAAAAACTTAGACAATTTATTGTTTCTAAGAAGATTGTTAAATTTCAATCAATAATCGGCTAATCAGATATTGAGTTGAATAAATAATTATCCATATCTGCTAATTAACTAATAAATAATATAAAAAAAAACAAAGTAATGTAATAGAAAAAACACATGGAATATATAATACTCATAATAAAAGCTATTTGAAAGAACAAGTCGATCATGTCCTTATTTTAATCTGTGTAATAATAACAACAGTGAGGTTCAATATTTTTTGCGAATCACATAATAAAACGAAAGTAAAGGTAGTTAACTCGCAACTTAAGAACCACATAAATAATAAAATATATCTTATGTCCTTTTTAACTTTTGTTTCAATACGTAACATGCGCCCAAAGTCCTTGTAAAAAACAAAACACTCCAAGGATTAATCGAAGATGGAAAGTGACTCAAATTTATTGGAATATTTATTTTATTCCGTAGATCTAATTTAAATCAATCTTTAAGGATTTTATATTCAAATATAAATTTTTATTTATATATTAAATCCGAATAATAAAAAAAAGTTAAATTTATTTAAAATAGTTCTTAAATCTTTAACACAGGTATTGCAATATATTTTTTAATTACGACGATGTAAAAATTCTTTAAGAGGCAGTGTCTTCAATATGACAAATGTAGTTATTTTATAACTCCGAAATATTTTTGAACAATCTTAAACGCGTCTACTAAGTAAAAATATTTATATTTGCCAATCCATATATAGGCATTATGTATATCTACATATATTTTAAGTAATCTTTCTTAAGTTTCAAATTCACGTGTTTATTTTCCCAACTGACAACAGAACATTTTCCGTGTAAGATTTTTATACAGGAGACTCAAAAGTCATAATCTATTTCGGTTTTCGAATAATTGCTATATTTCGAAAATTTGCTTCATATTTCACAAATATGTCTTCTGAACCTCTCTTGTGAATTTTAAAATTTTTTTTTCTAACATTTCATTTTTTGCATTTTACCACAAATGCTCGTTAATCTACGTTCATCGTCACTAGCATGATCCTGAAAGATAAAATTTGTAAATTGCCTAAAATCTGAAATACCCATTACCTTGCATACTTAACTTTATTTTCAAATTCGAAAATTTGCAATAGAGACTTTTGGGACACCCGTATTTCACATATGCTTTTTGGTTGAAAGTTAGTGCCAAGTTGACACGGAAAAGTTTCAACAAACTTTATGACCGCACTGTATTTCATGTTGGAATATTTTGGTTTCGATCTTAGAAAAAGGAGTGAGCATAATATTATTTCGCATTTACTCTATATTTTATTAAAAAAAAAAATGAATTAATTTTATATATTTTCTTCGAAAGATAGTGTTCCGCTTGATTGTTAGCTTGTTTGAGTCAAAAAATATATTTGTATAAAATTATTATGATAAATCTAACTGTTATTAGTTTATGTTAGATTTAGAGTAGTTTGTTGGTGAGGTGGTCATAATGCTCGCCTAGTTATCTGGTTATCGGTGGTTCGAGCCCCATTCCGGGACTTCAGCAAGATAGTCCTATTTTCAAAGCACAGGCTTTTGGCTTAGTTTGAGAATAGTAAGAATATTGATGCGACACGTATGCGTTCGCATCTCTATTTATTTTGAAAAAAAAGTCACCGTTTTAATTTTATTTACTTTCGTGAAAATGTTTTTTGTTTTTCTATCTCTAATGAAAGTATTTCACAAGAAAGCAGGTCACATTTCGTACTAACCAGCTACTATAATAGAGAGTATTTTAGTGAATCATAAAATACATTCACATTCACGCAATACCAGAAGGAGATTTGTCAAATCTATTTGAATGGTGCACTTCATCCACCGATTTTCGGAAACAATGATTTATGACAATTATTTATTAATACAATATTTTTTATGTCTCCCAATACGTCTATTTCTTATTCACATTTAATGGAATGAAAAATACCTCGACTGGGGAGAGCCTCGGCATAGAGGCCTTATGTCTACATCAACTATCCTTGTTTTGAATGTCTGTCTGTCCGTATCTCGCTGGAATTACAACAACAATATTGATGATGACTAGCCTTTAATGGGGCCCGAGTGCCCGAGTGTGAGACGTCAATCAGTGCGCGTCTCAGATTACAGGCAAGGGTTCTTATTAATTGTATTATTATGTTCCGTGATTTTTCTTGTATTTTCATAAATAAATT
This sequence comes from Agrypnia vestita, assembly GCA_016648135.1. Classification (NCBI taxonomy): domain Eukaryota; kingdom Metazoa; phylum Arthropoda; class Insecta; order Trichoptera; family Phryganeidae; genus Agrypnia; species Agrypnia vestita. Next base: position 302,114 of record JADDOH010001309.1, on the reverse strand, counting down.
CTATGTAATTCCAGCGAGGTACGGATATACAGATATTCGAAATTAGTATAATTGATTTTGTCCACCGTTAGTGAAGAATATTATTACATAGAAAATTATATATTTTGATTAATGATAAATACCAATGATATGTGAGATATAGTAATGGATGCACTTACTAGTTTTGGTTTTCATTGAACTAAAATATTCAAAAAATTTAAATATTTATAAAAAAATCTTATTCAGAGAATTTAATAAAAAAGCATGAAGTCAATGTTTTCATTATATTTAATAACAATTTTGAAAACATACTTATCTTGAAAACGGAATGAGATCAGCTATTTATTGGTTAGAAAGTTATGGACAGATATTAGAAATTATTGTTATTGGGGATTGTTTGTACTAAATAATTCGCACCTCGAAAACCTTTCAATTTTAAGATAAATGACTCGAATGTCAGTTTTAACCACAGATTTTTAATTTTTCACAGATTAGTATTATTAAAGAGCATTTCGAAAGCTGAAAACGATATACAACGCACAGAAGACATGCAATAAAAATAAAACATTTCACATGCTGTCTTCTATCTAACGATTTCCATGTAAATGTACGGCAGTGTTTGCCGCTCAAATAATAAGGAGTCATGTTTCATCAAAATGTAATCATTTTTGTCATATAAGCAGACTCAAATCTTCATATACATTTCCAATATAAATCTAGTTGATATCGAGCCTGGAAACCAAGCGACGACGATACTTCTCTAACATTTCTCAGATAAATCCATTTATTTTAGTGTTGCAATGGAAAGTATATTCGGCCTCAGGCCGAGTACCGAATATTCGGTCAGGAGCGTGGCCGAATAGCCGAATATTCGGCCAAACTATTCGGTCTGATTACCGCGCGTACAAAAATTGTGCAAACGGCATTATGCCAAGAATCGCGCACCCTGGCCAACTGTCACAACGCTTCGCCGCTTGACAGTGTTTTGTTTTATGCAGGTTATAATATGCTCGAATACAAACAAACAGATTTTTAGTTGTTTTATTTGCAATCAATTTTTTTAAAAGGATTTTGACCCTTTTCGATCTATTTAACTGTAAATGGTTACGGATATTTTATACGAACCGTATGTTTTTCCGAGAGACGATTCTCAACGTTTCGTTGAAGTCGTATTCAACGTCATCAGGAGAACGACCTGTACCCACGGAGGTATAGGGCGGACTCTCGGAAAAAATACAGTTCGTATAAAATATCCGTAACCATTTACAGTTAAATATGTCTAACGACTGTAACAATAGCCTTAACTCTTTTTGATCCATTACCATTTTTTGATCGTTTAGAAAGATAACTTTTGTGTTGATATTTTAGATAAATAACTTTAAATAAACGAAAAATTTTGCTTTTTCTAACTTAGAATGTATTTTCAGCATTAATAAAAGTAACATGATTACTGTGTCCTTTTATAATCTCTTACTCCTGTTTATAGATATCGGTAATCGGTCGAAGAGTAGCCAGTATTCGGCCGAATACCAAATATTCCATAAAGGTGCCGAATACCGAATTGTAACCGAATATTCGTTACATCTCTAATTTATTTCTAACTAATATAAGGATCTTATCTGGAAGAAGGTCCCGTTAGAAGCCTCAACAACCGGCAAGCTTGCATGCGAAGATGTATGAATGCCGATGAGGCGAGAGTTGTATGTCAGGACAGAAGAGTTTGGCACTCTATTCACTCTGTTTACCTCCATGGAGAAACGGCGTGATAGTAAGTAAGTAAGGAGTTTTAAGCGATATAAAGCATTGAAATTTTTATAAAATACTGTGCGAAAATATTCATATTTTACGTGCAATGATTTTGATAAAATGAAATAGAGCAACAAATTGGAACAAAAATTGTCATGATCCGGTCAAATCGGTAACAGAAGAATGTAATGTCTATTACATACAGGGTTTAATCGAGTTAGTCTACAGAGAAAAGGAACCCACTACACACCCAGGGTGTATTATGAGAAATAGCTTCCATATCGGCCCTAGACTTTTGCCACCCATGTTTGGCATTTTTTTAATGCTAAAGTGGCCGTACTCACCGCCCCGCTGACACTCATGGAAATGCGAGCGGGACGGGGAGGCGTCTCACAAAACCTCTTCTCTAACAAACGACAATTGGAACATTTTTATCATCCATAAAGTAGGAATTGTAACAGAGTTAGTCTAAAATATTTAACACGTAGATACTGTCGTGTATGGGTGTTAAAGCAAAAATGTCTTAATATCAATAGATACGCAGACAAGCGACTTCAAAGCTGCACTTTTTATCAATATTTCTTACTTCTTTTATGTAAAAAGTTAACTTTTATTAACGTAACTTACATCGAATACAAAAATTCTATTCGCTTTAATAAAAGAAAAAATTAACAATGCAAACAATGCAAAAATTTAAAATATATTTTTTGAAAGGTTTTATTGTTTTATTTGATTTATATAAAAATGAATGAATTTTTTAATTTTGGTGTAAATTTCTTTAACAATATAATAGATAATCTGATAGTAGTATTTACGTAAAAAATTAATTTCTGTGTTTTTTCGTGTAATATTACACCCTGTGACTAATTATTTTTTTGCAATGTTACACTATAGGACACTGCGCAAAACATAGGAACCATCTTATTTTTTCTGGCCACCCTACCTCCTTCACTCGAAACATACAGATTTTGTTTAAATGCACTCAACGAGCCTAAGGAAGATATATATTCATTCCATTCCCCATAAAATGAATAAACTCTAAAATATCACAGTTTCAGTGAATTACCAGAATAGAACCCGAAACCTCCGATATAAGAAGCCAAAATCAGAGCTACAAGTCCTATTTTGTGTAATAATGGGTGAAAAGTTCTCTATAACTTGGCCGAAGTCTGTGCTAAAGGAGGCAGGTAATTCGGTATACTTAACAATGAAATCTGAACAGTAACTATTTTGATCTCAAATAACTACATAATTTTTCAAATAATATTAAGTTAAGTTAAGAATATTTTCATATAATTTAAAAAATATTGCAAGCATTGAATGTCCAAGAATCATTTCTGGAAAATTGACCAAAGCTTGTTCTTATTTTGGGTTTCATAATGTCATAATCAAAATGAATATAATTTTCTCTTGTACGCTCACAAGACACTAACGAAATGGATTTCGATGAAGCTCTTTATTTTGAATGTATATATTATGTATATAAAGATTATTTAAAGTTATAATATGTTGGATCATATGACTAAAGACGAAAGTATTTTGAACAAAAAAAATGTATTTAAATAAAAGAAAATGTGTGTAACCTGTAGATACATACTTCTATTTTGTATTCACCCGTTATATGTGAATGTTTGAGAGTAGTGAATTTATAGGTAGCTATATAAAGATCACATGTGAAACCAGCGAGTCTGGCTGTGCTAGATCAATACTTGCTTTATGCCTTCTGCGTATAGGAAAATATGAACCTTCTTTACACTGCATGCTAAATTCGCTCTACATAATATTATATTTTATGATGATTCTCGCTTCTGCGACAAACGATTCGAGATATATTTTTATTTTAGTTTTAAAAATTCTATGATAAAAATAATTATATCTAAACAAGGTATAATAAATTTTGCCTTAATTAAAAATTAAGATGTAACAGGTGCAAGGGAGAAGTGACGCAGTAACAACTGATTCAATTCAATGCCGACAAACAAGATGTTTATTTTGTTGTTTAGGTTATTGTTAAATAACATAGTAAGAAACAAATTTTAGTAGTCAAATATTACTAAAAACCCCAGTAAGATTTTCTATTCAATACAATGAATAAAATCACTCATTTTCGCTATCATATTCATAGTTCTTTCATTCAATTTACAATTTGAACAGTGGAGATATCACGCTATCCTTTTTTAAATTTAGAACTATGCTGTGAAAATATATCGATAACACCTGGAGTACTTGCTATTTCTGAAATAACGTAAAAAAAACTTGCTATTTTTATAACCATAAACCATGCAGATGTAATACTAAGCAGTTTTACTTGTAGATTATTATTTATTATTTTAATTTTTTTTAATGCTAACTAACGTATTTAATATTGGTAATTTTCAAACCATGTTTTAAGCATCTAAATTCGGACATGTATAATGTAGTAGATACGTTTAATATTTAATATGTTAAAAAGTCTTGCGCCATCTTGTAATTAGTCTCAATTCATTTTACGAAAAAGTATAACAGATATATTATGTTTCGGTGATTCATTGGAATATTTCTTATAAAATAACTCTTTAAAACACCGCATGAGATCAGAAGGGCAAAGGATGATTTAAAATTATTTATAATCGATGACAGGTACCTCCAAACCTGTTTCGAAGTACCCTATTCCAACACCCGTTAGGTGTAAAAAAAAATGCCTTTTTTGTTTGTCTTTTTGTGGTGATGTCCCGCTGCAGAAACTGGATTTTCGCAGACTGGTGAATTTAATTCTCAAGGACTTCTTCTATCCGACGTCTTTACACGCTGAAGAAAAAGCCATCGGATAAACAACATCAAACATATAAAATTATTTTGAGGGGCAAATGCATCCTCTCGCAAACAAAAATTTCACGGTCTCTGAAGAATAGAATACACTTGTTGATGTCGATAAAAAAAGAATTCTTCATTTTTTAAAAAGAAAACAGATGTCTGTGAAAAAAAAACCCGCTGTAAATTTAATTAAATAGATCCATTTATTTAAATAGATCCTTATGCAGTTCATGTCAATGATAAAAAAGATTTTAATTATTTACAATGTTGTGGTAGTATTAGTTCATTCATTCAATTAAATTGTACTATGTGTTTTATGGAAAACAATTAAAATTTTAATATTTATTTGACAATGCTCTCACTCAGAGAGAATATTATAGTATTGTTTGCATTTTAATCATTTGTAGTAGTATATTAATTTTATTTAAATACATTTTTAATTATAATATATAACATTTGTAGATCTTATTATTTGCAATTAAAACATTTAATAGTGCTCTCAGAACTATTAAGCCTAAATAAAATTGAAAGCAAAACCCGGGTAACAGTTCATTTTTTGCACACGTATAGAAACACGTTACAGATGCTTTAAATAAAAAAGAAATAAAATTTTCCAGTAGATATAATTTTTGTGAAGATTTCATTTGATTGCGTTTTTAACTTGATTGTAAATCACGAATCATTATATTTTTTGTTAAAAATCACTGTTATTGATTGTGAATTACACATATCAGTGATGGAATAGTTCGGTGATTTCAGGCTCATCACTAATATCAACCGTTTGGACCTTATATTATATTTATATTGCCTCAGTTATGAGTAAACTTTATTTGAAAAGGTTCGTTTAAAAGGGAGAAAAAAAACTTCGAAGTTGAAGATTGCAAACCACTGGATCGTCAAAACGATTGGACGAGTAGATCCTTAAATTAAATACATCATATTGCGAGGGGTTATACACTAACGAACATACTCTTACCACAATGCCCTGGTGGAAATCTGTCAGTTAGGCGGGTAACATAGGCAACATTTTCCCCTTCTGTGTACAGTTTTCTGGGACATTCTGCCGTGTATATGTGACCTCTCTGGCCGATGTTTCGGATCCCATTGCAGGGTCCATCATCAGGGCTGATGTGATGGGTGTGTGTTGAAGTGTAGGTTAAGTAGTGCCTTGCAATTCCGTACCGAAGTCAGAGCATGTCCAAGTTTATGTTAGGTTAAACAGTAGCGTGTCAAAAGCAGGGTGTGTGTGTCTTGATGTAGTGTGTTGTGTATCTACTAACGGATGCCGGATTGTGCGGATCGTTTATCCTGCGGCGCCGGATACCACGAAGTTTTTAACTTAAGACCGCCATCCCTATTAATGTTTACCGGGTGCTTGTATATTTCAATTGCTTCTTTGACCAGGCGCGTGTGGTGACTTTTGGGCTTTCCTAAGATTTTCGGGTCAAATAAAAATGGTGGTCCGTATCTAGAAAGTGCTTAGCTAATGCCGACTTTTCCGGATGACCGAGTTTGCATGCTCTTTTATGCTCATCAACCCTCTTTGAAATCGTGCGTGCTGTTTGTCCCACATGCACTTTGTCGCAATTTTGACAGTCGAGCCTATAAACACCGTCGGTCTCAAGGGGATCCCGAGAGGTCACATATACACGGCAGAATATCCCAGAAAACTATACACAGAAGGTTCTGAACGGCCGTGAAAACCTAAGAACATTTTTAACATTTTCCCCTATTTTACCCCTTCCCCTCCCCATGACATATTTTCCATGCAAATCTGTACCGTTTGACCGATCGGACTCAAAATTTGGAAACTTATTCTATAGGACTTGATGGGTAACATAAACAACATTTCCCCCCCATTCTAATATCCCTTCCCCTCCCCCTGATATATTTTCGATGCAAATATCTACCGTTTGACCGATCGGACTCAAAATTTGGAAACTTATTCGTTAGGACCTGGCAGGTAACAAAAGTGACATTCCCCCCCTATTCTGATATATTTTCGATGCAAATCTATACCGTTCGAATCGAAACTTTGTTTACCCTCACAAATTTATTTTAAACTTAATCCTTAACACGTGCATCGCCGGGTAAGAACAACTAGTAAAAAAATATATCCTTCCTAGTCACAAATTTAAATAGATCATTGTGCATAATTGAATTTGCGAATACTCATACTATAAGAAAATAAATCATTTTAAACCAAAAATATTGCAAGTGACGTGCTGCCCGCGCAGGTATAATTTTAACAACATCAGTGGTGTAGATGTGCTCGTATGGCGATTGTATTAATTTTCCTGATTCAAATTACTAATGTTTTAGTAATTTGAATTACTGTAAAATAAAAATTATCTATAGGTACCTACTATTTTTCGCAATACCCGTCATGACACAAATTCAATTAATACGCATTAAACATAATTATTTACAGATACAAAGCATTAATTTGCTTGTGTCAGTCATGAGTAATATTTGTGTCAACAGAATTATTGCCTTGAAGTTACAAGGTTGTAACTGAAAAAATAATTGAGGAAGGTACCTATCTACTTGTACATGCTTTGTACGTATATAGGTTAAGCAACGTGAAGGTTATTTATGGTATCAACATAATATAATACATACCTAGATCGATACCTATAAAACTCAATGTTTGTCTGTACTCTATACAAATCTACACCGTTTGTCCAATTCGACTCAAATTTTGCATACTCATGCTTTAGAAGTCGGTGGGTAACATAGGTGACATTTCCCCCTCCTTTTTTACCCCTTTTTCTCCCCCCGATATATTTTCAATGCAAATCTGTACCGTTCGACCAATCGGACCCAAATTTTGTATACGTATTCCCGACGGAAATAATCGGCCATATTTCTTCCCTAGGTATCCTATCCCTTCCGACCTTGATTGAATGGAAACCTTGTTTTAATTAAAGGCTTTGCAAAACAATGGAACCTCTGTTTCCTCCCACAAATTTATTTTCAATTGAGTCCTTAACCAGTGCAACGCCGGGTACGAACAGCAAGTATATTACACATATGCTAACGTTTCAGGTAGAACACATAAATTCTTTATTGATTTTTGTCTTGCATTGTCAAAAATATTACCGAATTTTATGAACTTCTAAGAAACACTATCCGGCATGCTTTTTTATTTTAAATTTCCTGGTGAATATGTGGTTCGCTCCTCGTCTCGGAAGCCACAGAGATCCTTCTGTTTTTTGTCGCCCAACCGCTCAACTTACTTTTTTGAAAAATAAGAAGGATATTACTGTGACACCTTACAATATTGCTATACTTAATAGAAAATTATAAAGCAGATTTTTTTAAAAAAAAAAACCACGCTTAAATTGAATGCACCAAAGGTAAAAAATAAATTTTCGGTCAAAGAATAAATTACGGAATTCTGTTGTTAATGAAGAGAAAGCGCTCACGTTTTAATTTGGAGAGTGAAGCAAACATTTTTTGGCCGAAAATTTATTTTTTACTTTTAAGTATATTTAAATATAGGCGTGGTTTTTTGAAAAAATATATTTTTCATGTAATATAATGTCTTAGTCTTAATAATACCCGTTGTATAAAATCAATTCTGTAGGAAACTAGCCCCATCTTTTGGTGAGCTCATTAACTAATTTCCCTATAAAACTTTGATTTATTAATTATAATGGATTAATAGATTAATAAGTTAATTTATTCATATATCGTACCGAGAAAACGTCTATGTGCAAAATTTTAGCCCGATTGGAGATTGGAAAGTGGATGAAATATCAATTATAAGATTCTGTCCAGACAAACAGATGAAGCTAATTATAATAATATAATAATAATAATAAGCATGGTTAAAAAAACTAGAGGGATAAAAATAAATTGACAAACTAAACAGTATAAAAGATAATATTTTATACATTGTAGCCGCAAAACTTAAACTTATTATTATTTAACATTTTATTTTGTTTAATTGAATGCATCTATATTTAAATGAAAAGTTTGAATTAATTATCTGAAAAAATAAAAGTTAAAAAAAAAATAGAACAAATGATATTTAAAACAAAATAAATTAGATGAATTAAGTGGAAAGATCCAGAAAAAAATATTCTATAGAAATAATATTTTGATATGATACCACCGGGATCGAACCCGAAATTTTTCCAATCCGGGAATCTGCGATAATCCAATTTCCCCATGCCCATTTAAGATTTCCATAATTTTGACACTTATTTATCCGTTCACGTAAGTTATGCATCTATTATTCCATTTTGAAATATTTAGTATTGGCAGGTAGATTCTTGACAGCGAGTAAGCTGGCATAGTTTTTTGAAATATTTTCCGCACAACAAACGGCGGATCCCTTTGCGATTGCTTCTAGTCGGCCATCTTGGATATTGGGAGATGCGGTTGCCATAGAAACGCGATTGAAGACACCCCTATCGAGATGTTTCCATCCCTTTCCGACTGGAAACTATCACCCTTTGAAATGTGTCTTGTTCGTTCGTTGTGTTTCTGTGAAAAGTTGTGACCCGCCAGAAATGAAGTCCTCTCGCTTGACTTTAGCCAGAAAGTGGGGTAGTTTTAGGAGCATTTTATGCCAAGCTTCAATTTTAAGACTTTTTGGAGTACAGCGGATATAGGTACATGGAGGAATAATTTTAAAATGTATATATAAATTCTGCGTTTATATTAATGAAATATAATTATATATTATTTGTACTCTACAGTAATCTTGTTCATACATATGTTGAGGATATAAAGTAACTGATGTACATTAGTTTACAAAAGAAAACTACTTGATATTTTTTTTAAATATTATTTTTGATCATTAATATTATTTTTCCATCGGTCGCGGTCCCAAAACACTTAACTCATCTCGGCCTGCTCCTGCAGAATGCGCCTGTGACAACAAATTATTTCCATATTACGTAAAGATATATTTTAAAATCATAAGGTATCTTAGCCAGAAAAAAAATATTTCCAACTGGCTAAAAATTCGATACTTATTTATGTAAGTAAGTTTTATAAAAATTGAGCCTCTCAGATGCCAAAATGATCAACATCTCCAATTAAAATAATTCCATACTTTTTTTATATTTGCTTCTTTGTGTCTATCAGAAATTCCAAAGACTAACTAATACTGTGATATAGAATTAAATGACACAAAAAGGATTAAAATATGTAGTAAATTAAAATAATACACTGTATGAAATAACGTAATAACAATTTAAAGATTCGATTTGAGCGATTACTTCCCTTTAACCGACCCTAAGAATTTCATACTGCTCTAAGGGTGAAATTTCGTCTTCAAGATTTTTAAGAGAGCGAATACTTGGCACGATCCACACTGTTTCAGTTCTGTCCCCCAAGCGATATTCGGTATTAAAGATTCTTTCGTATACAGGTACCTTAATATGTTCACTGATGTACCTTTTATTTGAATTGGAAAATAGTGGCATTACATTCCTTTTAATGAGTCAACAATTAGAAATGTGTGTGAAAGTTTGCCGGTCAAACTGCTTTGTTGCAATTACTTGCACAACTACAATAATTTTGCTGACTCAAAAAGAATGATTTGGTTATTTTGTTAACTAATCGGAATGCGATTGAATCAATCCTGTAGAGCTATAAAAATATTTTTAATGTTTATTTTATTAATCTCGCTAGACATTATTAGATACCAATAGAAAAAGTTACATGTAAACATCGCTCGTGTAGGTATGTGTATATATATAGTACGTATAGTTTAGAGGCAAATTTTATTAAATTTATTTTGGATAATACCTGCTTAATTTTTGTTAGAAAACGGATCTCTATTATTGTACTTTGTAAAGGTATGTATTTAATTTTCGTGATATTTTAAAATCGAGAAGAACTGCACATAAGAAGTTTTCCGATTAATCTAAAAGATTTTACCAACCTACAGGGACGTGAAAGAAAATGTTTTAAACAATTTTTATTAATCAATTAGAAAAGACATACAGAAAAATCAAATTAATGAAAAAATATTTTAACTGCTACCGGGATTCGAACACGGACCTCCATTCTATCCGGGGATGGCGCGTAAATATTTAAAAAATATTTTTTCGTTAATTTGATTTTTCTGTATGTCTTTTCTAATTGATTAAAAAAAAATTGTTTAACAATTCAAAGAGCTTTGTTCTGAAATTGCAACTTAACAATTAGAATGTGTTTTCTTTAATGAAAATGTTTTAATTTTAAATTGTGTGTTTTAATGTCAAAAATTTAGCTCGACATATATGCCGAATTAAATATATAGTCACCGTGGCAACTATGATGTATATGTTTCGTCATATATTTTGTGAGATTATTTCTAATTTTCTTTTTGGTAAGGGTGGATGTGACATTTAAATAGATTGCACATTTAAAATTGGTGGGCATATTTACATAATATTTATGTACTTTAAGGTGCCATGTGTTTATACATTTAAAACTACAACTGTGAATGCACATTAATATAGTTCAAGGAGAAATTACGTATTATGAAATATGTTGTAAGGTCAGTAAATAAAATTGGATAATAACAAACAACAAAAAATACAACGCGAAACGCAATAGAATTAATTTAAAATATACAAGTATAAGTATCTGTATAACTACGCAATAATTTTTTTTAATAGTACATATATCAATTATAAGTACCTACACACTTTTTAAATCTCTAGATATATAATAATTAACGGAGTATGTACATTATTCGACGTAGTTTTTAATCAAAATTTTACACTAGCAATAAACCTTACATGGTCATCAAACAAATACCAATCCACAGGATGTTAAAAACTACTTAATTCCATGTTTAAGGATTTACAAATTTTACATAAAAATTATACGGGATTACAGTTGGATAAATTATAAATTTTGAAAATAAAAAAAGGGTTCATTGTAAATTGAATATCTTAAAAAACCAGGTCATTTTTGCAATCTTTTAAATTTGTTTTCATGTTAGTACTTAATTATTATATTATTTTCCATATATTTATTTTTATTGTCATTGTTTATATGTACTGCGATTTTTTATTTATAAGTATACATTGTTTCCTGATAAACGGGCCATTGGCCCCGAAATAAGTTGATATTTTTAACAAATAAGTAATAAAAACAAAGTATGTTTTTATTAATTGTATTAAAAATGATGTAGTTTATTTTTCCTACTGGCATAGATATATAAAATTATCTTATATAGTTGATATGTATGAAGAAATAAATGCCAAAAAGTAACCCATAAAAACCAAGTTTTTAGAATACTTCCTTTCTCATTTTCGGGTTTCGTGTCTACCATATGCGTCGGAATCTCCATACACTTAGTTGTATGAAAAAAACATTAAAAATTTTAAAAATCCAAAATTTTACTATAATTATTATTTTTTTTAAATTTAAAATTTGATAGATATTCTTGATCGTCGCCACGAGTCTACTTGCAAAGTTTCATCTCGATTGGATTACGGGAAAAGGGTTAAAAATCGATTCAGTTTTTTCGTCAGACAAGAAGACAAGCAGACGCCACGAGTTAAAAGAAATGAAGTAAAAAATAGGTTAAAACACTCAAAATTGACATCTTTCTTTAATCGTATTGCTACAAATGCCTTTAATGTACGAAACATAATGAATGCAAAAGTGATATACTCGAGAGCACGTTTATCATAATTTATGATAAGGCCTTAAGCTTCTGAAACTTATATTACATTGTTTTACGATCCTTTGTACGATTGTTGGTTAACATATTGCAGTAATAAAAATTGTTTTCAAAGGTTTAACCTGCTAAAACTATTTTTACAAGTAAATATTACGAGTTTCCGTTTAAGAATCCGTAGTACCTACCTCTTTTTTTTAAATTTTGAGAGTTCAATTCTTCACACTGTTAAAGAACGCGGTATATAAGTACTGCAAGATCCAAAATTTTTATATTTGATTAATTAGTTTATTTAGACTTTACTTTTTTAGAACATTTCCCCTTTTTGTTAGAGAATTATATATTGTACATTAACTAACAAATTTTACGGAAACTGGGCAGTTGCTGGGCAAAGCTACTTTACCCAGCAAAAGCAACCGTAAAAGCCGATCGCTTTCTGCTAGTTTAAAATCTATTGCGTCATATGGCTGTAGTATTTCTGTCTCTTCTATTTGCTCACTTTCACTTTCGCCGCAACATACTTAATAGATACCTATATAAACAACAACATATTTTATACAAATATTGCAGGAATTGCAAAATACTTAAATTAAGTGGTATTAAAAAAAATTATTTCCGATTTCAGATTTTATTGGCACGATGGCTATGTTTGTACAAAATTATAAGTATACTCCTTATTTTCTCGTAATACTATTCGAATAATTAATATTAATCTTATCTTACTCCATTTTTATATAAATAAACTTCTCGTTTTACAGGTATTTTCGAATTTTAAGGCACTCAAATACTCTTATGTTGTCCTTAACCTTTAATGTTGTCTATTTATTGGAATATTTCTGTATTTTGTGGATAATCACACCGATGCACAAACACAATATTTATTTTACATACCCACAGAAAACAAAAAATATTGAATACATTTTCAAAACTGCATAGTCTTATGAAAAAATTGCGATTTTCTGCGGAGATATACAAAAGTTGAGACATAACGTTGTGTGAAGCTAGTCTCGCAGAATACAAGAAATTTGTAGAGTGAACTTTGAGCTTCTCTTTATGTTTCTATATGCTAAATAAATTTATTCTGTTAAACAAAATTCAAAAAAATTCTAATAAAATATAAAAACGCCTAATAACATGATAGGTCAAATTTTTGATTCGTCATCGTTTAAAGTTCGTTTACCATTCACATTTATGTTTTTTTTTAAATGTTATTTTTTGTCTCATATCTTTATATAATATAATCTCATGAGCATTAAATAAATAATTTAACAATTGAAAGAATCTCTAAGGTGTTGATTTAATATCGATAGTATTTTGTTTCTCTGCTTTCAATTTTTCGTCTTTTTCAGATTTATCAAAATCGAGTTGAATTTCAAGCAGAGATTTATTTTTAGTTTCCGGCATGTAAAACATAATAAATACAGTTGCGATCAGCACACATATAACAAATATTCCGTGAGCGTAGTATTGCCCGATGCCATCCTTGATGATTTGGAATAGTTTGATAACTATCGCCATGGAGGTACCTTGGATGAAGGCCATGTATGATGACACAAAACCTCTGATGTTATAAGATAAGATTTCACTGGTCACCACCATAGGAACCGGTGCCAAACCGCAATCGAACCCCATCCTCAATATAAATACTCCGACCATGGGAATCCAAGCGTATTCGACACCGATATAATCAGCTGATTGGAAGTAGTAGAAGGCACCCAGAATAATATTCGAGACTATGCAAATCAACGCTGATAGCCCGTAAAGTGGCTTTCTGCCGAAATAATCCATAACTAAACTCGTTATTATTATTGAAACGTCTGAAAGAATTTCACAAAGCAGCACGGCGTAAGCAGACGGAATCGGGGAATTGGCTTCGATAAATATGGTCTGCATGTAATTGCTTATTGCGGCAACACCGCTAAATTGCTGTCCAACCACTAGAACTGTGATTATTAATATGGCCTTTCTCGATTTTGGATCAAACAGCTGCTTAAGTATTTGCGAGAAGTTCGAGTTAGCAGAATCTTCGTCTAAAAATTTTTGCATACTTTTAAGTTCTTCCTGAATTCCTTCAATATTGGTGCAGCCTCGAAACTTCATCAGTGCCCTCTCAGCATCCTTGGTCTTGCCCTTTTTGCATAAGAAGTACGGCGTCTCTGGCATCAACATGAACGATACGAACATGAGGATCGGTATAATAATAGATACCGAATTGAGCGTGTGAAAAGACACAACGGGGCCGACTATGTACTCCACCAGACTTCCCATCGACTGGGACAAGACTGAGAACGTAACGATCGCTCCCCTCACATTTTGGCTTACGACTTCTCCTATGTAGACCGGCACGGATCCGTACGTGCATCCAACTGCAGCACCGAGAAGAAACCTCCCGATGTAGATGTGGACCACTGAAGTGGAGAAGATGAGAGAGATCCAACCACACATGAAGACCAGTGACACCAAGATGATCATCGGTTTCCTACCGACCTTGTTGAGGAAGTAGGAGAACGGCAGGGACATTGTGACCCCGCCGATAGCCAGCATGGAAGCCGCCCATGATATCTGACTGCTGTCCAGAGGAATCGGAGAATCCTCAGCAGCCAGCTTTACTAACGATGGTGAAGCCCATCCCGACGCACTTCCAATCGAAGCAAATGCAAATCCACCTGCAAAAACAAAAAATATTAGCTTTATTCTCACTTTAGTTCTTAATTATAATATTAAATAATGCCTGTCTCAACATAGATATTTCTAGTGAGACAGGCACAATCCAACCAAAATGTTATATTTAAATTAAATAGAAATAAACAAACAAACAAACAAATTAGTTATTCAACTCCCAAATATTTATTTTTTATTTTCGTTAATGTCTTCATATACTTCGAATTTAAATTTTTAGTATATGTTATATCCTAATATAAATCGTTGGCTCCGTAACTCGTTGATCAATCAATAAATATAGATTTCATACAAAGTGTTATCTTTTTATCAATGTAAAAAAATATTACTTCTATCCGTGTGTTGATGTTACAGAAAATAAACATAGAAACAATGCATGTGCGATTTGTTCAACATCGTGAATGCAAGAATGCTATGGATGCAAGATATGGACGTATGCAGCTATACGGATTTGTGGACTCGAAGGTATTGAATATGATTTCCACACCTGAGGTTAGTACATATAGATGCTTTTATTTTAAACAAGCCTTTTCAGCTGGTTAGCGTTTTCGGGAGTTGTTTTTATCTTGTAAATACGACCATTCTGGCAAAACAGACCATCCTTAAGAGGATACGAGAAATTTTGTATACTCTAATAGTAAAAGTTTGAACGGCCGTAAAATTTTGAGAACAATTTAAAAACATTTTCAAACGATCAATAAAATTAAAATCGTCATAATTGAATATACAAAATAATTAAGTTAATAGTTATGACTTAAATGACTTTGTATAATTTTATAATTATAATTGTAGATTGTATTATGTTATTAAAAAAAACACGTGTAAAAAAATATACGACGAATAAAATGTGAAAACGTGTTTGTTGTTTATATCGCGAAACTTCATTTCTTCCAGCTTTGTTTTGTTTCCCGCATCAAAGACCGCATTCAATACAACACAACAAAACGTTAAAGTGTAATCTGTAATAACACTGTTATATCACTATCACGACACAAATTTCACAAGAAGCACAGAAAATCACTCAAATATTAATAAAAAAACAAATTCACGAACTTGCAATTATAACGTAAATCGTGTATTCGTGCTTCTTCAATGTCCGGACGATGTTCAACATTTTTGAACTGACACCAGGTACAGCAGGTAAAGTGTCTCCCTAATTAGCCATCGCTGATCCACCAGCTCCAGCCACTTGCAGAAATGAACTGAACTTGTCACTAACTGATATATTTCGCCTTCGACCACCGCTACGTATTTTCAATGGTACAATCAACCGATGAGCGAGCTCGGCGAATCGCGAATGCGACGTTATACTTTTATGAACGCGGTTTTATAAACAAACAATTGTTATGGCTGGCAGACTGTTGTACATTTTTCTGCGACAAATTTAATACGGCATTTAAAAATGTTTAACTAGATAAATAATATATTTTTAATACATTTAAAGATTGAGACCCAAAAAAATAAATAATGTAGATATAATGACAGGTATGTGATAAATCCACTAGTAATAAGCTAAAAAGTGAACAAATAATAAGCTAAACAGTAAACAGTGAAAAAAATAAACTAAATTAACAGAATTAATGGCAGAAGAACGAGTACCAAGAAGTACGTAGGAAGGCGACCGGTGGGTCGCCCAGATTAAGTCGGGAGAAGCAACAAAAAAGTGTATGAAAATGAAAATAGACAGTACAAGGCAGGAGAATATGGAAGCACTTTGTCGAGTCATTCATTGGCCCCCGACCCTTCTAGGGCAAGGATGAAGATGATGATTATGTTAACATAATCAAAACGCTGTCACTTAGGTTGGTTTCTAGTACAGATCGTTCCAAGAAAAGATTTTTACGAAAACGATTTGCTTCACTGGTGGAGAACGCGAAAATCTATGCATTAAGCGAAATAATTACTGTAAATCAAGTTGGTGCAAAAGGCCCTTAGGCGATTAGATTTGGAAATAACGAATGAAGTGTGTTCAAAAAGTGCACTCACTGCGAGGTACCGAAGCGATTATTGGTGGCATCAGAAATAGCGAAAGTCTTTTTATGGTGCTTCTATTAGATACCTCAATAACCGAAGAGCACGCGGAAAAAGATGTACGAAAGTGAAAAATGTTAGAGTAGTGTGTCAGAAAAGAGAATGGCGTTCTATGCTCTCTACCTGCCCCCGCAAAACATCGCGATAGTACGTTAATTAATAACACGTTTTTCAGGTGAAAATATCCATGGAAATATCTATTCGATTGTTGGAACTGAAGTAAAACAGATTGTGAATGAAAATGTGTGACGGAAACGAAATGGTTTATTTTCTGTTACTTATATTGCTTCATGTTAATAATGGTAGATTCGATGGAATGTAATCGAATCGATATGAATTGGTTTTAATCGTATGCACAACACAATATACATAAGTACTAATTAAAATTGCAGGTGTTAAATACAAATATAATTAAAAAAAAAAAATTAAACATTTTCGAAATCTTTTCATTCTTAAAACCGAGCCAACCATTTTTTTTAAATTACTACTATAATATTTTAAATGTAATTATTATCAAAGCATATTATTTTGACATAGGTACGTTTATACATAAAATACAGTTTATTTGTTACGTCTTCTTTAATTTATTTTTATAAAATGATTAATTTACTAGTTAAAATAATGTCAAAAATTATTTGTATGCTTCTTTATAATTATCAATTTTGAACCAATTTAGTAATGTAATTTGGAAGCTGTCAAATTATATTATCAAGCGCCTGCGTTGTCAATGAACGAATAAAATAAACATTTTAAAAACTCTTACTTTGCAAAAATAATTAACGTGTTGCATAAATTGTAACTTACAAAGGAATTATTAGCTTACGTGTGATTAAATATGTACATATCATCGTATGATTTTTATTCGCGTGGCTTATTTCAATTTAAACAAATATTAACTTATGCTTGTAAGAAGTGAATTGCTCTAAGATAAGCGGATTCTGCTATCGACAGCCAACGTTTCTCTTTGCAGACTGTATAGGTAGTGTTAGAAGGTCGCCCAGTTAAGGTTGTTGACCACGTGACGAAAAATTCTCGTGAACCACGCGTTGGACTGCTTTCGCTTGAGCAGTTAAAAAAGTGGGTTTGTTTTCATTTGGTCTTCTGAAAACTAATTATGTTAACTAATTCTACGATTTCTTTGATATGGGAGTCATTATTTTCTTGTTTACTATATTTTTCGAAGATATATAGGCATGCGAGTATATACATACATTTTTTTTTATAATTAATCATCGAGTTGTCAAAACAGTGTTTAAAAATGAATCATACATAAGCGGTAATAAGATTAAATATAAATTTATATGCTCTGCAGTGGCAGTTAAAAAGTAACAATTACCTACTATACTGAAATATCCTTGAAAGAGTAAAATTATGAAATACCTAAAATGTATTTAGATAAAATAGTATTGTTTCGATGATGGTTTCATACTAAAACACTTCTCTTTTCAATCCCACTCGAAGGTATCAAAAATCATTTACGAGTAGGTATGCTCTGAATGATTCAAATATAATAATGTATAAACAAAGACGGAATCATTTTCAACAACTTATAATGCATTTATCACTCATTTTATAAAACATACACCAAGCACTTATATAAGAAATAAATATAAGTAATAAAAAAATTCGTTATCCCATATCCGATATTGTCAATCTTCCAAAGAAAACTGGACGGACAATGAAATTAATTTACTCTCAAATTCGGTTTTGTTTTTTGTAAGAAATTACAAAAAACATTACAACAACATTGAAACAATGTTGGAAACAAGGAAATTATGTCCACTTCCTTACTTATTTGTTTCAATTAACTTTGTTTGTTTGATTCGTAATTTTATACATTGGTCTGTACTTCTCAGAAGTTTAATGTAATGAATATATTATCATTTGTACTTGGAGGTAATATTTGATTTATATCCATTGTACCATTGTTTGTCTCCTAGACGCCTGTATGGAAGTCCGTTTAATTATTCTTAAGCACGTGGTGAACATTTATGAGTGGAATGATGTCTATAGCATATTTTCTTTGAATTAAGCTGTAGCGATAAGGTACATTTCTCAACACATTCGTCAATTTACAATTTTTGAAGCCATCTAAAGGACGGATCAATATTTTTACTACTACACAACATTTAGAATGTTAGATGAATTCACATTATTGTAGGGACAAACGTGTTTTTAATGAATTACTAGAGTTTATATTTCTATGAAAAATAAAGCAATATTAAAAACATATTCTCCAACTGTGTCCACTTACAGATTGTGAAAACTATAAATACGATTACTTCATAGAAGGTATCACAGCACATTGCGCAAACGCTCTGCGCGTATTGGGAAACATGTTACGACGCAATACTTAATGGTTAATTATTATTATTATGTTTAAAAAATACCTTAATTCTTATAAGTTGACTTAAATGTTTTACAATCTTTGTACTTATTACGACATGGAATTTTATTCCAATCGTACGTATATAAAGCATCTGTAGCTCAACGATGTCGTTTTAATTTTATTTATAATTCAAAAACTATTTGTAAACTATTAATATATTAATCATTTAAAATACCTGAGATATATTGCAAGGAATGCTGGTGTATCTGGAATCAATTTAATAATTATTGTTTATTTATAAAACATTTATTGTAATTCTTTTGTAGATTTTTTAAATTTCTTTCTAAAACTGGGTGGGAATTGTGTGTAAAGTATAAGACGGTTAATTATAAATTATTTGTAACTAAATAATTGTTCATCGCTATAGCACAATCGTTAGTCCTCCTAAGTCAACATTAGTGCACTGAATGCGATTAATAAATTATTACGCATTTGACAGTAATCAATTGTTTCATACGTAAATAATATAATGTTTTCCTTATAGATCCACATAACTTACTACCTAATAATTTACATAAAGTGATTTATACGATTCAAGACTCGAAGCATTCTTTTGCACTTAGGTCGTAATTTACCGTACGCTTTGAATTTTTTTGTTTTATAAAATGACAAATCATATTTTTATAGTCTCTTTAGCAGAGTTTCTTAAAGACTTTTATGATAAACTCCAGCGTTATCTTGTATTACATCAATGTTATACAATATTTGGTTTTTCCGCGTCCGTCTGTCACACCGAGCAAGTATTAAGCGGCCGCCCCGCAGCCCAGCCCGCGCATACGTCACCGTATGCCATTCACACACAATTAATGTCGGCAAATTCCCATTTAAGTACAATACATTTATTTACATTTAAAACATGGCCAATTCGACCTGAGAGAAAAAAGTGCTGCCATCAGTCAATACTGGAAAATCATTTAAGGAGGCCGTCAAACACTGACACCAAAAAAAACTGCCTCTATCAGTTAATATTGGCGAATTATTTTAGAAGGCCACCGAACTGGTTATAGGCTGACGGTCAAGATCAGGAAAAGGCTTAAGCCAGAGTAACTCCAAGTTTTCAGTGTGCAAATCTTGACCTTGCGATAAAACCAGACGTAAAAGAACAAACGTATTTATGGCGTCAGATACAATTATGGTATGTAAAACTTGTTACAATATTATTTAACAAAATACACGAACTTAAACGAGAGTTTCGTAAACCTTTGAAAGTGTGTGTCACCTTGGAATGTGAATTGAATGCTAGTCAGCCGTTAAGAATTCAATACAAGATGAATGAAATATACACAATCGTGTCATATGCTTACACAAGTGTTGTATGAAAATAATATTTGCACACTGCTCCATTTTTTCTTAAAATTGTGCAGAATGTCTCTTAAATTATTATGTAAATTTAATTTATTGTCACGAGACGTAGCTATGGAGGAAAAATGAAACACTTAAGAACTTTTAAACTTTTATTCAAAGTCACTGGGCTTAAACTAAATCGGAGCACCGTTTTTGAATTTACAGTAAATGTTTTTAGAATATTTCACACACTACTTATCTAACTATTGATTAACACTATTAGCGCTGTTTCTACCGCATCAATCACTTTCGAGAATATCCTGTTCAATTTCAGACGTAGGTACCTCCCCATATTTGTCGCCTGGTCACACGTGCGCTGGCAACACACGCACGATTTTTCTTGTGGATTTCTATGGCGTTTAGCCCGCTGTCAATAGTTCTAACAGCTAGGTTATCGTTTTCTCAATGTTTTGAGAGTTTACTAGAAAAGTAGAGAGATTTCGATAGTGCGTTATTTCTACTAACACTACCGTCTCGTGACAATATTAATGTAAGTTTATTAAAAATAAGGAATGAAAATATTCAAATAGGTATCAAACATTATTATTTATTGCTGAAGGTGTGGACGGAATTTTTCCCAGCATTATTATTATATTTTTTATTTACATGCCATTAAGATACATTTCGTATTGAAGTTGCAATTGAAAAATGAAAAAATGGTACTGAAACGATAAAACGTAAACAAAATTAATTAAATGCTAAAATTAATTAGAAGCTAGTATACTACAAAAAATTGATGTTATTTCATTCATACAAAGATCAAAATTATAAAATGAATAGAGTGGATCCAAGGTGTCATTAATTCATTCCCGGGGGAAGGATGAATATCAAACGTTTTTTCCCATCTTCTTCTTCTTGTGCCCTATCCATTCAACGGACGTTGACTATCGTGTTGGCTATGAGAACTTTTAGGTACTGCAGCCCGGAACAACTCTATAGTAGACTGGCAAAACCACTGCATCAGGTTTTTCAGCCATGATGTTCTCCTTTTTCCAGGGGCCCGACTTCCGCCTATCTTTCTCTGCATTATGATATGTAAGATATCGTACTTCTCTGGATTTCTCATCATAGTTTTTTTCTTACCAGTGTTCTTTTTTTCTCACTGGAATAAAAACTCCATTCCCAGCTCTCCGAATTTAGTCTATATATTCTATAACCAAAAAATTGGAAATCATCGCAATTATATTTTAATTACTAATAAACCTACTTATTTATTACAGTAACGCGTTTATCGTTATGACAAATATTTACTCATTAATACTCTATGCCTACATATATGTAAGCATTTATATTCAGAAATGTTACCTTTTGGATCTAAATAACAAAAATTGTTGTTTATAATTTTAATTTTATAGAGGTAAAGACTTTTGTTTGGAAGAAGAGTCACGTTCCATTATGACATCAGGTAATGACTATTCTGGTGACTGCTTTCTTGATGGTTCATAAGCATTTTCAAATGATTCACCAGCACTCAGTTTATTTAAAAACTTAAGCCATGTTGTATGTCGTGTTTTGTATTTTAAAATTCTCGGAAAGTGCTCTCACATGTCATCATCAAAAGAATTGATACGCTGATTAAATTACAGCGATGTTTGAGTTCCATTTCTTGACGCATTTCTGCATTAAGGCCCAAGTGAACAGCCATAATATTAGTCCTTAGGAATACAGCAGTTAGAACCGGGCTATTATCTCCTTTTTTAACTAACTGACTTAAAATAAAGTCTTTACACATAACACAGTTGATTTCGTATATTTCATAATCAGAGATAACTTTAGAATTACTGCATTTTTTAAAGATTTAAAATAAGAGATTTTATTTAGAATTGGAGTTTTATTGAAGCGGTAAAGGTCGCTTATTTCTTATCAGGAGATAATGTAATTTGATATTTGATTAATCGGTTAGTTTGTTCTATTTAAGAGGCTTACTTAGATAATCCATCTATTACGTAAGTAAATGAAGTGGTGAATTGGTACAAATTTCCTTTAGAAGAAGGTAATTGTTATAGCCCGGAAAGATTAAAAAGAAACTCACAATAGTGAATTTTTTTAGTTTTTTTTTTAACCATCACTATTTACCATCATAATTATTAAAGTGTTCCCACTTCTATGAATAAGTGCGGTGAGACCGGTTTTCTAAGTTTAATTTTTCGACGGTAGATAGATTTGGGGTGGGTGTGAATTCAAACGAGCGAATAATCGGTAATAAATGGGAGAAGTTAGAATGAGTGGCATAATAAAAAGAAACTTGCATAGTAAGAAGAAGAAAGTGGTAATAGTGAATCAGCCACCACCTAAATTATGAAATCAGCAGGTTTTGAATATTATTTGATAATTGATTTGAAGTAATAATTATTAATTTTATTTATTCTTACTAGAACCCTGCAATAATAACATAATTTCTATACTTTAAAGGGGATATAAGTAATTATTATAAGCTAATAAAAATTATGGAAACATACTTAATAAGACAGGAATATAATAGGAGATTCTTTTGAATTTTTCCAAAGCAGGGTAGTTGTTTCGTGCATCGATTTAATGTTAAAATAAAATAAAATTGTTCATTTAATAATCGCATTAAATGAACAATTTTTTTTTATCATATGTTTAAAAAAAATGGTTTTCTATGTAATAATAAAACCACTCACTCATTTTCAAACCAAATGTTTGAATAATATGTCACAATTGGTGTTGTTATTTATTTTTAAGTAAGTATAAGTATTGTACAAACTCTATTAGCCTCCATATAAAATTCCACAGCACATTTGACTAAATCAACCGACAAATTCAGTTCTTTCCCAATCGTAGACTTAATTTACAGGTCCACATTTAGATAAAACATTCGACTACAGAGCTTCGCCAGAGAAAAGGTAGTTACTAGAAAAAATTCACATCACATGCTATTTCACAATTTGAAATTGGATAAATTGATAGAACGGGGAGAAAGGAGGTGGTTCTGGCCCTCGGGGCTGTTAGGCTCCCGCTTAGAGGAAAGGGAGGAAATGTTGGATTTTTTTAGCATTCCACCCTTGCTCTGAGTGGGGTGTGGCGTGAACTCGGCGTACTTGTGTCCCAGTGCTTACTGCTTGGTTTCGCAGTCACGTGCGATGTGTGAGCATTGGTTGTAAGTTCGCCGAAACATGTGACGCTCGATTGGTCAGAATAATAATACTGAACAATAATGGTAACACAGAATTGAAAATGAATATTTTTACAGAATTATTCTTATTTAAAATTATAATATTATTGCTGTTTTTGATGCTTAAAAATGTATACTTTTCTTCAATATCATAATTACAAGCGTTGGAAAGGGATACACTTTTCAATACTTCTATATATTTACTACTAAAAAATAACTCGTTTTATAAAACAAAATTTTTAGGTGACCGTTTTGGATTTTATTGTTTTTTTATTTTTATTTAAATCCGTAAAATAAAAGCATTGTTTATTTATAATTAATCGTAATACTAAAAATGTAGAATCCCAAAATATTCGATGGCCTACAATTGCCTTTTTAATGTCGGAGAATCGTTAAAAAACTTATCTACTGTGTTTCAAATAACTCATTATAAGGGGTCAAAGAAGAAGAAAAAGTATAAACACTGTTCAAATTTAATTACAGTGTAGCTAAAACTAAGGGTGTGATATGTGGACACGTAATAATATTAATTAATTCAAAAATTTTTGTTCATACGAACCTTTGTAGATGTGTTAGCTGTCTTCTATTTCAGAAGGTACGCCTTTCTGTTAGCAATGAAATATTTTGACTAATATAAGGTATCGGCTTACATAATTCATAAACCTTCATTGGATGGTATTGTGATTGAAATTGAAAATACAACCCGTTTTATACTTTCGAAGGCAATCAAATTATGTGAAAGAACATAAATTGTCTCCGTTTCACTGATTTCTATCATTTCAAGAATCAATGGGGCGGATTGTTCCCAGTAAAATAACATACTCCGTACATCGCGAGTAAAATTCAACTCGAAGCGTCGTGATATGTGCTGGAAATGGATGGCAAAGACATATATTTTTTTTTTAATTTTCAAAAAATATATAGGTACGTATTTTTATGACGCCTTCGATTGGAAGCTGATAGAATACTATAAGATTGTTTTAAATTATGATACACTACTGGTGCATACGTATCCGATCCCGGGATCGAGCGTATTCGCCTTATCAATATGCAGATAAAAACAAAACCGTATTGTGACTTGCGTGATGTTACATTTTTGAATATTTTCACACGATGGTAGATTTTATAACATTGAGAGCCTGTTCTACCTTTAAGTAAATAAGGTATTTGGAACATACTGGCAGTTATTAAGATCTATATATTTTCAAAAAAAAAATATTCAAGTCTTTTCAAATAGCCCAAATGTGAGTATTTATATATTTTGATACTGCAGGAGTAAACAAAAAGAATAGCACGTGTAACAAATTTTATTCTTAAAACAAAAACTAACAAAAAAAATGAGTAGAGGTTTTAAGACGCATGAATAAGTCAATAAATGTAACAACAAATGTAACGAAAGAAGGAATGCTGCAAACGCGCTGATGAAAGAGATCTTTTTGATTTATTGAAGGAAAGAAGAAAAGTAGCTGAGGTGTAAGTAGAATGAGGTTGTCATATGTGCGTAATTCAAAAAATGGTTCAATGTACAAAATGGCAGTGATCTTATATATTATGCACACAATAAATCAATATACTGCAAGATATTTTCCAACCTTCCATGGAAAGAAAACACCTTGTAGAGAAGAATATAAAAATTATTTTAGTACAGGTATCGAAAGGATGAAAACGGTACCTTGTATTAAAAAGTGGAAGACGGAATTAAAAGCGTAAGAAATTAAACTAAGGTTGGCCACGCGTACTGTTGCTACGCATTTAAAAGTATATATTTTCTCTCCAATATTCTGTTATATCTTCGAGAGTTCTAGTTCTTTCTAAAATCTTCTAGGTTAGGTCTAAATTTTATTCTAAGATGTTCAAAGTATTGGGAAGATCTCGGTTGTATGAATTGTTTTTAAAATATCGTGACACTATATTATATACATGTAAATTTGTTTAAAAATTACTATAAAAACCTTGAAATATTTTGCCTTAATTTTGATCCAGTTAGAGAGTAGACACATTGATCTTCCATTCTGTATGATGTGGGGTTTATATGAACGCATTCAACCGGTGAAAATTCCATATGGTTCCATTGCTTCGCCATTTTCCACGTTGACAACGTTGCCACGTTGTCAGTGGCACGCCCATTAATTTGCAATTGAGTAATTTTATATATAAAGCAAATAATATATAAAAATTGACATACTTTCATACATGGAACACTGAAGAATGCTTGGATATTAGGGGCTTTACCTGTTCATATCATTCGCGCACCTCTGCATAAACCATCTATATCGGTCACCTCCGTTTACCATCATTAAATTGTCAATAGTGGCTTCTACAGAAGTATGTGTGTCGGTGTGGATTGAATTTTGCGAAGAAAAACATAAAAAGTATCACTCGAGTACTGTTGCGAAATTGAAATAATACCAGTTCTCGGCTTCTTTGTCTTTCGCGAAGGTAAATCGCAGATGTGATTTCCATTTCATTCCCTGGTAATAATATTCAGCAGAAATGTTATGCTCGCGAGTAAGAGTTCATCTGAAACAATAAAACCTTCTTGTCTGCTGTGTGGTTCTAAATTCTAAATTACCCGGTGACAGTTCAAGAGGCGGCAGCAGGGTGGCTCGTGGAGGGAATAAATTATCATAAACAGCGCGCAGTCAAGAAATATGAACACTACTTTTTTATCATTTCTCAATACGATAAAAGGCTGTATTTTGTTACAAGATTTTTTTTTTTAAATTGAAGATATTTTTGTAATTTGACAGTGTTGTAATTTATTGGATTAATTTTATCATAACCTAGAAATAACTCATTAATAATAAGAGAAATTATTTTCTTTATAAACTTAATTTTTTCAAAAAAATTACTTTGATACGATAAGCGATCACTTTCACATATAGAGCTAAGGGCGAACCTTGTTTTATATTTATTCATTTATTAAGAAATACATGCCTTCAATTGGGCTTCTACATAATATAAAACACAAAGTATTCCAGTAGCATAGCTATGTAAGTAAATAAGATTATAATTAAAAATTAAAAATATCAACAATATAAATATTATAAGCAGTAAGTAGATACAAAAGAAGAAAATGATAAAAAATGAAAGAATTTCAACAACATAAATACAACAAATAATAGACCAAGTTTATACGCAAGCTATAAAATAGAAGATGAGTAGATTCGTCTTTTGTATGTGTATAGTGTACGAACATTAAATATATCAACAGAGCTATATTGATTACCTAGGAAGTGCAATCTATGTATAGGCGAATTCATAATACAGTAAGTGCTCTGGGAATCTACATAAAATGGCTCGCCCCGTCGCGAAACTGACCGCCCAGATACTCTGTAGGTAATCATTTGTAATGACTCAAGGAAATCCAATATAACATTAAATTAAATCAAAACTACCTATATGTAATTATGTAAGTTATTCCAATTCATACTTATTTTTGTACCGTGTAATAATCTCGAAAAATCTGTGATTAAGAAGGAAAAGACGTAAAAGAACTTAATAAAATAAAATAAGATAAAAAAAATTTACGCTTCTCTTCTTATTAATGTGTAATTATTACCTTTTAAATTTGCAGCTCGAGGTTACAAATTTAAAAAGTAATATTACATGCTTATTTGTCGGAGAATCATCAGTGCCACCAGAAAATAGGTGTGGGCCAACTGCCCAACTTCCCGACAGAAAATTATTACAATTTGATATTTGTACGAAATTATTTGTTAAATTAAATCAGATTATTTTTATATAGGAAAAACGTGTAGAAATTTTAAAATTAGAGTTAAGGAACACTTAAGGTGTTTAAATAGTAATAATTATTCTGAATTTGTTAACCAGTTTTTGTCTATGGATCATTCTTTTGATATTAATAAGGGTTTACAAATTTTACATACAAATTATACAGAATCACAATTTGATCAATTAGAAATTTTGGAAATAAGAAAGAATGTAAATAGTAAATTGAATATTATAAATAATCAGGTCCTTTTTGCCAATAGTTATCTTTTAAATTTATTTTCATGTTAATTAGGTACTTTATATTATCATTTTCCATTTAATATTTTGATCTATACTTAGATTTTTAAATATTATTTTTGTTATCCTGACGAAGAAACCATTGGCTTCGAAACATGTTGAATTTTTTCAATAAATAAGTGGATATAACAAATTTAATTTATATCAATTAAATTAGATTTATTAAAACATTAATTCAAATTTGTATTTAAAGAATATTTTTTCTTCCGGCCTATATATGGATATTTCATTTCATTCATAGGAATGATTTAGAATTTTCACGTGTATTTTATTGTAACTGTTATTTTAAAAAAGCATTTTAAAAATCTAGATAGTATTTTTAAATGAAAATAAATAGTAAACACACTATGCAGACTAATAAAAATACCCAGATCAAGGCTTTTCTTGTGTTTTTTTTATAAAAGGAGCATATGAAGTTCCATAAACATATATAACAAAATGTGTGAAATTACAGTCACTAATAAATAAACACGTACATATATACCCTCTCAAAGAAGGAACAATTGTTGTTCCTTCTTTGAGAGGGTATATATATAGTCTACTAAGCGTTTAGTATTGTTTTATTACTCCCTTTATATTAACTCGTGGCGTCTGCTTGCTTGCCGTCGAAAAAACTTTGGATCGATTTTTAACCCTTTTCCCGTGATCCAATCGAGCTGAAACTTTGCAAGCAGACTCGTAGCGACGATCAAGAAGATCTATCAAATTTTCGTCAAATAATAATAATAATCATAGTATAATTTTGGATTTTTCAAATTTTTCATGGTTTATTCATACAATTTGTATGGAGATTCCGACGCATACGGTAGACACGAAACCAGAAAATGAGAAAGGGAGTATTGTAAAAACTTGGTTTTTATGGGTTACTTTTTTAAAAAATTCACTTTAGGTTTTAAAGAAGTTTTAAAAGCAATAATTATTCAAAATAATTTCCAGGTATGATGTAACACGAATAACCTTTAAATAACCCAAGAGTTAGTAGCCTGGTAAAGTTCATACTACGACAACAACATGTAATAACTGTAGACACATAAATAAATAAGAATAAAAAAAGTTCACGCATTCGTGGTAGCATGTAAATCTCGGACATGAACAGTAAGCTGGAAGAACGACCGCTGAGATGATACTATTTTTTTATTATATATATATATATATATATTTTTACGCTTCAACAGGCCAGGAGGCCCAATTACAGAAGCGAAATACATCACAAAACACCCAGGTTTGAGTAAATCACACAGATTAACATTGTGACCTCACCGGGAATCGAACCCGGAACCCTCGGTGTGGGAAGCCAAGGTCATACCCATTGCGCTACGAGGGCCGCCTGATGAGGAGGGGGACGGGGAGGTGATCCCCGCTTATGTGTCTCTATTCTCAGACCACATGATAAAGAAACGGCCTAGATGAAAGCGATACCTAGAACCGAAGAATATACAGTCTGTCTGACAATGAGAAGAACCGAACTCAACAGCCTACCGAGGCAAAGAGTTTGCACAGTGCAAGGAAAAAGGAGGATAATATTTCAAATTAGCTTTGTCATTTTTTATAGGCTTGTGTGATTTTAATTTTATTAAATTAACTACTGTTTTATGTATAAACTGAATAATTGAATTAAATATATAAACATAAAAATTATAAGAAACACAAATACGGCGAAATAATATTTAAAAATATCATCCAGAGTATAGTGGCGTTCACACCTCCCGATCCGAGCGGGCCCACTTTAATGACGTCACACCCGACTGGTTGGTAACTACGTACGTTGTAATATTTTCCTTTTGAATTTAGCAAATCGCGTAACCGCATTACCCCCTGTTAACCCGCGTCGAGTTGGGAGTACTTTATTTGCCGAACAGAATGTGTGCCTCCCTTTACAATTGTTATATTTCACACTCTCTCGGTCTGGAATCCGTAAGCGGAATGCTAAAACCGCTTTGTGTTTGCATTCCTTACTTCTGTATTCAGGAGCTCGACGATTAGCAGTCGGTTTAAATCATTTTCGAAATAACTTATTTGTATTACCTATCCGAAGTGATTTTCTTTAACTTTCCACATTGCTGGGATTATAATAACTTCTACACACACGTTTGGCTTTTGTTAAGAAAGATAAATATGCACTATTAAAAGGTACACATGAATACAATGGTATTCTAACTTTACTGTCTATGTTTAAATAAATCTAATATAAATCTAATATTTAACTGTTATTGCAAAAGCTGTTGTATTAAAAAAATAATAAAACTTCAGTTATACTATTTATGGATTATTTATGGGCGTTGACATTGTAAATTTTAACACTGAAGTTAACACACTAATCAACCAATTATTTATATTTCCACGTAATCAAAGCAAAAATTCTATATTTAAAAGAAGTCAGCTTAATGCTCGTACTACACATGTAGATGAGAGATTCTGTTACTCTTAAAACTTAAGCAGTAAAATATACAAATATTTTTAAACTCACGTAGAAATTATAATGTTAATGATGAAAATTTCAGTTGTTTTTTTGGAAAGTTTTGATAGGTTTGAAACTGTAATATAATGATGATTTGTTTAGGATATTCGATGTCCTTGACCCAAGGCAAATACAACTTAAAACCCTAGTTAAAAATTTTCACAATAGAAAAATAGCTTATAATAGAACTCAACAAACACGTGTCACAAGGCAAACAAAAAGAATTTATTTTGATGTGCCCAATATGAAAACTTATTTTGAACAGAGATACTTTATACTTTATAGGCACTTTAACAATCTAACCAACTAAACAAAGGGAATTGTAAAATACAGATATATTATTTTAAATATTATGATATTTAACCATTTTATCCTCGCTTTTGCGCTACATATCAATACACGCGAATATCGATAAGTAATTCATTTAGTCCGTAATTCATAATATGTCGATGACGATAATAACATGGAAGCTTCTAGCATATTCAATCACACTCTCGTATAATCGACAGCATCCGGGAGATGCCTGGAACTGCCCAGAAGTGACGGGAACCCCTCTTCTAAACAATTGAACTGTCTAGGAAGTTCTAAAAACCAGCGTTTGCATATAAATAGCAGGGCAACGCCGTGGCGAGAGAGTTTGTTTTGAAATTTCGATAAGTATGAAGTGAGCCGCGGACGGGGGTTGATGTGGTCAGTCACGGCGATAGATATCCAGCGATTATAAAGAGATTATAGGCGAGTGATAAATTGCGAAATAGTGTGACTTAAATAAAAGTGTATTAATTTAATTCGTGATACGTGACTTTGTCCACTTATTAATCATTAATAAATAAATCTTTACTTAATTTCCAGTGTTTTCATTTGTCTCCCGCAGCCACGATCCGTGACAGTTCGCACATGAATTGGTTCAGTCTACATATGAATATTTATATTTATACAATGTATTTATACAATATATTTATACAATATATTTATACAATGTCATGCATCATATAATACACCAGTAACATAATATACATAATATATCGTAAAATATATAGTAGTATGTATTAATTACACAGCATAGTGGTATGTGTTTGTGAATACATAACGATTAAATCTCAGCAAGGACGTGGACTTGTTGATCAATGAAATCAATTAAATTGAATGTTCTATTTAAATTACAAAAAACTATCATAAAAATTATACAAATATAATTTTGCTAAGCATTTAATAAATGCAAAAATAAACATTGCACTGCACATCTACTCTTTACGTCATTCCTTAAAAATTAAATCAGAAGTAATAGATGAAAGATACACTCGCATCTACCTTCACATATGTATAAATAGATTAGGTACCACAAAATACAATCTCTAGATAAAAAATACATATTTCAAAAAATACCTTTTGGGGCACAGTGAGCATTAAATAAAATTATAACGAACAGAATTTCTCTTCCGAATATATTAAATTTATTACAAATATGTATGCCGGTATGATTATGTATACAGGTTGTCTCGTAGCTAGTAGTTAAAACTGGGGGGGTCTTCTTCCCTTAATTTGGAATAGAAAATTTTCTTTGCACATTGGGTGAAATGTCACTTGTATCAAGGCGAAAAATAATCTTTAACATCATTAATGTAAAAAAAATAAAGAACAAAATTCGGGCGAGACCTGAGCCTTAGGGAACTCCTGATGGAAATTTTTCAATATCAAAATCAAACCCTTTTATAACAACCGATATAAATAACTTTCATGATAGTCTATAGTTTTACCAAAGATAAGTCAGAAATATTGAAAAAAAAAATCAAAATTTGATGCCGCGTATATCCGTAAATGTTGAAGTTTCACACAAAGTATAATGAATATTTTCAATTTAAAATTGAAAAAATAAGAATCTCCCAAAGCTTTTGCTACTTGCTACGAGACACCCTGTATATTTAATCAAATCAAAAAATACTTAAATGTTTATATAAAAATTAAAGTAGCATTAATACGGTGCCATAATATATATTTTCTAATAATCCTAATAATATTTACCATTTTTGTTTACTTGACAGGATGAAAAATTAACACCTCTTCATCTTCATTTTTAGTTAACGTTTTAACGTTTCATCCTTTAAAACATTTAAAAGACATTATAATACCCATGAAATTTTAGGAACCCTTGACATAGCAAAATATGTCTTCCTGTTTACTCACACTGCCCTTGTCATCTTGAGTCACTTCTTTCTTTTGATGTCTTACAATTCAAGAGAAGTCCTTCATTTTTAGTTCCTTTAGTGTCGAGAGCTGATCATGGCCTCATTCTAATCACAGTTTCCGCCTACGTGTGAAGTGCTTATTTAACAAGGGCAAACTGGCAGTAATCTGTATGCAGAATCGGCAATAGAGTAGATGCGTTTTTCATTCACATGTCTGCATTTAGATGGCCAATTTCGAAAAATTTTCACGACCATATCATAGAAATATTATAAGACGATGATATTTTAATACAAAAATTATAGTAGGAGAGAATTTTTATTTATATCTTATTTTCACAACAAAAACAATACATACGATACAAAAATTATGAAAAAGTAAATGAAAACATATTTTAGTAACTTTTTCCGTAAGTAACAATAATTTTAAATATAAAAATTAAAGTGAATGAGGAAGTTTAACATTGAAAATGTGACAGAAAAACGAAAAAATATATTAATTAAGATAAATTATAGAAGTCTCAGAGAGACGAAGTTATTAATGTAACGCATCTTTACAAGGTGGTCCAAGGCTTACTGGATTTTGCGCAACAAAAAATCTAGTAATTGGGTTTTCAGAAAAAGCAATTAAAAATATTGTGAAAAATTATGTGGTGTCACGAAATCGTTGAAATGGGAGGAATAACACATTTTTTTACACACATAATCTACATATATACCTTAACAGGTATCTTGCAAAATTGTACGTGTAGTTTGCACATAATAATTCAATGCAGTATATGCTTTGATTACTTAAATTAATAGTCCTAGTAAAAGAATAATCTAATACGACATGAAAATATCAATTAAGTTATCCACATTTTTCACATTCCAATTTTAATCATTTTTCAATATGTTTTGTCCCGTTCCTTTTTTTAGTCTGTCCGGTAGTTTGTTGAAGAGCTCAGGAATTGCGTACTATTTTGTCCTGTCTCCGTAAAAAATATTACTTTTTTATTCGTTATTTATTGCGTCGTACATTTATGTTGTATAAAACGGTCTAAATTTCGTTAATCGTTTAAATCCAATGTGGCTTTTTCTTTGTTTTTTTTCCGATATTTTTGTCTGCATAAAATATGCCTGTATCGTCTGCAAACATCTTTGAGGATTTTTTTCTGAACTAATAAAAAAATAACTAATAAAATCACTAGAAGGGACTAGAATAAAAAGTACGAGTTTATTATGGCAGTTCTGTGACTTCACAGAAACGAGTACCATAGAAAGTGGCGACCCAGTGCGCGTTATATCGACCAGCGTTATAAATTACAAGAGTACCTACCGGGAGTTTCGATAGCGATCAGTGTGATAAGAGACGGCGTAATAGAGTATTCACAAACATGTGAATTTTCTTGAAGACTAGTATAATGTGTTCCACATACGAGTGACCAGTGCGAAATTAGTGTTAATTCAAGAACAATTCTCCAATTAAATTTACGTCCAGTGACTTTCGCGATTAAATAAAAGTAAAATTTATTTACTTTTTCATGTCACAACTTCAGCCGAAAACCCGTAAATATATTTACTTTTTTTATATACTTACTCTATTTTATAAACAAAAACCTCATTTTCGTCACCGTCATCTTAATTTAACTATATATTTTACATAAATCAAAATTGAGCGGGTTAATTTTTTGAGATTTGTACAATAATTAAGTTACTAGAATTATTTTTGTAGAGCAAAAGATTATGAATCCAATAAAGTTTGCTAGCTCAAAACCGAGCTCAAAACCATTGTTTTTTTAAATTGGCCATTCATTTTCATGGTCATCGTCC
Source organism: Agrypnia vestita (assembly GCA_016648135.1). Classification (NCBI taxonomy): domain Eukaryota; kingdom Metazoa; phylum Arthropoda; class Insecta; order Trichoptera; family Phryganeidae; genus Agrypnia; species Agrypnia vestita. Next base: position 267,896 of record JADDOH010001309.1, on the reverse strand, counting down.
GGCCCTATTTTGATATTTGCAAACTTTTTGGAATATAAACACGTCTAATGTGTTTTTAGCTAAAAACTAAAGTTATTGTCTGAAGATCAGCAATATTGCACAATAATATTTTCGGCATCAGTAAGTCTAACGCTTCGAGCGAAGCAGTCGACTTTTCCATATCACTTTTGCATTCAATATTATACCAGCTTCACACGACTTCATCTCTTTACATACTTCCCCCTTCTTCTGACTTCTTCCATCTTCATACACATACACGCCGGAAGGACATTCAAAATAAAATCCCAGACTCCGTTTATCAAGTTATATCAGAAACTGGGGAGAGAAACGTGTCAAAACAGGTGCTCTACTCTAAATGGGTAGGTAAGCGTTGATTAGAATAAATTTTGTTATTCTAAAGTTTCACGAGTGATGTGCATTCATGTATGGACGTGATTAAAAACCACGGAAGTTTACTTACGTGTTGCGAGTGTGATAATAAACTTTACATGGAAATAATTCTACATGAAAATAATTTTACATGAAAAGTCACTTTTTTATAATTATGGCATTAACTCTTTGTAATCACGTATCTGATGCAGACATGTATAGTAAAAAAAGTACTATCTATCACAGAATCTAATAATGCAATATCCTAAAATTTCAATACATTTTTATGGGATATACCCAGAGTTACGGATTTTCGCAAATAAAAAATTAAAATTTCGAATATATATTTTTTTAATTTCTAATTTTCGCAATAATTTCGCATTTATGAAATAAAGCAACAAACTTATTATTAGTTTATTTGTTAATTTTTTATTAAATGCAAAATTAAAGGTTATAAAAATCAAAAGGTCTGAAGAATGACTATTAAATAAAATTAATTAAAAGCTGAAATTGTTGTTATCTCAACATTGGACTCCTTAGTCGTTCTTCGGTCCGTCACGACGACGTTGTACTTGCTGAAGAAGCGTTCTGAGCCTACGCTGGTAGTTGGACTCCAGATCCTCTGTAACGCAGCTTCCTGTAAGGACGGGAAGCTGCACTTTGTAGCACGGCGCGCTGCGACGTTAATGCTTCCATGTTATGTAAATCTTTTTTTTCGTAAAACAAAACACCAATTTTTATATTTGCATTTATTTGCAAGTATAGTATGAAGTTTTCGCATAAATTCGCATTTATTTCGTAAATACGAAAATTCCGTACGTCTAGATATACCTAATGGTTATCGTGGACATGATAACTCCCATAAAAATGTATATATCATATTACATGCTAAATATTTCGGCTGAGTTTGATAACCAGCCAGATTACTCATCTTGTTCTTAATGCATATATTTAAAAAACTTAACTTGAAAAGCGTAATGTTAATATTGAACTAAGAGAAAAAAGTAAAAAAAATATACAACGATGGAATACCCGAGACTTGGTGTGATGTCTGAATAATGTATTAATTTGCATACATTTATAAAGTGCAATAATTTATTTTTTTAATCCAGTAGAGATGTTTTTTCTGCAGGCCTTCTACTTCAAGTTATCCCCAGTATTTCTTTGTGGAAACACACCGGATATGAAGAAAAATGTTTTTAGCCATTGCTTCTCGCGTGAATATCGCTAGGTGTGACGAACGTCAAACGAATACAAACATACCTACTATTATTGCTTATAACATAAAAATATTTCTTCGCGCCGAGAATATTCAAAATGAAAAATGAAACCATCAACTTTTGCGAGAATTTCGCAAACGGAGAATAGTAATATCATATTTTAATAATACTCGCGGTAGAGAACGGAAAGTCGCAAACCAAAATTATTTTTGCAAATGATACCTATGTAATTTTTTCTCTGTAATAATATATTCTCGGTAGTGTTTTGAAAAATATAGGGTACATCATGCCTAATGTACTCGTGTTATGTTGTGAGACTATTCGGTGATACAGGAATATTTAAATAACATGTACTAATATATCGTTCCTTAAGAGGTAAAACTCACTAACCGCAATGTTGGCCAAAATGATTTATGAATACAAACATTCGTATTTTTTCCATCTCTCTTCCAGGTGCAAGTGAATATATCACGTCTATTTATTAGTAAAGTTCATAATTTTAACATTTTCAATAATTTAACATCACATATTGAATATTTAAAACTCATTATCTCAAAATTACTCCAATGTCACATAGTGAGTTTTACCTCTAAATTAATGATATTATTGATGGATTTGGCGTTTACATTATAGAGAATCATAATAATAGATATTTAAAAATATTTAATTATATTTACTATTTTATCTCTACTTGAGTTTTTTTAATTATTTTATTTTTTCACTCCTAGTTTCGAGAGAATTAGAATCTCTCATCGACAAGTGAAGTATCACACTGGCTACTTTTTAAATAAATAATATTAAAAATGATTTGTTCAAATTTAAATAACAAAGTTCAAAAATTAAACAATGGTTAGATGCCTACTGAAAAAAGAGCCAAAGTTACTGGTGTAAGGGTGGTTATGGTTGTAACGGGAGTATTAGAAGAGAAGAGTAAATAAATGTAATGTTGTTAAGTAAATTTATACCCGAGTTCAATTTTTTTTAATTTTCGCACTTTCAAAATTATTCATTTTATTACCCTTACGCGCAACAGGATGCAGAAGTTTCATAGAACATGAATGAAATTATGTGGTCCGAAAATTTGGAAAAATTATTGCTAGTTAGACAACGACGATGTTCAAACTCAACATCACCAACTATTACAGCAAACATCGGGGTGCCTCAGGGATCAGTTCTTGGACCACTTTTGTATATCTTAAATACAAAAGATATAGAAAAGATTATAATATCTGTAGGATTATGGCTTCACTGCTATGCAGACGATAAGAAAATTTACTTTTTCTGCCAACCGGATGAGACAGAAAAGCCAAAAATAAAAATTTCGAAATGCGTCGAAAAAATAGTCGAGTGGATGGCACAAAACAGACTCACTTTAAATCCATCACAAACATAACTTCTATGGACGGCGACACTTGGAAGACAACACCTAAACCAGGAATCAATGTCTGCGAATGTAAATCTGCAGTCAGGTTGTTGGGTGTACACATCGATTCAGATCTCTCTATGAATACACACATCAGCAAAACTGTCAATACATGTTTTTATCAACTGAGACAGATTAAAAGTATTCGCAGACATCTTCCCTCTGAGGCTGCCCGTTTACTCATTAATGCATTTCTTGTATCACGTGTGAACTACTGCAATGGTATCTACGCTGGCCTACCGATGTTTCAGCTCGATAGACTACAATCTGTTCTAAACGCTGCTGCAGCACGGATAATATATGGAACGTCAAAATTCTCGCACATAACATCGCTTCTGCGAGAATTTCACTGGCTTCGTTTTCCTGAGAGAGTAGAGTTCAAACTGTGTTGGTTGATGTATAAGGCAACTCATAACATGGCGCCTCTGTATCTTCAGGAGCTCTGTATTCCAGACAACATAAATGGGAGACGTCAAACTCTTAGGTCAGCGTCTACTTCAGCGGTGGGAAGGATTGTGGAACCGGCAAGTCAGTTCCAGAAAACTAGGTTCAGCGAAAGCGTGGAACTCTTTGCCGTCCCTGATAAAAACACGGATTCAGAGACTTTATTTAAGAAAATACTTAAAACGCACTTGTTTACAAAATCTTTTCCGGAACCTTTTTAATATTCGTTGTTTTCTTTTACTATTTTATGTTTTGAACTATTTTTCTTTCTCTTTTCTTTTTCATTTTATTTTTCATTTTGTTATTCTATGATTTTAGTGTGTAAGAGTTTTTTGTGTGTAAGGCGTCCTTGAGGTGAAATATTCACAAAAATGGCGCTATATAAAAAATCCAATATTATTATTATTATTATTATCATCTCGAAACTAGTAGTGAAAAAATACAATAATTTAAAAAAATTCAGGTAGTGATAACATTGTAAATATAATTAAATATTTTTAATAGTCAAACATGTACTAAAATTAAAATGAATCTTTTCAGTCATCTGCATTATACAATGTTGTTTTTATAATCAATTACAGAGATCAACATGACTTTTTTTTTAAATAGAGATGCGGACACCTAGTACCTACGTGTTAATTTAATCTAATCTAAATATAATAATTTTGTTGTCTATCTGTCCCGTAAGTCGGTAGTTTCTTAGAATTCACAGATAAAAAAGAAACTACATGGTAGGAGAGAAACTCGAACCTCGGACGCGCGCACGGCAACTAGATGACATAGCCACCATCGCTTCTCCGTGGCCCGTCAAAAATATACTATATATATTACACATTGTATCTAAGACGTGAACCATTAATTTACGCCTCCTGCGTTCAACATTTGACTGACTTTTATAATAATAATAAATAAATAATAATTAATTAAGGATACCTTATAGAAGTCTCACAGAGACGAAGCTATTTATATATGGGAAAAGTGGAAGTCTCTTAAACGATAACTCAGGGCTTGCAACCTGTATGAGCTTGCTTAAGCGATCTCTCTACATAATGCAACTTCACCAATTCCATCGTAAAAACATCCACACATTATCAAATTTTTGAAAGTTCTATATATGTTTCGAATCAAGAACATTTCATATATTGCACTGGTCTCTGCTAGAGACATATTCTGTTATTTATTTTTCTCATTAACAAGTTAGTATATCTTGAGTATACATTCGAGATTTATGAAGGTAATATGGTAAAGGTAACTGGCTTCTTACCACCGAGAATTCCAGAATGGATTAATTAAGTACCTTATAAATTCGGTGACACTATTATTGCTTGATCCTTACATTACTATTTCATCCCAAATATATTAAGTCATTTTTGAATATCATGACTTTAAACACAATATGAAAACCGACGCCTTCTGTGTGCGTGAATCTGTCAAAATACCTGTATCAAAAGCAAGTTGCGTATTGAATTGCAATTTGATACAGGCTGGTTGTTGACTGTAAAAGGTCAGAACTTCCTGTGGTAACAAAATTTCATTCATATTTCACCTTCAAATATCTGGATTGAGGACAAAGAGTAACTTTGTGTTACGATAAAAGCGTATCTCAAATTAGTTAGCAACTATAATAAAATTTTTACTTTTATCATTTAACATATCTTTTGAATCAACCTAATTGAGTAATTAACCTTTCGGGGTATTTCGTAGAATTTTTTAACTTCTTTAGAACGAGAATTAAAGATGATTAAAGAGGAAAAACATGTTTTTTTTTTATTATTATTTATTTATTATAGGTAAATCTTAGTACATATATTTCATGAATACAATACAATAAATTCAGAATAAATTTTAGACTCACCATAAAAGACCTGACGCTCGTGCATGTGGTAGGAATAATCACATCAGTTCATTTCATGGATATTAAAATTGTAATAAGTTAATAATATTGAGAAAAAAATGTGAAGAAAATGAAGCTCATGGGAATTTCAAGAGGTTTTTTTTATTATTTTTATAGTTCATTTTTAAATGACATAAGGTCTTGAATTTTTTTTAATCTTTCGGGTAATGAATTAAATGCTTTAATTCCTACAAAGGAATAATGAATGGTTCTGGGCTGCGCTTATTTTATATTTGGACATGTTTAGATTTAAAAATGATCTTGTAGACCTGAAAGTTAGACATGGATAAAGGTACTCTTTTAACATTTTATAAATTTAATATTTATGTATATATATATATATATATATATATATAATAATAATCTAATACCACAATAATATTAAGGCATTGCCTAGAGTCTTTTATATCTGAAAATATTGGGAAATTGATTGAATATCGCCGCTCTGAGCAGATCTAAAAACTTTATATAATTTCAAGTCAAGAACAGAGAGGCATTTTTATAATAAATAATAATACCTAAGTTTTTCCAGCATTGAGCCATGACTAATTGGTAATTAGCTTTTGATCTGCAAATAGTAAAATAAGTCAACCAATAATTGATAAGGCAAATTGCCATAATTCCTTCATCTTTCTTAGGGTAGTACAAGTCCTTGTTTTTTAACTTTTTACATCGATCTCTATTCTTCACCAGGCTCTTCATCATCTACCTGCATCTTTACATCCGCTCCACTGCATTTCTCTTATATTTTTTATTTATTATTTTTTGGTATGCACACCAAAAAAAGCTTTGCCATCGCTAACCTAAAGTATTCTTCCAATCTATTGAACACTTCACTTTCGCTGATGGCCTATTCCGCTATCTGAGATTTTTGCTGGCTGTCAAAATCGACTGACTGATGTACGATGCCGTTGCAGATTGTCTATATTTTATCGGTCCTTGATTTTCTGGAACTTTCCCGAATATTTAGGTGTATTCTACTGGTTTCTAGGTGTTTCTAATTTATTCTAAATCTATAATGTTGTTAAATCCTCCATGTGCGATTTCTCTGGTATCTATCATTTCGTGGAAATATCTAATAACATCTCGTGATAATATTCTATTATTATGTGTAGTTACAAGGGTTTTGTGTTGGACCTTAAATTTTTCACGACTGTACCTCATTGTTCTCCGGATTTGTCTTATTTTACTCGACTGCTCCCAAATGTCGTAATTTTGTTCCTTTTTTATTCGAGTGATTTTTCAAAATTCACTTCCTGCACCAAATTCCGTCTTTAATAGGACGTACCTATACCAAACGCATTTTCCTCATAAGAAATAAAGGGAAAATGATCCCATGAAAATAATAAATATTTTTATGGCATATTACACATTGATTAGGTCAAATTGTTTAAACACTGCTTCATACTAAAATACATAAATACAAAAGCATTAAGATGAAATGTATGAAAATATTATAAATTTTAATTTTATCTTTTCTGTCTCTTTTTTCTACTTGGATCTGGTTGAGGATCACCAGATAAGAGGTTTGCTAAAAATCTATAAAAGGACTTTGCTTCTGCTTTCTCTCAGGAGATTTAAAAAATGTTTGGTCATTCTTGGTATTCCATGAACATTGTCAGCTCATTCAGGACATTGCTATATAAACGAGAACGTAATCGCGCATCGAGACGAAACTATTTATATATTAAAGTAGATATGGAAGTCTTTGGGCGTCTACAGGGCTTACGACCTGTCATATAGCTGGCCCAAGTGATGGCTTTGCACAGTGTAACCTTCACCCATGATTGACCACCACATCTATCAAAGTTGTGTTTTTCATGTTATTTATGTATCAAGCTTCACTTTGCCTTACGATACTGCCATTATGGTTGAAATTTGTCATCCTCCATACTCGAAAATCCATCATACTCAAAAACATTGTGAAAATTATTCGTGTCCGAATAGGTGTTGTATCAAGTTGGACTTATTCCAAAGCGGATGTATACCGAGGTAACACATATTTTACTGCCATTATGCTATATGCCGACTATTGTTTTCCATACTGCCTTTTCGCTTTTAGCATTCCTATTTATAAACATAACTACTAAGGATGGAGTGTACAAACAACGACTTGTTTTAATATAACTATGTGTTAACAATGCTTATCAGACCTAAATTATTGATTTTATTTATTGGGTATATAAAGTTTGTCTTCTTCAATGTCCATAGTCAACACATTCTTGTTTAATAAAATAAACACTCCTATAAGATGTTACACATTACACATAAAGATTATTTTTTCAAACGCGTGCGCCTCCTCGATACACGTGTCGCGACACTTAACATTTAACATGTAATATTCGCTTCATCACAAAAAGATGAAACCACATTGCAGAAACTTTGAGTGAAATGAATACGCTTAAAATGTAAGGCACATTTTATTATTCTACAAGGGGCACGATACCTGTTTAGTTTAAATTCAAGAGCAGCATTTCGCGACTGAATATATGGAAATACAAAATTATATTTTTTATGGTAATATATATATAAATAAAAACATATCCACCGTCGAGGCACAAAGCGGCGGTGAACTTTATGAAAATATAAAGACTCCGGGCGCCACGTCCAACAGTGGATCGTATTTTAAGTTTTTTTTTTATTTCGAATAAACTGCGAATTTATTTAAGGTTTTCTGGGAGCCATCCAAAATTTTGTGATGATTTGAAAATTTAAAAAAACAATGTGAATCCTTTACGCGCCATTCATTTTTTCATGATTTTAGAAAAGTAAATCTCTGGTGTATTCCACATAATTTTTTTTACTACGTTTAACGAAAAATACAAGATATTTTAACAGTTTCAACAAATTATCAATTAACAGTTTTATATTTTATTTAGTTTTCAAATTTCGACGTAAAGCATAATCCACGTACTTGCTATATATTGCTTTGTCCAGTGATAGCAAAAATGGTGTACTACGTTGTTTGGAATGCCAATATGAAAAAACACTAATGAATGATTATTTGGTGTTCTACAATAATGTTAAAATAAATATATTTTATTAGGATAATACGCTTTTAGGTAAAAACTGAATAATTATTTGGTGTTCTACAATAATGATTAGGCCACACTTGATCAAAACTAAGATATTTGTTGCAACAATGCAAAAGCCTAGGCTGCTTAAAACATTTTTGTAAATAAGGATTATGACTTATCGTTCAAGAATCTCGGGGTTACCAAATTATTGCAAAACGGGGCTTAAATTTGTCTCTCGCCGTAGATAGTATCGATAAAAATGGGTGCGAATGTTGTAACTTATTAGGGTTCATTGGCTGGAAGGGTTAATTGAATGTCTAAACGAATTTTTTATGACGCATGTCGGATACAGCTCCTCTCAGAGCGAATGTCAAATAGATTTATGCCCACTACATCCCGGCACAAATCAAAAATTCCCACCGTGGATAAGGCAAAGACGAAAGTGTTCAATTCCCATGCGAAATAAATGGGGTTCTGTAAAAGTCGCAGGGCATATCAGTCTGGGCTTTCAGGCACTCGTAAAGGATTGGCGGGGAGAGGGCGGCGTGCTGGGGGTGCCAGGCGGGGGAGGGATGGGGATCAGCTGCCATCTTTGTTTCTTTTGAAGTGTATGGTACTGTGTACGTGTGTATCTGTTTTTGATTCGCTTTCAAAAAGAGACGGCTTCTTTACGACGGTTTGTTGCAATCACACATTTATCAAAGTTGCGAAGAGTTCGGATGTCTGATGTACATAGCTTCTGTATTAAATTTCTCAGGCTATTGTGCCGTGTGTCTCACCTGGTTATTCTAGTACTAAACGAAAAGCATTTGGGCATACTTTTTTATTAATATATATATTCTTGTTGTGGTTCGTATTGAGAGGTCACATATCAATTTGTATCAATAATACTTACTATACCAATATACTTATTTTTCAATATTGATACCGGTTCTCTTCCTTAGACCCATATGATATTCTTCTTTTTATAAAGGTTCTTATAGGTAATGGCTTTGTAAATAATGTAAACAATAACACATTACGTAATAATTAATAAAATCTCTAATTAAATTTAAAATGAATAATGTTTTTTTAACCAATTCAGTTTATTTTATTATATTGTTTTCTATTTTTTTGAAAAATCTTTCCTCTATCAGAATGATAAAAAAAAAATAATACGCTGTATTAATTTGATTAAAATGAATAACCAGTGCAATTTGCCATAAATATTAAAAGTATAATAAAATTTCTGTTTATATGGAAGGAATTGTACTAATTCTAATTCACGTAAAAACTGAAAATAACTAAAATATCAGTAAGTATGTAAAATAAAAATGTTTGTGAAATCCGTAACCATATTATTCACAGTGGATATATTCTTTAAAACCATCGATTTCTGTATGTCAGTAATTTTAAATTGGAGTTTCTTTCAAACTCTTACATCAACACAATATATTGTACCGGATTCTTGCAAAACGAACGTTATCTTAAGTATGTAGTAGGTTTGTGTATGTATGAAAATTTGTCATTACAGAGACAACAACAGCAATCCTGGATGTTCAAGTAATATTCTAATGCAGTTTCTTTACTTTTATACAGTATATTATTGAAATAAAATCGATATCTTTATTATAATCCTGAATAAAATTCACATTCAGCGTTTGATATTACTATCCATAATAACACCTAATCTGGATAATGATAACTGTTGAAGAAAAAATACCAAAAATTTTAAATGTATATATATTTTGTAGACATGAACTATTGATTTTTAGACATAAACTAATTATCAGAGTTTCCAAGAATTTTAATAAATCTAAGATAATCATTTACTTTTCAAGTCCATACAGTTGCACAAGGCCCACAAATTTAAGAAATTTACTTAATTTTTAAAACATCGTTTGTTTGATAATTTATTAATCTATTAATTTATTAACCGAAACCGAATTTTGGCTTCAATCTCAGATTCAGCCGATACCGAAACCAAAACCAAAACTTTCATATAAGGTCATGTTTTCTTGGGAAAAAAAATAGCCAATCTTAATCAGTCAGACATTATTTTTAAATCATATATTAATCATTCAGTCTCTGATATTTGAAGTAATAATAAACATAACATAATTATCACACCGTATTTCAAATAAATTATTTGTGCTTTTTGAAGCGAATTAAGGAGTTGATTTGAAATAAATATATCAAGTATACTAGGTCTATTTACGTCAAATTAACTCCTTCGTAAATAATATAAAAAAAGAAATAGTATATAGTACGTGTTATTTCTTTTTAATGTCATTTACGAATGAAATAAAAGGTACAAAACAAAATAACTAATTTGTTTAGGTTACTAAACAAAAAATACTCCTGTCCTGTAAAACAAGTCCCGACACGACTATGAGCGCGGATGCACAAAACGACACTTCGTCGCTCGCAGCTCAGTGCACCGAACATGTCCGATCGTAGCGCGAAACCTCCCGAATTCAGTTTCGGTTTCGGCCGTAGTTTCGGCTGGATGGCAGCAGAAACCGAAACTAAGCCGAAACCCGTTTTTTTGCCGAAACTTGGCCGAAACCGAAACCGAAAGTTGGGTCGGACACTACAGCCATCTTTACACCAGTAACTCTAGTTTATTTTATCAGTACTTAATCAACTATAATTCAATTAATAATAATTAATATAAAATAACTTTATAAACACCACTTTTCTATTGAAATAAATTCAACATGTTTCGAAACCAATGGCTTCTTCGTCAGGATAACAAAAATAAAATTTAAAAATCGGAGTACCTATAGATAATCAAAATATTAAAAAAGATATACCTGTATGGAAAATGAATAATATAAAGTACCTACTTAACACGAAAATAAATTTAAAAGATAACAATTTGCAAAAAGGACCTGATTATTTATAACATTCAATTTACTATTAACGCTCTTTCTTATTTCCAAAATTTCTAATTTATCAAACTGTGATTCTGTATAATTTGTATGTAAAATTTGTAAACCCTTAATAATATCAAAAGAATGATCCGTAGCCAAATTATCAATTTGGAATTATCAATTGTAGAAGAATGAGAATAATTTCGTGAACTTTAAAAAAAAAAAATTTAATTAATGATACGAGTAGATACAATAATATTTTTATATATTTGAGTTGCAAACAAACACTAATAGAATATTATCGCTGTATTCATATATTACAATACATAATAATTTTGTTATATTCGAAGAAGAAATTATAATTCAATTGTATTTCCACCAAATCAATGTAAATATTATACATACCTGCATTTGAAAATAGTCACTTCAATATTTTACCTATCGATGAGAAGAGATTATGTTACTGTTTAAACTGTATAAAATAATTATAATTAAATTCACGCAGAGGTAACAAAGTTTATGTTTTTTACCCAATTTAATGATAATCATGAAGAATTAATAGAAATTAATTCATTAATAATATATTTTTATAGAAATATTTAGTCAGCTATTGTAAATGTATATGTATAAACATGGGTGTTTTCAAATAGTTGAAACCCTTCAAACGAACACAAAATAGAAGTTATTTCTGCTCTAAACACCTACTCCAGGGGTGCAATCTCCGGCGACTGAAGGAGTTGTTAAATGTTAAATTAATCCCACATTCCAGTCACGTATATCTTGAGCTCACACTTCTTTACCCAGCCCTAGAATGCACCCCCGTCACCTGCACATGCTGGGCGCGCTCAACACTGGGAAAATACACCTTCGGTAGAAATGTAAGACAAGATAAAAATAAAACTATATAAAATATATAGTTTTATTATTTCCCATATATAAAATATTTCATGTGAATAAATCTAAAAAATATTTAGAGGATAAATGAAGATGGTGGAATTTCAATATCCACTCTTTTTCATTTTATTATTATTTATTTTAAGGATTTCGCCTGTACATACATAGAGTGCATCGCCTAGGTCTAGATAATCAATTGGTATATTTAATACCACACACATTCAAAAGACGAATCTACTCATCTTCTAATTTATGGTTTTCCTGTATATTAAGTGAACTATTATTTGTTATATTTATCTTGTTAAAATTTTCTCCTTTTTTAATTACTTTTTTTGTATCTAATGTTCATATATTTTATATTATTTGACTTCTTAGGTACTTATTATTATATTTTCTTTTGATTTTTGTATTTATATTGTTAATATTATTTCATTTTATGTCATGTTATTTCTACGTACTTAGATAGTTATGCTCCATTTTTTATGATCAGGGTTAATTAAATTAGAGCGAATATTGTTAATTTATAAATTTAATTAAAACATTTTATAACATTTCCTCTTTTCATTGTTTATTGTTGTACTAGTTTCAGCCTATCATGGACATCTTCAGAGTAGTATATTATTCTTTTAAGCTAGAGCATTTATACAATTTTAGAACAAGGGTGTTTACCAGTGAGTCTGTGTAATGTTAAGTAGTAGTGTTAATTAATCATTCACTACTACATAAATGTGTTTTAATATTTTTATCGCAATTATTATTATATTATTCAGATTTTGATTCATTATAAAAATAAAATAAAATCTTTCAGATAAATGTTAATTTGGATTTTTTCTATAATATACATTTACGTAAAACTCGTGCCAATATGAGATTACTGACTGCACACATCTGCGATTAATGGCACCATTATTTATAATTGCATGATTATAACACTAAAGAGAGATTTATTTAAATTGTATTCGTATTATATAATATGTAAGATGTGTATTGCGTGTGTGAGAAACATATTGTTGTCTACTGTTACATCGGTACAAAAATGTGGGTACAACCGTCTATAAAAATACAATCAAACCCGGCCGACTCTCTGCCTTCGTCAAGAATTCTGGATATTTTCATGAAAACCGAACGCGGAGGAAATTTATTCTGTTCCCTGCTACTGCCTACTCCGACATCATCACATTTTTTTATTTCAAAAGTATATTGAATATTTAATATATCGTGAATATTTAGTACCCGCATTATTATTCAGCGGGCGCCTCGTGCTGGGTAGGAAATCAAATATGTTTTTGTCAGTGTTTGATAATCTCGACATTTTTTCTTTCCCTCTCAATCATACAAATGTTGGGAAAAAGAGGTTTTAATATAAATAACAAAATCGGATAATACTTTACAACTATATCTACTCTTCTTAATATTTTTTGAAGATTAATTTTGTGAGCTAAAGCTACTTGCATCTTTTGAGATATGGATCTGTAAATGGTCTCTTAAAGTAGACTGGATTATTAGTGTTACTAATTACTAATCACAAAGGAAATAAAAATAAATCCCTAATACCTACATTAAAAAAAAACAAGTTGCAATATTTTGAAACATACAGAAAAATACCTAATTCTGCATTCTACTATACTTAATTTTATCATTCAGAGCATAATTATGAGCCCAAGATGTCCTACAAAGAGAGTCGAAGGACGTTCTGGATGAAAAATCTAGAAAATGGTTCAGGAATTCCACTGGCCAACTATTTTGATCGGCTGCAAACAAGATAACGATTGCCAATAAGCGACCAGCGCTAAAATACGAATATAATTAACAAGAATATATATTTTTGATGTTTAACTTAACTTTCGATGTTAACTTTGTGGTTGGACATAACTATTAATTTTAATTAAACTTAGTATTAACCACTCAACAACTAATAACTCTACGTCTACCGGTTTCGATACCATCGTATCTTCATCAGGACGGACGCAAAATAGCTATCCATTATCTATTCTTGCAAACAAATCAATTTTTAGTAGAATAGATAATGGATAGTTAGTTTGCTTCCGTCCTGATGAAGATACCGGTAGACGTAGAGTTACTAGTTACTAGTTAAGTGGTTAATAAAAAGTTGTTTAATTAAAATTATTAACAAGAATATACTTTGTTTACTACTAATTTGATAAAAAAAAACATGTTTCGGGGCCAGTGGTATTTGTTTTTGGTGTTTTCAACAAATTAGTGGTGTAAATAGAGTATATTCTTGTTAATTATATTAATAATGTCACCACAAAATCATTTTGAATTAATTGTAGAAGAATGCGAATAATTTCGTGAGCTTTCTAATCATTATGTTTAATTAATTATACGATTAGAAACAATATTATTTTTATATATTTGAGTTGCAAACAAACATTAATAGAATATTATCACTGTATTCATATATTACATTACATAAAGATACCATACAAATCCAAGGACTTTGGTATTGTATCATTTCACGTAAAGCAAGCATGTATGTGGTTGAAAATATAATATTGTCTTGTGGATGCTTTTGGATGATTTTCGCAGAAAATTTATATCAAATACATATTATTCAGACACAAGAATGGGATCAGAATTTTCGCAATAATATCCAGAATAAACCCAAAAAACATTATAATAATGGCGGCCTCTGTAATATGAAGGACGAGATATTTTATTCAGGCAAGGAAAAATGCTACCTACGAGGAACGTGGAAGACTCGTAAGTTCGAGAGAGGGGTGTATTTATTTAGGCATGAATATGATATTTTTACATCGTATATTTTGTCCAAAAGACAAACAAGATACGTCTTTCCAATCCCCATAGGTATAAATTTTCCATTTTCCCGTGTCTATTTTTCTTATCTCATACAAAACGAACTCCTATCTTTCACTCACACGGGAAGGGTATACGTAGGTGAACCAACATACAGTGTTATCAAAAAATATCTAACGCTTTTATACTAAATTAATTTTATTTTCAATTGTGTCAAACTGATTAGATATTATAATTCCTTGACCAATGATTAATCAGCAAAAGTTTACCAACAGGTTAAGATTAGCTTAGATTATTTTATGCCTAGATCATGAAAAGTGCATTATTTTATACCTACAGTATGTAACATGCATTATTTTATACTTAGATCATTTATCTATGTATTAACATTTTCGGCTTTCGATGAGAAATTCTGAAAATTTCGACTTCAGATCACATTTCTTTTAAATGTAATTGACATCAGTACATAATTTACACTCAGTGTAAGAGTGTTGGTAGGTTCAAAAATGATTTACGCATTCGATGAAAATTTATAAGGTCTGATGACCAAATTAATACAAATGTAAAAATCATGTCACTTTGCCCTGGGGGTAGAATGAATAGTAAGAACGCAACACTCTTCTGTCCTTTTGCATATTTCATATCTTCTCAAACACTACCACTGTGATCTGATCTATGTGATCGCGCAAGGTTTTTCGCGAATGCATATAATTTCAATTGTTTTTATTACTTCCCTCATACATATATTTCTTTAACACTCTCTTTTCACTCATGTGTTACTTTTCACATAGGTACCTACTCATTCACTTGTTACTCACACTCACATCTGGGCGATTCTTAATTCTATAGTTTACGCTAACAGGCTTACACGATCCAATATTTTTCATTCCTCACATGCGTCATTTAATAAATATTTCAAATAGAAAGAAAAGAAATACACAAAACTGTTTATATTACAAAGGGCTAAAGGAATACAATAATCTACTAGAGAATGTTAAAAAATAGAAATATTATCAAATTCAAAAAGGAATGCAGACATCACATCACAGAGTAAAAAAAACAAATTAGTATATAAAACTAAATACATGTATGGTTTATATTAGTTAATGATAAATTGTTTTATTAACATAAAATAAAAATATATAAATAAAATAAAACCTAGTCCTCATTAAATTTATTAAACTATATAAACCTTTTAAAGATTTTAAGCACTTAATGAACAATACATACAAAATCCAAAACAATTTTAGGCTCTCTTATTTACATATCTGTGTATAGATATCATTTTTAATTTAAAAAATCATACGCGCGGTAGAAGTTATACTTAACTAAAATAAAGACAAAATTACCTTTACACATATTAATGGTACTTCAAGTATTGAGTTGTAAAAATCTACACTGATCGCAGTGGATTATTTTATTGAATTTCATGAAAAGAATTAAAACTCATACTTACACAAATGTAGCTTAGAATATTTAAAATAATTGGGGCTAAAAAAAAACGATCGAAACATTCGCGAACTCGCATGTATTCAGAATCTGACAGCTGACAAGAATTCAATATGACGTTGTTTTTGAGACATTGTTCCTTTTCAAAAAACGTGTGCATCTTCAAAAAAAGTATTTACCCACTATCAAGTTTTTTCGGCATATAACGGTTCCGTATTCAAATGTTTCGAAACTATATATCGTTGATTGCCGCATTGAATGTCGAATAAATTTTGTGTTTTTGTTTTGAAAACAAATATCTGACAACCACATGGTTTTTGCAATTTCTTGAATTGTGACAGACAAAAACTTTTAAAAATCCATCGAAACATTCGTAAACTAGCATGTAAACAGAATCTGATAGCTGACAAGTATTCAATATTGCATCATTAGTTATGGTATCGAATTTTCACTACATGCCGTGTGCTTAACGTTCATTATAATAAAAGATTTAATTCTAAAAATGAATGCACCAAAAGAAGTATAACTTCAAAACCGATTATATCATACAGCGCCCTATAGGAAGACATGAATCTGGATGCCAGCATTTAAAAGTAAATACAGTATTAAGAAATAAAATGATTTTATATAACTGTTTTTGTATTTGCAATATCAATTAATGTGTGAAGTATTTTAAATTTAATTTCGCAGGTGTTTTTCACGACTACCCTATTATTCGTGCAGACTTTATACGCCGTGTATTATCATAAAGCGCTCAATCGATTTATTTCAAAATATATGGGGAGGTAGACGAGCGCTCCTACCCGTCTAACATACGCCTTTGCCAAAAACTTTATCAACAGAAGAATGGATTCTTTCTGATATAATGTTTTACATATTTCTTCGAAGGAATATTGTAAAGTCGCAATAAAGTCGAGCGAAGAATGTTTCCACAAATCGTAAAATTAAATTCCACGTTTTAGGAATTCAACTACTTTACCGAAATGCGTAGCTTCCTTCGAACACAATAAGCTTGATTCAATAAATCGTACTAAGTGTCTAATCTAAATTGATCAGAATTGTAGCTTTATTCAGACCGTACCTCTGATTACTAGTCTTATGACATTTAGACATCGTATAAGATTGGAGACAATCTCGGAGATCAGCTTCATATTAGTAGAAGGATACGAAAACTCAAATCCGAAATACGATTTGATGATGAGACTCCTACAATAATACAATTATTTATGCTGAAGAATTAGATAGGCGAATAGTATTAAATTACCAATATTTATTTTCTTTTAATTGGAATTGTGGGGATTCAAATTTGCTCAACTTATGAATAGATGAATTATGGTAAATGGACTAACATTTGGTGTTTGACGTACAACAAGCGTAAAGTGAAGCATGACGACGAATCTCTGAGATATGTTACGTACATGGGGTCTACGATAACAGCAAATAGTAACTCAACACCTACCCGGGACAGTTTTATGAGCAAAGGCTCCCATATCGGTCCTGCTCAGCTGTCATTTTTATAATGCTACATGGCAACCATGCCATACCACAAAGCGGCACAGCAGCAATACAGCACGATTACACTCACGGGTCAAAACTTTTGTCTCTGAGACTATCTCCAGTTGAAAACCTCTTCCGTTATAGTGCACAAGGATGAGACTTTAATCTTTTATCTAAGGAATCTGCCGGTAAGGAACGGTATGTGTCAGTTGCGTTACTTAATTCTTGTACAAAATACAATTGGCAACGATCACAGCTCGCTTCTTGTTCAACTTTGAGATATGGATACATACATCATACATATTCCATTCGGGCAGCTAATTTTAGCAATTATTGTATACTGATAAAATATGTTATGATATGGTAGAGAGATAAAAATGGAATACCTATTGGAACGCTCTCATATCGACAAGTATAAACTAATGGCTGTTTCGGGTACTCTCGTGAATAGAAATGGACAAATAAAAAAGGAACCTTGTAGTATATAAGTAACAAACCATAAAAGTTATCTTCTATTTAAATTTTTTTGATCCCTAATAAAAAATATTTCGGATCCCATTGCAGGGTGTGTTACCAAGATTAATGTGTTGACACATTAACTCGTCGAAGCTCTAAACAAATTTTGAAATACCTTAGAACGTTTTAAATAAAGTCTGTTGTTTATGTGTTCTATATTATTTTTTTAATGGATAAATATTGTGTTCAGAAGTAAATTTTAGTTCGATTTTTTTTAGATATTCCATTTGTGTGGCATCTTTAATAATGAGCATCATGTAAGATGCTTATTATTTAATAAGATTCAGTTTTTTTTCGGTTCTAAAATATTCTACCCACATATTTCTTTTAATAATTTGACTGCCTTTAAAAATGTCTCATAGATAACATTAATTAGAAGGTACTGGCCCACGCAGATCATCTATGGTGTTTTTTTTACAGCTTTAGAATATTAAAATGAAATAAAACACATAAAAATGCTAATAATGGCCATTAATTGCCTTTATTAGGAAAGATTATTCAATTTCATTAGTGTATACATAAATATAGAGGGTTTTATTTTACGAATTGGCAACCCTTTTTCCACTGTCAGCCAATTTAACAGCTTATAGCTGATTTTTGCTCAGTTTGGTTTGCCATTTCAGCATGAATATACATATTCCAGAACAATGCTTGCAAATTCATTTAAAAAATCATGGTATCGAAATCAGATTTAAACACTAATAGCATAAAATAATCTTTCCAATAAAGCCAATTCCATGGCTATTATCATGATTTCTATGTTATCTTATTTCATTGAAAATTTCTATACCTCCAAAAAACACCATATACAAAACGCGATGCTTTCTTTGTAAAATATTATATTTTCACCCACTATGTCGGATGAATACCCATTTAGTTGAAATTTTTACATGTTCCACATTACTTTGAAGAGAAAAAATTAATAATTGTCAACGAAATTTTAAAATTTTCCAAATTACACTTTTTTCTCTAACATAAATGTACGCGTGATACTAATATAATGGGTAGTGAAATAATACTGAGAATTGTGAGTTCATGACTGTAGAAGATCAGGAATAAGTTAATCGTACTTAATCGAGATTATATAGTACTAGGCAGCACTTCAATTAACGTCTTATAAAGCGATTTTCAAATAAAGTATCAAATTTTTGTCTAAAACAATTGCTTTAGAAAAAAAGGAATTTTAAAATAAGGAATGAATGCTGCAAAATAATATAGGTAGGTACATTAATAATGTATTGTTATTTGAAGACTTTCATGATACTAGTTTAAATGCTTTTAATTTGTTCTGTAAAGGGTAATTAGTTTTTTTTTTGTATTTAAATCATTAACTTTGTGGTCAGACATTTAAACAAAATGTTATTTATGTTAATATATAACCACTAAAAATTACTTTTTTTGTCTACCGGTTTCGAGACATAACTCGTCAGGACTACCAGCACACTAGCGTGTAAGTATCACTACATACCATACCCACAGTATTATTTAAACACCAACATCTTCACAAAATACTCTTCACATGCGTGTTACTCTAATTAAAGGCCAACATGTACTAAGTTTATTATAAGAAAAAAGTAATTTTTAGTGGTTATATACTAACATAAATAAAATTTGATGTTTAGTTTATTTAACCAGAGGCTTTTAAACAACCCTTTAAATATGTTACATCCGAATAATTTTATTAAAATTCCCTCTTATACCTTAAATACATTATTTTTAACGCGTAATACTTTAATGATAATAATTATTTATTTCAATATGTAAAGAGTTTAGTGAATTCCCTATTGTTTCATATGCATTATACAGTAATAAAAAGGAGAAATTTTCATTTTCATTTTCAACTGAACAAATTAATCAAGTTCAGATAATTAATAATAATCTCCAAAATTAGCCATCGATTATATTATTTACTTACATTAGGTTTTCTTTACTAGTATTCCCCCCAAGTTAAGAGAGAAATAAAATAATAAAATAATGTTTATTAAGATAAATTAAGAAGTCTCACAGAGACGAAGCTATTTTGTGTTCTCAGAACCTACATATAAAAATATTGTTATAATAGAATGGATCAGAAACAAGTAAGTATAATCAAAATTATGTGAAAATTGTTTGAAAAATATATTTCTCTTTTACGAATATTTAATACATTCTGTGGGTACAAACAATACAATTAGAGGGAAAAAAAGGATTATTTTAATGTGCAGAAAGATTTTTTTTTAATTTTATTTTTAAAAATATGGATATCTTTATATTAGACAACGTAAATATAAATAAAACATTTATACATAATAAGTTAACCAAACGAAGAGCCACATTCGCGGCGTTAAATTTTCAATCATTATTTGATTAAATCGTCAATTTAAGTCATCCATCATAAATATTATGTAAAAATACATTCTAAAATATATATAGAAAATTAAAGTAATCATATTGAAACTACACATCGTAAAAACGAAATAATATGAAACATAATATTATAATTGGCAGTCGAAAAACCAAGTTTTTTTCTTAATATAAATACATTAGCTTTTTGAGATATCTTAACAATTCTCGAATAATATTATAAAGGTTGAGTATATCTAAATCTCGTTTCTCAAAGAAATGTTTCAAATCAATTCTGGATTCGTTCGAGTTTATGGGATCTCGCGGGCGCTTCGCAGGGAAGGGACGTCCTCCCGTTGCCATGAGGTAATCGAATGTCAAAAATAAAGGGATGTTCCGTGAAAAATACAAGCTGAAATTCAAATAATTGGCAATTTAAAATGTCACGCGCAGCTTACACACCTCTCGGGCGCCGGATACCGTCCTAAGGGCGGCGGCGTGTATTCAATATGTATTCATTGAGCTCAGCGGCTGCGATATCTGGACCAGAAATTCTGGGAATTTTCGCTGGAAAAATGTATGATTATTATGTGAATTCGCCTATAGCAAAGAGTAATCGGTAAAATGTAGTAAGGCTTAGCAAGGTAGAATTATAAAATGTATCAATTCGATGAGAGAATATTTTAGGGAAAATAAATGCAAATTGCCTTTGCAAAAGTTTTCAAGGCCGTTCAGATGATCAAAAGATCGCATATACAGGCAGAATATCCCAGAAAACTGCAACTTAAACGTGAAATTACTTTATTAAGAGCATAAAAAGCTTTTGTCATGAGACCCGCTTTATTAAATAAAAAAAGCGTAATGTTAATCTGCAATGATACAAGCAAGAAATGCAATTATAAAATTAAGAAAATGTGTTTCTGTCATGACTTGGGTAAACCCGTATTAATTTATATATTTTCATGAAGTAAATTTTGAATGTTGTAGCTTTTTGACACCTTCAGTTCGTAAAGAATATAAATATAATTTTTATCTTGATGATATAAGAGATCGTGCATTACAGATAGGTATATCTCGATAGTGAATCAATATCGCTTGGAGGCACGTAGATGTTAATACATACTTTAAAAAGAAGAGAAAAAGAGCGATTTGATCATTTTTAGCAAACGTATCAAGTTTGACATAGTTCGTAAATGTAATTTTATTACATTCATCTCATTGCGGGCACGAACAGTCAGTACATTGAAGCGTGTGTTGTAGGTAAATATATTATATATTTAAAAAAAATCGAAACAAAATATTTATCTCACAGAATATTATGATATATTTAAATCTGAATAAAATGATGTGATTATGACAGAAACGTTATCCTGATAAATATTTTAATTTGATTTAATTATAGAAGTACTTATGTACCTATATATTTCAATATATCTACCCATTGACTGCCGCTATCTTGCATAAAAAAAATGCAGAGTTGGATTCTTCTGTGATATACAATTTAGTATTTATCATCATCCCCTTGTTCTAGTAGGATCGAGGGCCGGTGCTCGACAAGGTGCTTCCATATTCCCCTGTCTCACGCTGCTTCCGCATGAGGCAACCAGTCCATATACATTCTGTTTTCCAGACCATTTAGTACTTAAAAATAAGAAATAAGTTGACCTATTTAAATAAATATTTCTTATGGAATTATGGTATATCATTATATATTTAAAATAATAATTAATAATCAAATTACCTTGTATAATCAATGTAAAAGTAATATATTTTTTATATAGAAAATAGATTTATATGTACCTAAGCTATTCAATAAATGTACCTAATTATTATTTCCTGGATATATAGGAAATTTCACCTGAAACAAGAATTAATATTCGTGACTGTAATTACTGCAATCTCTTTGGGATAAAAATACTGTTATTTTTCGACAACAAATGAAGTTAAATATTTTATGATGCGTTTAGTGAAACCAGGAATTTATTATTTGGATGAGTTACTATCAAATACTTGAAATTTTTACCACAGTTTTTACTTGTAAATATGAGATCGCTACTGATTTGGTCATCATTCCAAGTATTGTTCATTACGTATTGTGTAAAAAATAAAGATTGAAAAGTCGAGTTTCAAGAGCGCCGCTGTAGGTCAAAGTAAGATAGTAATCAAAACTCGTTCAGTGGGTCAGAGAGAAGAATGCATTAAGAGAGCGAATAAAAAATAAACACGAAGTTAGTTCACGGCGAAAGGGAAAGTTAAGGAACTGCCGCGGGAGGCGCCCCTCCCCCCTCCGCCCGCCGCCCGGCGACCTCATTACGGGAGGGGAGACGGCGGAGAGAAAGCCTCTTAAATAATATAGGAAGTGTACCTATTAAGAGACGCCGGCGTAGAATGAACGGCATTTAAAACAGCGCGGGTGAGGGAGATGAACGAACGCGCCCAGCCACATACCTGCAGCGCTAAACCCTTATTCACAAACGCCGAGCGCCGGGACTAGGGACTGGTTTTAATTTGCGTGGAGCGTGCCGGAGTGGTAATTTAACACTATGAATAAGCGGCGGATTTCTGCGATGGCCTTGACCTATCTCAACGACAGCATCCACTTCGTGTCTGCGTTCGGGAGCGCTCGCCGTTTTCCGGCCCCATTCATAATGGATTTAATTATCTTATAGTACAGGAACCGGAGGCGTACGGGCGCGCCGCGGCGAGTTGCGGAAGGTCGCGGATGGAAATTGTATTAAGAAATGAGGGGTGCGCTAATACCTACCTTCAATTATATTTATTTGCTACTTGTGGAGTTCGCGGCGGTTGCTTCCTTCGCCGTTTCAGGGAAAATTCCTTCAGCGTTTCAGGGCGTTGATTAATTTATACTAATAATCGTACAGGATAATAAAAATTTTCAATTAAACAAAATTGAATAATAATAATCAAATGAATTTAATTAAAGCTTTGTATATCCATAGTAAATTTAAAAAAATGGTATTAATTAACAAGGATAAGGATGATTTAAAAAAATCGGGGCCGATAAATTAGTTTGCAATGATTGAAATCATTTTTATACAGGTATAATCTTAGAAATTTTGTTAGTAGAATTAATGAGCCCTTTGGATGTTTAAATAGCAGTAATTATTCTAAATTTGCCAAATACCTTCTTGAAACAAACCATTATTTTGATATTAAGAAGAGATATTTTTATAAATTAGAAATTTTAGAAAAAGTATTATTTGTAAATTAAAAATTATATATAACCAAAATCTTTTTGTTTTCATGTTGGCTCGTAAATAATTATATATATATATATATATAATATATATATATATATATATATATATATATCATATATATTGATCATTAATTAATTATGTTCTCTAACATTAAATTTAATTAAAAACTAGTTAAACAAGAGAAATCTGTCTAATAAGCGTTGTGAGATGATCCATCAATTACGTGAATGATAATTGATAGATTTAATGCAGAAATTAAATTTTACACATTCGCTTGCTTATGCTGCAATATTTTTTATTTTTTATTTTTTTTTATTTATTTTTTAATTGTGATGCGAACACGGAATACGTGTCACATCAATATTCTTACTATTTTCAAACTAAGCTAAACGCTTGTGCTATGAAAATATGACTAACTTGCTAGTCTGGGCTGAGTTTCGAACCCGCGACCTTCGGATCACGAGGCGAGTGTCCTAACCACAAGACCAACAAGCTACTCATATCAATTAATTAAATTATATTTGTAATATAATTTAATTAATTGATATGAATAGACGTGTAATTTGAATATGTTTAAGTTGCAAGAATAATAAAATGATTATAAGCAATTATATAAGCATCAATGAAAGTGCTTTTGCCATTTATTACTAATCAGATATTCACACATAGTCGTGAATATTCTAATTTAAATTTTAATTAATTTCCGAGCTAATATTATTTCCTATTAAATTTGGAAAATGTACCGTGATTGTTTTTATTTATATTCGACATGTCCTCTTTATAAATTATGAATTATTAATTAGACGGGTTTAAAAAAACATAGCTATTACTTGTTAGATAATTCTTACTGAAATGAGAAAGTCCAAATCGTTTAAAAAAATATTTTATTGCTATACCAAAATAAGATATATTAGAACATATATACCTTTTGAAATAAGAATAAAAATAAGATGAGCAGAGTGGTTAAGAAACTCACTTAGTGATCTAGTGTTACGAGTTCACAATTCGTTCACAAATAGTAAGAATATTGATATACATATCTCTATCTTTAAAATTACACAACTTACCCGAGAACTTTAGGATATTTTTCAGCAGTTAATTATTAATTAACTTATTTATTTATTTATTAATAGTACACGCCTTGGACTGGGCTTTTACAAAATATGAAGCACAAAGTGTTCAAATAGCTTAGCTATCTATGTTCACAAGGAAAAAAATACAAAAAATATAAGAATATCAATAATATAAATCCATTAAGTAATGAGTACATAAGAAGAAAATGGTAGAATATCATCAGGACAGATACAATAAATAATAGACTAAAAATGTAGGCAAACTATAAAATAAAAATCACATAGATTTGTTTTTATGTTTATGGAATGTATCAGTATTAAATATATCAACAGAGCTATATTGATTATCTAGGCGTTGCAATCTATGTATGAATGAATTCATAATATAGTTTGTGCGTTGGTTACGTACATTAAATAGTTCGCCGTATCGCGAAACAGACCACCTAAGTAATGTAACTATAGCTAGACCGCATTCAAAAGAATGTGCGTAAAAAATGTGTGTTGTTATGATGCAAAAAATAAACACAAAATAAGTTTTTGTAGTAAGTAAGTAAGTAACCTTTTTTAAACTAAAAAAATACATATTTATTTGGAATATCATATTGAGACTTGTGATACGGGCTTGCCAGACAACTTTCCCCCACTTTCGTCTTACCGGACAAAGCTAGAAAACGGTATTTTGATTGTGGTCGACCTATAGTCATTTGTTATAATTAGGTTCAATTGAAAATATTCCTCAGGTAGGATTAAATAATCCTTTCAAACGTTATTTTTTCAAGAATGTTTTGAGTGGGTGAATGATAAATGTAAATTTTCGATAAAGCTCTAAAAAATGGGGCAAAAAACGTGGCATAAAAGAGTATTATAGAAAAGAAGAGTTGAGAAATCTATTTCGTACATTGCGATTTACGCATTTTTGAATTCGGAAATTTAATCCCGCACAATTTCGGGCGAAAAGGGTATAAAGGGAAAAGAGGGTCGGCTTTTCGTATCACCTCGGAAAATGGAATCTATGTAGTTTGGCTGTTATCCCGGGGGAGGTGGGGCGCTGCGGCGAGGGGATGGAGTGGAACCGAATTATATTTCCACATAATAATGTACATCTCTCTCGCACCGCCGCATCATTACTCACCTCGGGCGGCGTGCGCGGGAGCCCCCCCCGCCACCCGCCACGTGAGCCACATGTGGGAGGGAAGGCGCCAAAAATTACACCACGAAAATTCAAATGTCAAGGAAATGTGATGTTCCATAAAGGAATTGTCGAAATGAATTGTTAATGCACAGAGATTTGCGTAAGTAGCCTGAGCATAATTTGCATTTTTGTCGGTTTTGTTTAGAAAACGCAATAGATGTATTTGAGATATGCACTTATGTGACTGAAAAAATTTCAGGCTTTTGAAAAGTTACTGCTTTAACATACAAATATGTTTGTAAGAACAATTATCAACTGTAAAACCTGCAAAACACTGTATGCCAGATAATTATTTTCAAACACATCACCCACTATATTCGTAAATTCGGGTCACAATTTCAATTTTTTTATAATTAGTGGCCATCGTAGCCCAATGGTCATGATACTGGCTTCTCACACAGAGGGTTCCGAGTTCTATTCCCGATGAGGTCACAATGCATCTATGATTTACTCAAGCTTGGGTGTTTTTGTGATGTATTTCGCTTCAGTTATTGTTATGTATTGTACTAGCTACTGCATTATTATTAATTCATATTTCAGTTACTTTGCAATCTTCTTCTTCTTCTTCAACCTTAATCTCTCTACTGCTGGATATAGGCCTCGTCTAAATCCTTCCGACCTTTGCTATTGTTTGCTTTTTGTAGCTATTCGCCCCCGTGCAGTTATATTGTCGGCCCATCTCTTTTGAGGTCTTCCGATGTCTCTTTTATTCTCCCAAGGCCTCCACTTCAGAAGTCCAAAAGTCCATCTTGTGGCATCCTGCCTTGCAACATACTCTGCCTTCTTCATTTCAACTTCGATACACAATCCATGATGTCTACTACTCTAGTTTTGCGCCTAATTTTATCTTTATTATTCTATCTATATCTCGTAGGCTTACCTATACCAAACATGGATGTCTCCTGGAATGTTGAGTGCATTTGAGATTTGCGATGCAAATGATTATTTTAGTATACCCTTAACTAAACTTTGGACTACAGGCACGTTTAATTATTTTAACTTATTTTGTGTTTATTTTTTGATAAGTTACTGCTTTAACATACAAATATGTTTTCAAGAACAATTATCAACTGTAAAACCTGCAAAACACTATATGCCAGATAATTATTTTCAAACACATCACCCACTACATTCAGGTCACAATTTCAATTTTTTTATAATTAGTGGCCATCGTAGCCCAATGGTCATGACACTGGCTTCTCACACCGAGGGTTCCGAGTTCTATTCCCGATGAGGTCACAATGCATCTATGATTTACTCAAGCTTGGGTGTTTTTGTGATGTATTTCGCTTCAGTTATTGTTATGTATTGTACTGGCTACTGCATTATTATTAATTCATATTTCAGTTACTTTGCAATCTTCTTCTTCTTCTTCAACCTTAATCTCTCTACTGCTGGATATAGGCCTCGTCTAAATCCTTCCGACCTTTGCTATTGTTTGCTTTTTGTAGCTATTCGCCCCCGTGCAGTTATATTGTCGGCCCATCTCTTTTGAGGTCTTCCGATGTCTCTTTTATTCTCCCAAGGCCTCCACTTCAGAAGTCCAAAAGTCCATCTTGTGGCATCCTGCCTTGCAACATACTCTGCCTTCTTCATTTCAACTTCGATACACAATCCATGATGTCTACTACTCTAGTTTTGCGCCTAATTTTATCTTTATTATTCTATCTATATCTCGTAGGCTTACCTATACCAAACATGGATGTCTCCTGGAATGTTGAGTGCATTTGAGATTTGCGATGCAAATGATTATTTTAGTATACCCTTAACTAAACTTTGGACTACAGGCACGTTTAATTATTTTAACTTAAATATATTCGAGAGGAATGTTATCAATTACAACTGATGATGAGAGAGATTGCTTCTCTCTAAATTATACTAGTGATAAAATAATCCGATGTGTGCGTGATACAAAATTTATTTTGGAAGTTATAGTAATTATTTGTATTTTGAATAATGCAGAGTTTGTTTAGGTTGGTTTATAAATCCATGTAATAATATGTTGGTGAATTCCTCCACTCATCTCGGTCTAGTGCCAGCTCTTTCCAGTTTCGAAGGCAGAGATATCTATGAGGACGTTGTCACTCCATCTTAGTTTCGACCTTCCTAAGCTCCTTCGCCCTATTGGCCTTGAGTTCAGCAGGGACTTTGGTGCTTGATGCTCGGACATTCTCTCCACATGACCCAGGCTATCATGGGCTATCTATGGGCTCTATATGGGCTACCACAAACATAGCAATAATATTTATTTTGTTAAAACTCCTATAGTTAAAATGATATTTTTTCAGACTTGTGTTTAAACTTTGGCCATTATCAAACAATTAGTGACAGAAACTTTATAATTATTTTATTATTTCTTTTATTATTTGCTACATTGACTACATACAAAAATATATTTTTTTATATATGATTTTACCAATTGAAATTGAGAAATAGAGTAAGTTGTTTCAATTGTATTGATCAATAATGCGTGGAGTGACAAAATAACATAAAAATATAATTGCCACCATTATATCATATGGTGGCAATTATATTTTTTACGTAGTGGTATAAAAATGGAATTAACAAAAGAGCAAAAGCTCCCATATCGGCCCTACACTTTCGCCTTGTTCGGCATTTTTTAATGCTTAAATGCTTAAAAAAAGATATATAGGTAGGTACATGAAATGCTACTTTTGAAGTATACAATATGAATGCACAAAGTCCATAAAATCCATGACTTTGGGACAGTAGCTACTGGTGCGATATTTTTTCCGTTCATCATTCGAAATTCAAAATACGCACCTCGTATACTTTTCAAATTCGCAAAATTTCCGCCGCTCACCTGAGGCAAGTATTATTGATACATAGGTACCTGAGCGTCGCAGATTGGGTTCCTTCAGAAATGTATGTAATCCAAAATTGGATCCGATGCGCGAGAGAAATAACGTTTCCCGGAAACGTCGCTAGGATTGGTCGACGGGCGGAGGGGAGGGGCGCGGGCGGGGGAGGGGGGCATTCTTATAAATATTTCTCTTTTTCCCTCCAAAACCGTCCGTCACATTCGCATCGGTGACGCCGCGCGGGTAGACGAAGAAGGAGCGATTCGGATGTGTCTCAGAGAGTGGAACTCTTCTTCTATGAAGAGGGCTGGGGAAAGGCTTTATTTGCGGCGACCATGAGCGCCCGGTGAAATAAAAAATATTTAAAAAATATAATTTTTTCAATTTATATAGTATTTTTGTATAATATCTTTGATCTTTACAGTCGTGTTTTTAAAAATGTTTGCCTCCTTTTTATAAAAAAAAATTTAATATATATTTTACCAAGAGTAAAGAATGAAGATATTAGGAATGAATGTAAAGCTCATCGTAGCATAATTCATAGAATAGAAATAGTGTCGCTCAGGTGGTTTGGGCATGTTGAGCGAATGAATGAGGAAAGATTGGTAAAAAAGATATATAATGCGAGTGTTGACGGCGCAAGAAAGAGAAGGCGACCACGGAAGACGGGCATGACCAGATTAAACAGATACTGGAAGATGGTCCTGTTAGAAGCCTCAAAAACCGTCGAGCTTGCATGAGAAGATGTATTAATGTAGATGAGGCGAAAGTTGTATGTCAGGACAGAAGAGTATGGCGCTCTATCCTCTCTGCCTACCCCCACGGGGAAACGGCGTGATGGTAAGTTAGTTAGTTAGTTAGTTCCTAGTACATGTCCGGTTATCGAACGTTAGCGATCATTTTAGACGTTGAGTTTAATAATAGGTATATCAAATCAACCTTTTTATTTTTTTAGATTTGAATGTCAATATATTCTTGAGGCTTTCGTAAACATATGTATATTGGGGAAAAAATATCGTAATTAAATATTTATCTGACAGAATATTATGAAATATTAAAATCTGAGTAATATGTCAAACACTTAAAGGTCGTGGGTCTTCGGAGTTGTATCTAAATAGTTTCTTGTTTGTTACACGTTATAACCCATCTTTGAGATTTTATTGAGGGGTCTAATATAGTTGGGGCCGCACCGTGCACACTTGGCGTGCGTAGCTGAAAATACTATGACGGAGTGCATAATATACCATTTTTGGAAGACTGAGATTCATGATGTGTGGAGGTTCTAATATTTAGTTCATTTCCAGTTTATTAAAGTTTATTTCTAATATGTAGTATTTCAAATGTATTAACTTATAAAAAAACTGTACAGGTACTTCAGAACAGACCTTGTCTAGTGAAGCAACTACCTTCATTTATATGTATTGAAATACACGAAATAAATAAATAATATTAAAAAATATATATAATATGTTTTATTTCGATTTTTTTCGAAATATATGCTTAGGAAAGAGTCATTCGATATTCTCACTGCACGCTCCTGCTAGAAACTATCACATCAAGTATCAAAATGAAATTATTACCTATTAAAAATTAGATTATTTAAGTAATAAACAAGATGTGAAACTTTTTTTGTTTCAACTGATTCAGCAACATTTTAGATAGACATTTTTTGATTAGTAGGTTTTGATTTTCAACTACTTTCTTATATTAGCGATATTGACTGTTTGCAAAAGCTCTAAATAGTTGCACCGTGGATTATGACAATTCAAACAAGTAGTTTTTCAAACACTGCCAGTATTGTTATTACCAAACATGTATAAGTAAGTTATTCCGATAAAAATTTGCCTGATAATGTTCGTTTAATGTTAAAAACTGACATTTCTGCAGATTATTCAAATATTATTACCCAATTTAAGGTAAAAAACAACGTTTCTATTCTACACATTTTTTTTGTGGTCACAAAAGAAGTTATGCATGGTAAGAAAAACATACAAAGTTGTTATCTGTCTCTCACAATTAAGGATGATACAGGTAATACATAATCAAACCTATGTTTACAGTTATAATAATAATAATTAATTAACAAATACAGATAAGACTTAGGGATAATAAGGAGTAAAGGAAACGGAAAATAAATAATACGTGTAACGTATATAGTGCACATAGTCAGAGACGGTGACGACTTTCCAGTATCTGCCACGCAGTGGCGTGCAGTGGGTTTAAACTTAGGTTATACTGCGACCGACTATATACCTATAATAAAAAAATATATATACGCATATACCTATAAGGGTATATACATTTTAAAAAAATGAACTATTTTGAGTAGCTTCAAGCCTCAAAAATAACTGCACTATAAAATAAGTATTGTAAACAATATTTTCCAAATAAATAAATATTTCATATATAGGTAGGTAATACGGCAAAAATTTTCAATATATTTTGAAGACGATTAATATATAATTAAATCGGGAATGATACTAATTTCAGATAAATGTTTATTTTCACAAAAATAAATCAAATATTTTATGATATCATCGATGGCAATTTTGTCGTAAATAATCATTATGTGAGAGATGGTATTTACATTCACCATAGAAATGAGAAATAGAATTTACACCGAAAGTTTTGGGTGGAATTTGTAAAAAATAACATTTCTGCAATGACGTGCGCATAGTTCTCACCATCAGTTCGAAGAAACACGTTATTCCATGAAAAATTTACCTATCAATTACACAAAACTCGCAGCAGAGGACTAAGTAAAAATACACGGCTCAGGAAAAAAAAATTCTCGACTTGACTAAATCTATGGAATAAATCTATAATTTTATTATTTGTTTGTTTAATTAATGAAAACAAATAATAAAATTATTTATTTAAATATATTATAAAAAATAATAAAGTTTGGTTGATAATACTGGCACACTTACACTCAAACGAAAAATAGCGCCGAGTTATTTTGTCGGCGAATAACTCCAATAAAAAAAATTATCTTAAAATAAATAATGATATAAAACTAATAAATAAAAATCTTTTTTTTAGTTTTATATATCACCATGACTAAGAAAATCATTATTTCCGTAACCGTTTGGATATAATATATTTACGATAAAATTATAGGTAAAACGTATAAAAACAAAGTAAATAATAAATAAGTTTAAAATGAATAATGTTTATGCGTTAAATATTAAAAATATTAATTATTTTACATTTAAACAACTCTCAAAGGCCCGACGCGAATTATTTAATCGCGGCACCATGGTCGCACTAACAAATATGAAGTTTGCGAGAAGCCAGTACAATACGTATAAATACAATATCTCCGCGTTATTCCCTGTGTGCGCGGCTCGAGTATTCCCTACCCGCCCCCGAGCCGAGGTGGTGGTGGCACCCTTTTCCACATACGGATCCCCCAGCCCTCCCCGCACCCACCCCGCCCGCGCGCGGTAGGTACTAGTAGCGAATGTCGCGCCAAAACGGAACGCCGAGAAGATTGAATACGTACAAATGTGGCGGATCAGAAAGCAGCTATACATTATTATACGAGGGGCCCACGATGATAATGGGGCAAGTGAGTCGCGAGCCTCGGCCGAATCGGTCCCTGGGGCGGCTTGCGCGGCTGCGAGCGCGGCCCGAGTTCACCCGCAATTTGAACCAACGCTAACGGTGTGATAACTATTGTGAAGTTTAGAATTGCCGTCATTCGAGATTCAGTGAGACTTTTTAATAGGTTTTTAACAGACTGCCAAAACGTGTGAAAAACATCCTTATACGTGCGATAAAGGCCATTCAATTGAAAAATATAAACTATGTTACCACTGAGAGAGACAGTTGATGTAAATAATTATAAATATACGTCGCTTGCAGATGATATATTCTGTTACTCTGGAATGGATATATCTGTTAGTAAATTATTATTAAAATCACGCAAAGATAGCGTAGTTAATGTTTTTCACCCGATTTAATGATCATCATGAATAATGTCTACAACGTTAAGGCTGGACGTTTGTGTTAAAAAATTTGGGTTTTTATTATTCATTTATATCAGAATGTCTATGCTACACTGCA
The DNA here is from genome assembly GCA_016648135.1 of Agrypnia vestita. Classification (NCBI taxonomy): domain Eukaryota; kingdom Metazoa; phylum Arthropoda; class Insecta; order Trichoptera; family Phryganeidae; genus Agrypnia; species Agrypnia vestita. The sequence goes on along the minus strand of JADDOH010001309.1, from coordinate 234,842 downwards.
GTGTTTTAGAACGCTAAGATAAAACTTATGTTCTTAATTAAAAGTAATAAACTGAACATTTGTTACTATAGTTCTACACTATAGAAAATATGAACATGAAATCGATAAAGACAAGGCAACGATAAGGCCAAAAAATTCCTTTTCATGTCTTATATAATAGTATTATATAATGTTTTCTTACGAGTTTAAAGCTAGCATTATGACTATAAAACTGTAATCAAATAATTAACAAAACAAAATAATAGTTAATTAAGTATACTTCTTTGCAACTAATCTTTTCGCTTTTTGTTTATTTTAAAACGCTTTTTAATCATGTAAATAGATGATTATATACAATTTATTGTATTTACTCATGCACTTTAAGTCTTCAACCACTGTTTGAACGTTTTTTTTATTAAAAATATGTTAATTACTATTTAAAAATTAAATACAAATTATGAAATATGTCAAAAAATGACGCAGTTTTAAAATCAATGTGTTTAATATTTATTTTGGTGGTCTGTGAGTATACTTAATATTTTTCCAAAAAATATATTAGGTCCTTACATATGAAATTGGCGTTTTGCCGTACTGGCAAATTTGATCTCAAATATCTTCTCTTTGGTTAGGAATTCCAAATCCAAATTTATACAGCTATTTACTCATATATTTATGTTTTGAAAATTATAATTCATTTGTTTTTTCCTCAATTGTTTTTTTCTTTGCGTCACTCAGTTTAAAAAATGAAAAACTTGAAATATCGCGTTATTTACTAGTACGAGTTCCACCGTGGCACCAGTGCTGCAGAAACGGCTCGAAGGATTAATGATGTGTATGGCGACGGTGCCGCAAAAGAAAACACAGTGCGTTTTTGGTTCCAACGTTTTCGTTCTGGAATTTTCGACCTGCAGAACAAGCCCCGTGGACGGCCGGAGACCAAAGTTGATAATGAAGAATTGAAGGCTATTGTGGAAGCGGATCCATCGCAAACCACATCCGAGTTAGCTGCAGGCTGCGGTGTTAGTGATAAAACTGTTTTAATCCACTTGAAGCAAATTGGTAAGGTGAAAAAGCTTGAAAGGTGGGTACCTCACGAATTGAGTGAAGCAAATCAACAAACGCGCGTTGACTGCTGCGTTGCATTACTCAACCGGCACAATAATGAAGGGATTTTAAATCGAATCATTACCTGTGATGAAAAGTGGATCCTGTACGATAATCGGAAGCGCTCATCGCAATGGCTGAACCCTGCCGAACCAGCCAAACCATGCCCCAAGCGAAAATTGACTCCAAAAAAGTTACTTGTGAGCGTTTGGTGGACTAGTGCTGGTGTCGTTCACTACAGCTTTCTTAAATCTGGCCAGACGATTACGGCAGATGTCTATTGTCAGCAACTGCAAACCATGATGGAAAAGCTAGCTGCTAAACAACCGAGGCTGGTTAATCGCTCTAGGCCACTGCTGCTTCATGATAACGCTAGACCACACACTGCACAACAGACGGCTACCAAATTAGAGGAGCTTCAATTGGAATGTCTAAGACATCCACCGTACTCTCCGGACCTTGCCCCAACAGATTACCATTTTTTTCGAAATTTGGATAACTTCTTGCAAAGGAAAAAATTCAACTCCGATGGGGCAGTCCAAACCGCCTTCAAAGATTTTATTGATTCCCGACCGAATGGTTTTTTTAGTAAAGGGATCGATGAACTACCTATGAGATGGCAAAAGTGCATAGATAGCAATGGTACATACTTTGATTAAATAAATATATTATAATAAAAAAAAATCGGCTTTATGTTCCTCCCATACTAAACGCCAATTTCATATGTAAGGACCTAATATATCGCTTACTTACACAAATATAATGTTGGAACTTGATCCGTTATCGTTCTGCTCCTTTCTTATTTCATACCGCTATCCCTGTCTCTATGCCGGCCGTGCTATTCTCGTGGATCTCCTTTGCGAAATGTTTTTCTTTTTGCTCGGTAAAATTGATTCCAATTTTTCCAAGCTGCAAAAAATTGAGCTGGGAAAGAGCATCAATTACGATCGCCACGTCATAAAATCATTGCATCGGTTTTATGACTTCTGGAAATAAACGATTTTCACAAAACAATGGGATGTATTTTATGGTTTTGAGGACTTGAGATTATTGTAATCATTTTCAAATGTTATGTCACTTTGTAGAAAAGAAGTAGTTTTAAAGGTGTTTTAAGTATAACTTTTTCATTTGTCATACATACTTTATTTCTTGTAGGAATGGTAGAGAACAGGAAGTGGATCCACATGTATGGGAAAAATTAGTATTGCTATATAAAATTTGAAAAAATTATAAAATTGGATAAAATGCTTATTTCACCTACATATCTACTTATATTGCTGTGTTGTAGCAAAAAGTTATTTTTAAACGAGCTCTTATTTGAAACATTTTATTTTTAATTACAATTTAACTCATTTTTAGTTAAATTTATTCAAATTGATTTCAATGTAAAGAAATGTTTTTACATTAACATATGATAAAATATGAATGAACACACCGCTTCTGCTAATTTAAATGACTCATGATCTCTAATTGTTGAAAGTGTATTTAATGAGATTTAGTTTCGCGACCGTCATTTCGAGTTGAGAGTGATGGCCATTGTTACATAGTGAACTATGTATTTTGATTTCAAAATTTAAATAATAATTTATACTTTTGTTTTAGCATGTTTTTTGTATAAAAAGCATTATTAAGGAACGTTTATGTGATATATTTCATATATCATTTTAAAAATTTATTTCTATCAACAATATATTTTGTGATTGAGATAGCATTACTGTTGTGTTCGTTATTAATAAAGTGAAAATTTAATATTAAATACTCCACTTTAATCTCCTTTTCTTCTTCTTCTTTTTCCTTAAAGGTAAATAAGATACAATATTCTTTCTCAAAATCCTCTGCGTGTACATTTAAACCATTCACTGTAATTTTTAAGTAATTAATTGTAAAGTTATAAAATAAAATTATTTCAAGTCAATCATAGAATAAAATGGCTAATTTTTAATAAATTAAAATCAAGTACGTTCCAATAAAAATAAGAGCAATATCAAAACGATTTTATCATTTTTTCTAAAAATTATTAATAAATTAAGTCCTTGATAGATTATTTTTACGTTTTTGGAGGAATTGTGTAAAATTAATCGAAAAATTCAAGACGTATATTAAACACTTGCAACGCGCATAATAATTCCTTAGGATTTTTTGTTGAAAAACTACTGTTCACTGTTGGTTAAATCTATAACATGAAATGCAATGTTTGAAATGATATAAATTATTCTAAGACAACAACAACAAAGTGATAAAAATTCTTATCGCGGCAGTCTAGTGGTAAGTTTTTTTTTTTTGTTAAGCTATAACAGGCAATGGTAGTGAAATATATGACAAAAAAACTCCAGGCTTGAGAGTAAACCACATTGATGTATTGTGACCTCATCGGAAACCGAACCCGGAACCTCCGATAAGACAAGCCAGTATCGTGACTACGGGGATATAAATGTGTAACGACATTTCTTGAATCTCGGCATCGTTAGTATTCCTCCGTTATCCGATAAACAGATGAAAGTGTGATTTTGTCTGTTAACACCGAAAACAATGCTATTATGAAAACCGTTTCGTCGTCGCCGAGCCCATTGCAGCTAACGCTCCGATCACACCATTTTAAAGCTAGATTATCGACATCTCCTATTCTGTATCTGCTCCGAGAGCAGCGAGAAACCCCAAAAATGTATTTTCGCGGTAGAAAACTACTCGCGTACTTATCTCACCGCCGATAACGGTAACCCAAACGAGTATCTAAATTGCCTAATTCCGATCTAAACACTGCGGCTTGGAAATATAAAGAGCCACAAAATGACGACGCCTTCAGATAGCGCCGCCAAGATCTTATTCTCATATAAAATACACCTTTAGCGGGAAGCTGCCTCCGTAGGCAACCGCTCCCCTTGCAGACATGATAGAAAATCTATTATCCTCAAAGGAGACTTAGTCGTAAAGAAAATTTGTTCCCTATACCTCGTTCCATAATCTCCTACACTACCTATAGTCATACGATGTTCAAAATGTACACTACAGATCTTTGTCGGGAAAATCGTATAAAAACGCTGCTCTACGTATCTTGGCTTGCTCGGTTACAATTTTTTTTTAATTTGTAATCAATTTTTGAATGGGTTACCTACTTTCATTTAATATTCATCTAAACAAAATTTAAAAAAGCATAAAAAAGTAACCCATAAAAATCAAGTTTTTACAATACTCCCTTTCTTATTTAATCAGGTTTCGTGTCTACCAGACGCGTCGGAGTCATTACTGAGTTGTATGAAAAAACCATTAAAAATTTGAAAAATCCAAAATAATACTATGATTATTAATTTTTTTAACGAAAATTTGACAGATCATTTTGATCGTCGCCACGAGTCTGCTTGCAAAGTTTCAGCGCGATTGTATCACGGGAAAGTGTTAAACAAAGTTTTTTCGTCAGACAGACAGACAACCAGACGCCACGAGTTAATATAAAGGGAGTAAAAAAAGAAAAAAATATATTTAGAATTGAATTTTGATGTGAATGTCTGTTAGAGGTGGAGTGCGCACTATCAAAAATCTGAACTTCACAAAAATAGATCTGACTTTATTCACTTATTATCAGAAAGTATTTTTTTTTATTTATTTCAATGCTATACATAAAATTTATTCGTTTTAGGTGTAGTTTTAGTATCCCTGTCTCACTAAAAAACTCTGTGGAAGCGGGCAAAGTGTACAATTTTGATTTAATTAGATGCAAGTACCTTATATATAAATTGGTTAAAAAAGGTCAATAATCGTCTACATTCTACCGCAAATAACATAGTTTACATGAAATCATGGTCACCTCACTATAATTTGTTATTTGGCTTGATATTTAAATTGTCAGTTTGTTTGGATGAGTGTCCCAATAAATTATCGACCCATCTCTCTTATCTTAATTTTAATCATTGATTTTACATCTTTTGGATACTTAATTTTTGAAGTATATGACGCAATTAAATTCTACAAATAATCTAGACATTTCTACTGACAATTTGCTATTATAAAAAATAAAACTCCGTAATCTCATTTATGATTATTGAAATAAATTTGATACTTCTTTAATTGAATCCCATTCCCTCCCTCTTCCCACCCCTCACATTTTATGCATTATCATAATTTCAATCTTTGAAATATTTATTATTTATTTTAATATTTAAATATTTATTATCATTGTTTTTATTAAATTTTTTTTTATCAGCTTCGAGGAAACTTCACTGGTCATACTAGACGAATATTTTTTTTGATATTATATAAAAAAATTAAATTGTACTGTATGTTTCCCAAAAAAAAAAAATACAAAATATGCTTTAGATTACACCTGCCACATCACGTAAACTGCATGAATTGACGCGCTGAATAATCTTGAGGACGCCATGACTTGTGAACTGCAAGTCCGATCAGGATGAAAGGAATGTTAAAGTACAGCTTATTTTATTTATAGTCTAAAAATTTAAAAGACTGCGTGAAAACACTCAATTTATTTGAAACACTGATAGTGGTAATCAACCAATAATAGGAAGGTTTTTGAGATGACTAGTCATAAGTGGATAAGAAATCGTTATGTACTTAATACTATGTCACGATCACTTTTCTTTTTTCTTTTTTAACATACCATCAATTATTGACACTGATAGATGGTCCTAGAGTGACATTAGAATACAAAATATAAATATAATATTAACGTTTTAAATATGACACAATTATTATAAAGTAAGTGATAACAAATAATTGCTTAATGATAAAATAAATTCTCAAACAATATTCGGAATAAAATAAAAGGGATCGCAATTCAATATAGGAATGAGTTCTTCAGACTCGATTGAATATATATTTTTGTTGGTAATACTGAAGTGTTTAACTTTTGGTTTAGGCTTTGGTGGTTACAGCAGGCGTTACATTATTTTTTAGAAAAAAGAATGGATCGCATTTTGGAACCCGTAGGTTACTTAATAAAACTTCACAATTATCTTAAATATGTCCATGTGCTCTCCGCGGAGAAAGGGTGAATTCAAAAGACATTCTCATACGTAAACCAAACAAATATTGTGCGTATGAAAGGAGAAATAATATATTATTTGGAATCCATAATTTTACCATGATCGAAAAATGTAGACAATTATCGTAAAAAACGTCTACAAGATGTTCAACTGTCATAACCTTTGGATATTTTTTAAAACCATATGAAATGTGGCATATAAAAGCAAAGGCAATACCTATCCAATAAAATTTGAATGCAGTCATCGAGGATTAATAATTTATGAAGTACTGAATTCGAGATTTTAGTGGAAACACAGCTATATATATATATATATAACCGCATTCATATATATATATATTATATATATTATATATATATACGAAATAAATAAATGAAAATAAAGAAAAACACACAAATATCAAATAATAAAACTGAAAAATTAGTTCCACTAGTAAAACTAGTGGTACGAATTCAGGTTCCAGCATTTAATTTTTCAGTTTTATTATTTGATATTTGTGTGTTTTTTTTTATTTTCATTTATTTATTTCGTATTAAATATTACGGGACTCGTTTCCTTAAATAAATGAAAAATATGAATTACAACAGGCATCTTCAGGGTGCCTTGTTAATAAATTTCCGTCACGAGAGGCAGTGCGAGCACGTCTGTTCGTATCGGAAGCTTACTACCAAGCTTACAACACGAAACGTCCGTTGACGAATGGTCCTTCTGAGGACCAGATTTTGACGCGGGTTACCCCCAAAGAAATTAATGCTAACATTTCTAACACCCGTGAAAACCTTTATTATAACATATATATATATGAAACATAATTTGGAATAGATACATTAAATCTATATTTCAGTACATTTTAAATTAGTAATCCTCGGTGAATGCAATCAATACATTTTTTAAATTTTTTGGATATTGCTGCCTTCGCTCCCCATAATAATGTTTACCCCGTCCAATATCTGAATGTGGGGCTTCGGGAAGAAAGGATGAATTGCATGGAAATTCTCCTACATCCGTCCCGGGGATAAACCGTGCATTTTGACATTTCTTTTTTATAAATGAAAGAAAGATCTTTTTTATCAATTTTTTCGCAACGGTTTATGGCACAACTGTAAGTTCGATTGACAAAAGTAATTATCGGAACGCATTCACAGTACATTTTAAATTAACAATCCTCTGTGACTGCATTCACATCATTTTTATTTATTCGATATTGCTGCCTTTGATTTTATAACACACAATAATTCTTACCCCGTTCAATATCTGATATGTGGGCTTCGGGAAGAAAGGATGAATTGAATGGACTTTCTCCTATATCCATCCCGGGGATAATCCGTGTCTTTTTCATAATTTTTTTTGCAAGGTTTCGCAACGGTTTATGGTATTACTGTTAGTTCGGTTGACGAAAGTAATTACCTAATCACTCACCTTGAAATTGTGTGGTGAAATTATTTGAGCAAACATGCACACATATACACACAAACACTCGTCCGTTGTGTGAACAGTTTAGAATAATGGTTAACGGTGTGGAATCAAAACCGTTTCAGAAAGCGGCATAAAGAAAGCCTAACACGCGAGCAAACACCGCGGTTTAGTTTTCCTGAAATCTAATATCCTTTTCCGCGCACAGCGACTGTACGGCTGAGGTCTGGTAGGTACAGAATATAGAGGATACAAAATGAAATTCCCCGTTTTACTTAAGGCAGAGTAAAGGGTATACACGAATTCTCATCCATAAATATATGGTAAATTCTACAGTCAGCCTCGGAGCTATTCAGAGACGAACAACGAAAAGGATATCAAAAAGCCTACTAGTAATATTCTTGTATTATATTTATATTAGCCTCGGCATTCGAGAAATGAAAATTCTTTGGAAGATGATGAATAATATGAACACAAAATGTATATAAATAATTTATTCAAAATATATGCCTATTTGATGAAAATTTTAGTAAATGTTGAATTTTTTATGTGCCCTTTTGCCTTTATTAGTCATTTTTATTTTAAATTTCGTTTAATAAATATTATTGTTATTACAAACGGATAATATTTTTCCGTATACCTATTAATGTTCCGGATATAAATTTTCCGTACTAAATGATATATTTACAACCAAAATATAAAGACATGAACTAACGAAAATTTTTGTTTCACAACCTGGTGCCACGCTCCAATACATTTAACTTGAGTAAAATACTACGAGCTTGTCAATCAAACATAATCATTTCGTTGCTTGTTCGTCTGTCCGTCCGTCTGTCTGTCTGTCTGTCTGTCCATCCGTAACTTAGTGTAACGTCCGCAATTTCGTTAGAATTTATGACTTAGAAAAACAAATTAAACGGTCGGAGATAGGGCTTGAACCCCGGGTCAACAAACACGAACCGGCCGCTTGACGCATGTTGCTACCACTGCATCTCCGTGGACCGATAAAAATATACTATAAATATAAAACGCGAGCCAATGTAACGTCATTTTTGGCGGGTTGCAGCTAGTTTTTAAATAATTAAGAAAAGTATGCCTTTTTCTAAAAAACGGATTTACTTTATCACTGTAAATTTTTATACTGTGTGGTTGTCCCTAATATCTGAAGAAGATTGTTATTTTCGACCATGGATTTTCAGGTGGCTAAACTGTTTAATAATTCAGGATTCTCAAGTTCATGAGAAGCCCTTCTATGTGCAGTTCTATTGGAATTCTGCTTGAAAGTATCTAGTGCCACAGTATTTAATAGCCCTGCTATCAGGCCTGTCTCTTGCAGCTAGTTTCTAAGTATCGCCTTTAATGCTGACCTTTTAAAGGTTCGCTTTCAAGGAGTCTTTGAAGCTTTTTTTGTTTCTCTCGTATGAGAGTTTGCCCTAGGATAGCTAAGAGTGCATTATCTTATTACATATTAGGTACGTACATAATTCCAGGGAATAAATTATATAAATAAAGTTTTTATTTAATTTTTAAGACGAAATATCATAAATCGTGTGCATATATTTACCATATCCTATGAATAATATTTTATATCAAAACTATTTCACAATTTTTATTTCTTATATAAAACATATTCTGCGAAAACGTGGAAAGGCAGCGTTGACGAAGTATTTGGTTGATTATTTTCCTTTACGGTTAAGTGATTGCAATTTTTTTATACAGATCTGCAAGAAAAATAATTAGTTATCATGCTCATTAAACTGAATATTTGAAATTATGTATCATTTAAAAAAAGCTCATCTTCAAGTGGACTCCGGACTCGAACGGTCGTGCGCTTTGAAACCTTCCAACATTGCTTGCGAAAATCAAGTAGATTGTCGGTGTTTAAAAGCGTAGAAAAATATCGCTTTTAATGAAGTCATGATTTTCATATATTTTTAACATCTGCAATTTTGAAATATTTGTCTGATCTCTTCTGAAATCTTGAACTCCATAAACTAGCATGTCCATAAAATCAAATTATTTAAATTATTTTTTACGGAAGATATTTTTTACCGGAAGGTGTATCCCGGCAATGATCGAAAAAAGTGTTTTAAGTATTTTTTTTAAGTTGTTTCGTAAGACCTTTTGCAAAATGGATTATTTCATTCAAAATTTACCTGTTAGATAACAATGATTTGTGAATGACCGTTGGTGAAGCTATAGTTTAGTTTTAGCTCATGTCATAATTATGGCGTAGAGATGCAAAGGCACCACTATCCACATAGATCGTTATCGTTTCACTTTTGTTTTCTTATTATTCGTAAAAAAATATCACAATTAAAAAGCCCGCTTCACACAAATCGTAATTAAATAATTTATTATTGAGAGAAAGAGAAGCAGGTGGGTATATTGGAATTATAGTGCCAACACCGAGGTACGAAAGTGATTGGCATGGAATTGGTAAAGAGGCATGGAATTGATAAAAGAAGAAGGAAAATAGTGTGATTACGGTGGAAATGTGGTTGCTTTAGCGTTTAAATATGTGGGAAATCTATGTTCAATAGATTGACGAATAAATATATTAGGTACAATTTTCAAAAAAATATTCGATAAAACTAAGAAAGAGTGACTGAAATTACTTCAAAATTATTTGAAGTAATTTCAGTGAAATATGAACATGTAAATATTTTTACTTTAGATTGGTATCTTTAAAATTTTTTATTTCTATTAAGATTTTTTAAATGTGGCACACCAATCCCTATTCATCACATTCACTGTAAATTTAAATCAACCAGAATTTAAGGATAGTTAGGCCAGTGATCACAAACGATCGCCCAGATTTGGTGATTTGATAAAATTAACTATAACTCTGTGAGACTTTTATAATTTATTTTAATTGACTAATCATTCCTTTGGGGGAAACGCAGTAACTATGTTCTCAGAATATAGCTTCATATAAAAATATTATTAAAATATATACTGGTATATGAAAGGTGTTAAAAAATTAATAATACCGATTTTAAGGCGTATTCTATAATAGTATGTTAAATAATTCGGAAGAATATCAAATATATGTTTTCGTCCAAACTCGATTTCAAGCCAAACTAGTTGGTCCTATGCCAAATTGGTTAAATGTCTTGACTCACGATACACATGGTATTTCATATACACCTGTAACTCTAGATGTATTTTGTCCTTCAAACTGCGAAGGCTAGATATATTTTTTAAAATATCTATTTTTAAAATATCAATACTATCCGTATTCTTAATTTAGGTAGGTTATAAGAGTGGTGAAATATTTTTGAGGTGAAATGTTATGTAAAAAATACAACGAGAAAACTAAATGAAAGAATCCCAATACCTCAGCTTTCACATATAAATAACGCGCGCACTGAAAAACTGTCAAATGATTATTTTAAATTTAAAACACGCTGTGTAATCTGAAAATAATATGAATAATTTCATGTTTCGCTGGTAGCTATAAATACGCGTTAGCGAAATATTATTTTTATTCAAAAAAAGTATTTTATTTTTGTGTTCCTAACATGGTGGCGTACATGGCGCCTATTCATATATCATTTTGCATTAACTTTTTTATTTTCACATCACAACGATATTCTTACTATTTTCAAACTGAGCAAAATGAAAAATGTGCTATGAAAATAGGACTAACTTGCTGGTTTCCTGAAATTCTTTCGAACCAGCGAACACTATATCACTAGTCAAGTTTGATTAAATGGAAACATCAAACTCGATTTAGGGACAACATATGGCCTTTTTTTCCATCGGGAATATGTATGCAAAATTTGGGTCTAATCGGTGAAGCGTTATAGATTGGTACAGAAAATATATCTGGAAGAAGGGATGGATTAGAGGAGAAAGGGTAAATGTCATCAATATTAACCGACAGCTCCTAAAGCATAAGCAATTTGAGTCCGATCGGTCGAACGATATAGATTTTCATAAAAATATATCAGGGGAAGGGGTAAAATAATAGGGGGAAATGTCGTCTTTGTTACCCGCCGGGTTCTAAAGCATAAGTATGCAAAATTTGAATCGAATCGGATAACCGGTGTAGATTTTTATAGAGAATAGACAGACAGACATTGAGTTTTATAAGTATAGATATATATATTTTAGGATAGCAGAGAGATTTAAATTGATAACTGAGATACTTAACCTGAGCCATTTATTTATTTATACAGTAGATGCATAATAATGATATTCCATTTTATGACATTATACTCCCCATAATATGAGCCAATAGCTCGAGCTTATGGAAGTAGTATTTACAAGCCAAATTAAAATACAAAACATCGTTATTCAAAATCAAGAAAATGACTTCTTTCTGAAACTTTTCCTATTTTCGAATGTTTCTTTCTTGAAATTTGTTTCGCGACAACAATGTATTGTACCATTTAACTCCCAAGTATGTATAGTGATGTTGTACTATAGTGATTCTTAAAGTTGGTATCTTTATTTGCCCCTTTATTTTATGTATATTACTTATACAGTTTAAGGGGTGGGATTTATTTATAAAATAATCTCCATAGGTTTGGCATAGGGAGTTAATTTTGAATATTTTTGTAAGTGATGGTGGGTATATTCAATTCTCGTAACATACATACGTAACAGTAGGATAGTCATAATGTATTTTGAAAATCGTTTCAAAAATTAGGAATTATAAACCCCAATAATACCACACTGTAAGGGGGACTGCACCAACGCGAAATACACCATTTTCATAGTATTTTTGTTTAATAATATGTTAAAACACCAGGTTCTATTCAAGACGTGCCTGATTGTTACCATTCATAGGTGAGGTCATCGAACTGCATTTGACGAGGGCGGAGAGGGGGATGTAAAGGGGTTGTGAAGGGGCTCCACACACCCTCGCGCCCGCCTCGCATGCGATTGGAAACTATACGTTCACTTCATTGGCCAGGCTCTATTTTCCACGACAAATTGCTCGAATTTTACGGAGCTCTTTTGAATGAGAAACTCCCAACGATTGTCATATTGACAAATCAGTCCTTTTAGATTTATTCTCGTGAACGAATTGCGAATATATTCTCGAAGATAACCATCTTAGATTGAACGCAATATGTATGACTATACATCTTGCACGGTTTTTTCGGTCAATTTATAAAACTGATGTTTTGAAAAAAATTATCATCATTATTATTATTAAAATTATTATTATTGTTCATATATATATTTATATGAACATTAATATATATGTTCAATATACCTTTATTCACGTGATATTTTTGAATACTTATGTGATATATTTGAAAACCAAGATAAAGTTAGGTTATGTTGGGATAAATGTAATGAAAAGTTTTGAATTAAAAATTTATATTAGTAGTCTATGTAGAACAGTATGACCATTTAAATTGGTAAAATAAAATATATTTTTCACTTTGACCGACTTTTTAAAAATATTTATTTATGTATTATGCTCACACATCATAAAAACCGTACACAAAAAGTAGTTGACTTCAAACAAAAATCAATAAAAATACTCTCTTTTGTTAAATGCATATAAAATAGTATTTTTTTACAAAATGATAAAATATTGTGTTTCTCTAGTCTAGTGAAATAATAAAATACGGCTACATATTCGGTTAAGTTGTTATTCACACACTGCCATACGGGAAAGCAATATTAAATTCTTGCTCGCCAGCCCTTCCAATCCTTCATCTCATCCCCAAAACAGGGGAGCATTTTCAAAATGCCTGCTAAATCTTTTCAAGGAGACGTATTACATCTGGCTACACAATAAACACGACAGACTGTTGACAAATTTCTCAATATCTGAGAGTCAATTCATGTAATACGGGCTTTACAGTCAGGCTTATACGCATCTACGTGTATTAGTTAATATATTCATACACAATTTAAATTATAATAAAATATTTAAAATCAATAGATGCAACAGTAAGTAAAATTTTCACAGGCTTGTTAAAATAATAAATTATCTTCCGTTATCTTCATTTCCTAAATTGTGAAATAAAAATGTTTAATACACGTGGACATCTAATTATGATTAGAGCGATTTTTATTTTTATGATCAAACATTTTTATTATATTTCTAGTGCGGCCACATAATAAAAAATAAGATTTTAAGACGTTGGAATACGTCAATAGAGTTAATAACAACTATCAAATAAAGAAAAGCAGCAATCTCCGAGTGAAAACTATGATCTCTTACATTTAACTCATCATGTTGGGCAAGATAGAATGCAGCAAAGTACAAGATTACTGTATCGATATATTACGATGAATAGGCATGATGACAGATTTTAAAATAACATTCTTTATTGTAGGTACACATCTACTATTACCGAAAATAACATTATTTCAGTAATAAAATAAGTTTTTACGCAAATAATTGCATTTTCATCTACATATTTTTAATTTCGCGAAAAAACACCCGCAGCTGTCATTTCGTCTACGTGACGTCAAGCCTCAGTTCACATTGCATTGTCTATGGCAACGGTTCAAAGACACGGTGATGGATACTGAGGCGTGACGTCATTCGCTCTGACCGGTGTTTCTGTTAAAATGGCGGATTGCACAATTTTATACTTTTATTTTATTGAAAATCTTATTAATCTCAATGTGTATATTAAAACTGGATAACATTTTAGAATTTATTTTAAACTTATTCTTTAGTACTGTCATCATGCCTATTCTAGACATGTACAGCACCCGACAGTAAATATTACACATCGAGCTTTAAAAAAAAAGATAATCGGATAGCTTCGGCTTCGCAGAGCGTCATCTCTGTCACTCATACTTTTTGACGTTTTGTCTGACTTCGGCAGTAAATATTACACATCGATGACTTAAACTCAAACTATCCATAAATCCTACAGTAACGATCTTAACTTAACGACGCGACGAGTCGGCACCCACCAATCAGGACTCGGTGCGGCTAACCTATAGGTACCACCGCTATGTCACCGGCCGCCATAGCAATTACAAGTGATATTACTGAACATCTGTATGTCACAATAAATAGCATCGTTTACCGTGAGTATTATTTGTGCCGGCCTCACTCATGCATGCCTCTACTGATTCATCTCACACGAACCACGCGACACATATGCAATACACACCACACGCCGGCACAAGAAGATGCCTCTAGACGGGCGGGCATCCTCTCCCAAACTCCATCATGACTGACATCCTGCGAGGTTTTGATTGTGTTGAAAAAAGTCGACGAAAAATAGTTTTGCGAAACATTTTTGTTGAATTTATAAATTGACTGAACAATGAGTTAAGTCAATTTATAAATTCAACAAAAAAGAGAAAAAGCTACAGACATAATATGACACGGGCAGTAAGCAGGTAGATATGCTGCGTTTGAATTTCGCACTGTTGGTTGTTTTGAATGATAGTATGTATAGGTACTAGCCTAGGATTTGCACAATACACTTTATTTTTATTGTGAAATATCTACTGTGAGCTCATTTAAAAATGTTTATCTGGGATGTATCATTATCGAATCATTTTACACAAATAAATAATTAATGATTTAGTTTACCGCGTTTAATACGTTTTTACACCTTTATTTGGAATATCAAATATTCTGGCTTTTCGAGGGTGTAAAAATTACCCCCTCCTTTGTGAACCACCCACCCTTAAGACAGCAATCCGTCATATTTCCATGACGTCAAATACATAAAAAATAAACACATCCTACTTCAGACGTTCGAAAAGCCAAACACATTAAGTGATGAACTCGATTTTTTCATCAGTGTGAAAATGATATTATATTATATATTGTACTCATCTTGTCTTGAGTATATTCTGAATGTTATAATTATAACATGTTGCGTTCAACTAATTAATACATTTCTAAGTAATTAAATAAGGCAATTGCATTATGGTTTGCAGAAAATATATAAAATATTTTGTGGCGAATAAATCTTTTTGAAAAAGTTTTTGTATTTTTTGAATAATGTGATAGCATTTCGATTATTTAGGTACAGAAAGGTAAACACCACCCAAGGAATCGAGTTTGATGATCCTTCATGGAATAATTAAATGTTGAATAACAACATAACCAACTAATGGAATTTTACCAACATTAACAATATTATTAGCCAACAATATTTAATACCAACATAAACAATATTAACGTGACAATAAAACTTTAAGTGACAGAAGAATGATGAAGAATGAAAATTTAAGAAAACTTTTAATAAAAATGTAAAACTGGGTTATGCATAGTCATTAGATAGAATGCTTAAAGTACTTAAAGCTTTAGATGTTGAGATATCTTGAAGGAATATAAAGCGTTAAATCAATGGAATAATAATATTTAGGATAGACAAGGCGGTTTACTAAATTGATGCGACCTTATTGAAACCTAATATTAACGGTTTGAATAATTCTACAGAATGGCTTGAACATTGTTTGATAGATTTTTTGACAGCTAATATTAAAAAGGGTAGGAATTTTTTTCGCTTTTAATTTATGGTCTTCTCATTATACATAGAGAACGCGGATCCAGCTCTATCCGATCGAAAGCCTGAAGCGGTTCGGTAAACATCGTAACCCTCCGCTCAACAAACATCCTTAATTCTTTTTAAATACATCATTTTTACATACATAAAATCGTGTAATGCCAGAAGCTTTAAGAATAAAGTGTATGATTGTGAAAGACGACAAAAACTTTAAACAACAATAGCAAAATTGGTGGAAAACGAATAAACCACCCTGGCAGACAATCTTATGCAAGACGATGTGCAGCGTCAATCCTTCAATTTAAGACAGCCACAGACTTATCTAAGCAAAAAAAAATCCTGAGAAGTCCAAACAAATTAATGAAACGACGCGAAACTAATAGGAATATTAAAAGATTGGCATCAGCAAAACGCAAAAGAATAGGCTAATCGAATACTTTTATAACCATGAAGGTTACTACAAGTCACAATGACAAAAATTACGGCGAGTCTAGAAAGACCTGACCTGGGTGAGGTCGATTTTGATTTTGCTAAGACCAAAAACATGAAAAATATTACACAATGAAAAGAAGAACTATTCTGCAAGCTGAATCAATCAAATGGCGAAAACTACGGTTTACGTCGTCAATTTTTAGAAAAGTGTGCAAACGAGGGTTAATTAAATGCGAACCTTCGGTAAAAAATATAGTGACCGAAAAAAAATTAGATCATGTCAAGTCCATTCAACATGGCTAAAGTCATGAACACCATGCGCGTGATCAAATAGAAACATATCTGAAAATTTCTATAAATACAGCCATTGTTGTCACATATAAATGTATGAAAGGAAAATTTTGGGGCGTATCTTCGGACCGGTTCTAGAAAATGGACTTTGGCGCAGACGTTACAACAATGAGCTCTATACTCTGTTTAAGGAGCCAAACGTTACAAAATTTATAAAACTGGGAAGACTTCCGAAGATAAAACCGCTGTTGGGAAGAAATGAACTTCCTTCCATCCTTCCCTATTAGGGGTTTGGAAAAGGCCTATATCCAGAGGAGAGAGATGAAGTCTGAAAGAAAAAGAAGACATACAATCAAATATTTTTGCTTGAATTTGCATAAAATGCTCTGGAGTGGCTGGTAGGTCATGCCAAAAATAGCGTGGAATGCAAAGGGTCAATTCTATTAAGGAATAGGTGAAGTTCGCGGAACACGGCGTCAAGGTAGGTAAGTTGAGGAGGATTTTGAATTTATTTAACGATATGCGGACATTTTCTTATATTTTTAGTTACATGTCGTGACTACGAATACTAATGTGCACAAGAAACTTTGTTCTGTTTACCACGACATGCTTTCCACTATGTCATAATATAATATTTAAACGACTCCCTTGTAATGAAAGCTAATAAAACCGAATTAAATTTGTTGACAAAACTTTACAACCCATAAATACGAATTCGTCTTTGATGATTCTTTGCCTTGAAGCCACTCCCGAGAGGCGACGCAACCTTACACGGCAGTAAAGCCATGGCTCGTCTTTTGTTTCTGCTAATATGTTAGCCATAAACCAAAATTGGATTTGAAAACGGGAGCAACCAGCGGACGGGACACGCGATCACTCCAGCTATGCGCGCAATATTTTTAACAAATTTTATTTTTGTTTATCAAATTTAATATATTTGAATATGATGTAGGTTTCCATCAAAAGTTTATTCGGAAAATTATTATCTAAGATAAAAACTGTAAACGAGAAAATGGAACTCATTTAATAAACATCTCTTCTTTACTTCTTCAAACACAGCAAAATTATTTTGTGGTGATATTATAATTATAATTTATAGAAATAAACTTCGTTTACACCACTATATTATTGAAAAAAATCAACATATTTCAGAGCCCATGGCCCCTGCGTCAGGATACAAATGTATGTGCGAAAGGCTCTGAAACATGTAGATTTTCAATAAAAAAGTGGTGTAAACAAAGTTTATTTCTATAAATTATAGTCTCTTCTTTAATTATTATTATCTTCTTCAAAAAAATCAAAATAGATGCATCATTTACGACTGTATATATATCTTAAATATTTCGTAATCATAAATGGTTGACATGGCGAAATTGTTTTATTGCATGTCCTTGAATTGGAGAGGAACGGATTTTTTTTATCTCAATAGCTTAATATTTACTATTCATTTGATTCATCAAAATTGCTTAAAATACTATTCATTTTTCCGATTATATTTTGTGACATTATTTTTAACTGAAGTGCACGATTTCGTGTTTTATAATTAAATTCAAGTGGGCTTAAAACTTTTCAAAATATGATGTAAAAATGTGATTTTGAAGGGTGCTTTTGTGATTACCACGAACTTGTTATGTTTTACAACAAAATTTGATTTCAGGTGACCATCTAGTTAAAAATTTGAGCTACAAATTCATCCACATAAATCTCTTCAGTAATCAAATCCGAGTAATCTTGAATGCTGGGGAAACCCCTCAATTTGAATTTCATCCCTAGTTTTATATGAGGATAAGAAATGGACATTCGTCCACTTGTAGAAGGACACCCTTATTAGGTATCCCTTGAATTTTATACAGGAATGGCACTCTGAAGATGTTGATTCGTTGAGCACCTGGGTATGAGAAATACCATCCCTTTGGGAAAATCTTATCATGTAAATTGGGGTCACTTACGGCAGTATCTACTTGACAATTTGAAAATAAATTCAAATAAAATATTTTATGGCATGGACATTTTGCACTCAGAATTTGGTTGGCAGTTTAGAAAAGTTCTACGAATCATTTTATATTAGGCCTAAGAGTAAACGTTCTGACTTGTAATATGGCAAATGCGTTCGTTTATGTAGTTGTAGACGATGTTCAGGTATGGTCTAAATAATTCCTTATAATCAAATATTTCAATCAAGTTGACTCTTTTTGATATTTTTATTGTGGCATTATCGTATTTGTATCGTAATATGAGGGTTATATAATTATATATATCTACTATTATTGTTATCTTCTTTGTTTTACTCTCAATGAGTATATTAGTCTCGGTGGTCCTGCGGGTAAATATTGCCGATGGCGGCGTGGTTGATATGTTGCCGCCTCCTCCAGTTCATATAATGTCATACTAAATATATAATATTTCACATAAATAATACATGTTTCAAAAACAAAATGTATGATAATTGGAAGCAAAAAAAGAACAACCAGATATAATATGAAACTAGAAAATGAAATATTAGAAAACGTAGACAATATAAAATACCTAGCTGTAATTATAGATACAAAACTAACATTTACAAAAAATACTGAATTTGTTGTGAAGAAAATCGTAAAAAAAGTGTCCTTACTTGGAAGAATAAGAAGATATATAAATTAAAATACAAGTTTATTAATATACAATACTATGATTCTCCCGCACATAGATTATTGTTCCAGTAAATTATTTATAAGCAACAAAGGAATGCTAAAGAAACTACAAATAGTACAAAACAGAGCGATGGGCATATTACTTAAGTGTAATAAGAAATCTAAAATAACAAAAATAGGACTAGTAACCGTAAACCAAAGAATAAAATATAATGTAATGGTGCAAATATTTCAAATTAAACATGGATTAGTACCCAAATACTTTGATGACAGGATGAAGCTGAATAAGGAAAAAGAAAAAAACACACCTCACAAAATTGTATGATAAATATGTGATGTGTTCACATCACATTTCCAGAGTAACTATATTCTTGCTCTCAAAGTCCTTAATTCAGCACAGTTCAGGAAAATTGGGAAGATAGGAATCCTGACCCGTCTCTTTCTTGTATTTTTATATATATTGAGAATATAGAAAAAAAAACTCCTACGCATTTGACGAAAATTAAGTGATTGAAAATGATTTTTTGGCAGTTGTACAATAGATAACTGCCTTTGAAATCATATTTGTATATTTTAGAAACAATTAGAAACACAGCTTGTTGGTCTTGTGGTTAAGACTCTCGCCTCGTGATCCAAAGGACGCGGGTTTGGGTCCACTCCGGACCACCAAGTTAGTCCTATTTTCATAGCACAAGCATTTAGCTTAGTTTGAAAATAGTAAGAATATTGATGTGACTCGTAATCCGTGTTCGCATCTCTATTTAATTTTTTTTTATCAAAAGTGTATCAATATTACAATCTCCGTTATAAAATCAATTACAATTTATTTCATCTCAATTCTTCAACTATAAAGGGAGAGTTTTGTTTCTTTGCTCTTAAAGTAATCAATTATCATGTGTTTTGCAATATTTTATGTCAGCAAAAAAATCTTTGTTCAAAATACGGTATATTTTATGACATTGAAGACCAAGTAATGACACCTTAAAATGATGAACAAAATGTCATATCAATATATTAAAGGATACTAATGTTTAACGTTATTTTGATATACTTCTCGTCATAATATACACATATATTTTTCTGGGTACGTACGTCTGAAATCTGCGTATTTTTATCTTCGTACAGTTGATTTCGTTTGCTTACAGATTATTTACGCAAATGGATTCTACAGCGACTCGTTTGACGTATTCTATTCAGATAATAATGTGAAACTTTCCTTCGGCTTCCAATTTGGAGACCTGTAATTTGGAATATATGACATCAACGAACGCGACCGCTGAGGGAGCCGTCTTGTCACTACCCACCCTTGTGAAATTGACGACTCGAGGGTGGTATTTGTGGAGAGGGGGGAGTAAACAACCTGTCAATACATTAAATCAGTAAAAATTCCAACGCGAGTAACCCAAATGCATTATCATTTATACATATCACGCACCCATACATATTAAATTGAACGTGATAGTAACATGCATGCCTTAAAATAAAATAGTAACATTTTTCTGTTTTCGAGATTTTGTAAAATTAGTTATTCATACATAATCTCCCCTAATAAATATTTGCTGCCATCTGCAAAATGTAACAATATTTTATTAAATTAAAAGAATGTTCACCGAATTTTTTTTTATATTTATTAGAATAATTATTATTTACGCCACTTAGGGATAAATTTAAACATTGTCACATATATTAAGTTTAAAAAAATTTATAGATAATGATTATTTACAATGATATTGATGATAAAATAAACTTCATCTGTTGCCTTAAGAGCCTGTAGGTATTTGAACATATACAGGCCATTTATTATTTCAGTTCATACTTATACCTACTCTACCTACTAGTCTCTAAATATATGTTTAATTTCATATGAAATGATTATTTAAAATTAAAATTTTATTTGCAAAATTTACCACGTGGAATGAAATATTTATATATAAAATTTAAAAATACACCCCTGGGCAGAATCGATCGTAAACTCGAGGTTATAAAATATTCATTTGAAATGTTACTATTTTACATAGACGAGCACTTCTATTGGGTAGAATGGAACCAATCGATATATTCAATATGACAACATTCCCATCTCGGGCAACGACAATTTGATGGGAGCCTTTATTCAAATCGAAAAATTGTCTACAATCGAGTTTTCGGTAACAAATTCGTTTTCACATATACTGGGTGGCTACAAATAATATAATAAATTATATTATATTTAATTTAAATGTGAATTCAAAATCACAATTTTATGAAAGACTTTCTAAAAATATGTACTTTTTACTGTCAATTTTTTTTTGAAAGGTCGAAATTTATTATTAATTAAAAGTTTTAGTTAGAATAACATGCATATGTAGAGTATTTTGTGAAGGTGTTGGTGTGTAAATTATACTATGGTTGTGGTGTATAGTGATATTTACATGCTAGTGTAATGGTTGTCCTGATGAAGAGACGGGTTGCGTCTCGAAACCATTAGACAAAAAAGTTATTTTTAGTGGTTATATACTAAAATAAATAACATTTCGTTAAGCTTAATACCCATTATCTTACAGGACGAAATGAGATGCGTGTACACTGACAAGACTTCTCATTAAAACTCACAAGTGACAGTCCTAATAACGATTTTTATAGTGTTTTCTACGCAGACCGGAATTATCGATTGATGTACAGAGCCTTAACTGTCATGCATCTGGAGTGCGAATTCAAGAACACGTACTCGTTAGTGAATAATCAACAGTCAGTAGGGGAGAATAGGGGAATGGGAGCCTACTATGGGAAATTTGTGATAAAATCCACATTTCTTAACTTTCTTATAATTTTTAATAAAGAAGACCTACCTTGATTATCTAACTAAATTTTAATCACATTTATAATCAATCACAGTCATGTATGAAGGTACAATAACGATTTTACAAAAAAAGTCAGTCGCTCCCATTACCCGACACATGCGAGCCAATTTAACGCTTATATGGGAAATTGGAGCCATAATATTTACTCTTTCCCGAAAATTTAACTAGAAATAATTTAATTGAAATCGTAGTTATTAATACGTAGAACTATTTGTAAAAAATATAAAAAAATCAACTTTGTAACCAAAACAAATCAATAAATATGAAATTATTAAATAAAAACAAAGGACCCAAATTTTTACGGATCCAAACAAAAAGCACAAATATAAGTATCTGGACTATCACTGCCAGAACATTATTTATGGGCCAAGTTTCCGCAACTTCTGCATCGGTACCACATCCTCACTTTCTCCCGTGGATAAACAAATTGCACATAAAGCTTCCTCTTCTGAATATTCTGACTCATCGTCGCAAATTGCATTTAGCCATGCTAGGCTACCATTTCCCGTTGACCACCATTTTGAAAAGTAATAATATAAATATGTAATTCTACTTTCAATCACAATTTAACCAATTGGACTTGTTAGTAAATGAATCTAGGGATGTAATAAGCATAAACATAATAAAATAAGAATATAAGCGTGGATCGAAAAACACTCAACCATCCCTCGTGACTTAACGCATGGCACTACCGATTCGTGTTCGTCAGGTGAAGTTTCTCGATAGTTGACAGAAGCGGCCGAGTGTTTACGATCGCAAGAATGTGCCTAATTTTCGTTCAATCATCATCGCTCTTATTACCCGACGGCTCCCCTAATAATGTTCCTGATACATAGTTCTACTATAATAATAAGGAATATAGGTCAGACCACTTAACAACGTGAGATAAAATAGCAATATTTGGGAGATATAGATACCTTATTATCAATTGTGACATATGTATTGGATTATGGGAATGAAAAGGCTTTGGACTGCAGGTGGCGGTAATAAAAAAACAACTCACATACGAAACAAATTGTGTGAGTTAAACATAATATGTATACAAGTACCAAAAATTAGATAGATGTGGTAGTCTATCATGGGTGGGAATGGTGAACGTTACATTGTGTAAAGTAATTACTTAAGCCAGCCGTGCGAAAGGTCGTAAGCCCTATGAACACCCAAAAAGACTTCTATTCCTACTTTCCCATATAAAAATAAAGCTTCGTATGAGACATCAATAATATATTTTGATTAGATAGACATCAATAATATATTAGATTAGAAAATTGTGATTTAAAATCGGTCTTTTTCAGCCATCCGATACCATTTCCTGCACACGAATACAAGCATAATATACACTGTGTGTATTTTCTTTATACTTTTATAGTAATGTTCGTTTATCTTAGTATAGGTGCATACATATAAGAGTATATAGTTTACATACAGGCGAGGAAGGGTGATCTCGCAAGTTTTCTACAGTCTTTGTAGGAAACTCAAGGTTTTGGCTGGGAAAATTTAAAGCGATAACCAGCCTCTGACAGGAACGAAGAATTTACTTATACACATAAATGCGAATTTGTAAAAAATAATATTATTAAATTATTTTTAGAAATAAAATCACAAATTTACGGTAATTTAAATACTATCCCACGTTAATTTATTTTAATTATTTATAACATTAATTTTATGGTTACAAATAATTATTAACTTAAACGAATAACTAACTTTGTATTAAACACACCGTATTCCTTGACATCTGACAATCTACTTTTAATACTATATCTGTCAGATCATTACTATGATATTTTTTAAAATTGGAGGTTCGTTAAAAATTTGGAAAAAATATTTTTTGGGAGAACAAATTATACTACATTACAAATTGTGATCACGAATTGTATTTACGGTCAATCACGTTACAATTGAATTGAAATTTATGAATATTGAATTCAAATGAAAAATAATTTAAAACAATTTTTAACCAAATTTTAACAATCTTTATAGACCGTAGCAAAAAGATTATGTGGCCTGTAACAGTTTCTAATACCTAAACGTCTTTCGGTTTTATCTATGGCAAATTATCTAATTGCATACATGTAAATTAGTTTAGATTAATTAGAATTAAGTATCAAAATCTCGAATAATGCCCAATGAGGCTATAACATTTTTGTTCATAAACTCACATGCGTAAATACATATAATATGTAGGTGTGTATGCTGTGTGTCCACTCACTACCGGAAACTTCTCCTTGTCCGATAACTCGACCCCTTCCAACAAATCCACCCCTGTCAATTTAAATGGGATATTTCCAATAGTAAGAAATTGCTTACATAGGTATACGTTTCGATTTGGTGGTTCTACCGTTAGTAGGGGCGCGTGGGCTCGGGGGGGTTTTTCGAAAATGAGGGATGATTCGAAAATGGGGGTCAACACTACCTCCGCCCCCGGCTCCTGCGCGGCGGGTGGAGGCAGGACTCGAAGGGTGGCATGGAAGGGTTTGCCTAAGCATGATCGTACTTAAACATTTTAGTTGGAAGGCTTACGATCCTGTGTTTTTTAAAATGCAAACAATTTTAAATTCCCACCAGTGTTTTAGTTTATTTGGAATTAAAATTCAATTTGCAATATTTTGGAGGAAAAAAACAATTTTTATGACAATGGTATATTTATGAACAATTGCATAATATTATTAAATTGTTTTTTATCCACATTAACATTGGTTTGAAAAATTCACATTAACATTGGTGATTGAATTGTGTAAAATTTTTATAATTTTGCATGTTACCACACTATTAATCGCAGGCAAGTTCCTGAGAGTCCGATAAAATTATTATTAAGCAAAAACATCATACCTATGGAGTTGTAGCCTAATGATACATAAATATAACTGTTCATTTCATAATTCGTAGAGTTAAACTCTAATTTTGTGATATCACAGTTGGAAAGAATATTAATTTAACATCCGATTTGAGACTCCAACAACACTCACTTGTAGAATCACGCGAGCAACCGTTGGACAACCGCCGCTTTAGTAGTGAAATAAATTTGTCGATATTTTCGACACGTCCATATTTCGTCCCCAGAACAACATCACGTGACGCGGTGGTGGGGAAGGGGTCGGTTGCCCGTTGCCAGGAATGTGTGCATGTATTAGATATCAATTCCAAAGGTGATATTGCCTAGTCTGTTTATAGACTGCCTATTGAAAAATGTGGGTGAAGTAATAACAGAAGTGTAATAATATTTTAACGCTTTTAATTTTTTTTCAAATGATTACTTTGAGCTGGATCAACCATCATCTGACAATTTTAAGCACAACAATGTATATCCAGATATTTTCCAACTGAGTACTCAGAAAAAAAAATATAATATATGTAATTAATTTAAAAAAATAAAATTAACGTACGAAAATTAAAATTTGGAAGTATATCGCTTTAAAGTGACTCAAATGTTAAATAATGTATATATAATATTTCTACTAGTTAATTATTGATTAATTTAAAGCGAAAACTAGCCTCTGACAGAAACGAAAGGTTTTCTTATAAGTGTGAATTTATAATAAATAATATTAATAAATTATTTTTAAGAAATGAAATCACATAAATTTATTATAATTTAAATACCTACGTTAATTTATTTTTATTATTTATAGAATTAATTTCACGGTTGTTCGGTTTATTATTTTTATTGGTAGTTTATTTTTATTATTCATAGCATTAATTTCATAGTCATTACGTTCATGGTATTAAATAATATCAAAAGGTATTTTTAAATAGTTTGTATATCTCGTTTCTTAAAAAAAAGCATATGATTGGGGTTTTTTAAGCTAGCAATGGAAACAGAACATTTCTGAACCACAGATGTATCGCAATTATAATATAGATTCATACACTATTCTCAAATGCAGCACCAGTCTCTGAGCTGCCTGCCCTAGAGTGAGATAACGTGAAAGAATGACCGCCCGCATACATTTATCTTGAATTAATGATTCGCTCTCGCCCCAGACTTCGGAAGCGTATACAATCGTTTCTTTATAAAGTACGCATGACACATTCACTATCGATGAATTTAAAAAGAAGATATTTTCTAAAAGAGAGTAAATAGACCGACTCCGCTTAAAATACACGGTTATAACACGATTGGGTTGAAGGTTGTATTGCGATTGACGGATGTGCATATAATCAGAACACAAACCGAAAAAATATATCAATTCATCGATCAAAAACAAAATTTAATTAAATTAAACCTAAAAATTAGCTTCGTTTTTTATATATAACTGTCATATGACATCATTTTCAATATTTTTTTACTGTCTGGAGTATGTATTAAGTTATTTTAATTTTATAAATTATTTCAATTTTGACTTGGGGACTTGACATAACCATTGCTGTATTTTTAATATCTTAGTATGTGTCTAGATTCTAGAAGCAAATTGCCTAGATATTAAATTTCTTCATAATATATTAAATAATAATGTACTGATTTATTGTCATGTATTGATTTTAATGTACCAACCCGTCGTTAACGGCATATAACTCTTTTCCGACCCAAAAAAACTCGATTAAAAACACGCGTCGCAATAAACTCGGTTATCAATAGAATCATAAACTTATTCTTGCAATACGAAAATTCTTTTGGCATAGAGTTATTCGCAGACACATAGTACATTCTTAAGCAAAAACTTGAATTCATAAGCTTAAAACCAACGTAAAACGCACATACACGCACACACACACACATATGTATATATATATGTATGTATGTATATTTATATAATTCAAAGAGAACCATATAACTATCAAATATTGATGACTTATTAAGTACCTGGGATAGTGAAATTGGTAACACGCTGTCCGCGTAAGACAGAGGTCCGTGGTTCGAATCCAGGTTCCAGCGTTTAATTTTTCAGTTTTATTATTTGATATTTGTGTATTTCTCTTAATTTCATTTATTTATATCTTATTAAAATGTACATTCAAAATTAGGGGAGTTGATAGTCATGATTGCTCCGGAACAAGCGGCCCCCTGCGCATCGCATAATACCATAACTACCTACTACATTTTCTATGTAAGTGTACAAAGATAAGAATAAGCATGATGACAGTATTAAAGAATAAGTGATTTTAGAGAAGGAAATATTATGAAAGGATTTTAAAAAATGATCTAGTTTTAATATACACATTGAGATTAATAAGATTTTCAATAAAAATTCTACATCGGCCATTTTAACTAAAACACGGGTCACAGCGAATGACTTAAGTAACCATCACCGTGTCTTTGATCTGTTGTCATAGATACAATGCAATATTTACTTAGGCTTGACGTCACGTAGACGCCATGACAGCTGCGGGTGTTTTTGCACGAAAAAAGTAGGTAGATGAAAATGAGTAAAGAGTAGTTTTTTACTAAAATAATGTTATTTTCGGTATTTATTTATTGTTTGTCATAGATAAATAGATAATTTTTTTTTGTTTATATATTTCGTAATAACTTTTTTTTTAAATACATAAAAGGTTTTTGACGAGCGATCGCAAGTTTTTATTCATGATAAGGGATATCCGCGGAAGTACAGTGCTTTGGGCCGGGGAAAACGAATGGATATAGTGGTTTAAACGAAGCGAATTTTTAATTTTAATTTAATTAAAAATGAATAATCATAATGCAATAGCTGATTAAAATAGTAAGAAATAATATTCGTTGCTTCCCTCTTTCTTTTACTATTAAGACGCTGCGTTTGTTTGATGGTATCAGATATTCAAATTCCTTTGTGATTGCATCGCACGCAGCGCGGTCGCGGGTTCGGTCGCCGCTGCCGCCACAAAAAACGGGGCACAATGGAAAAGTTGACAAACTAATCCTCCGAAGCAATTCGTCAACATGTCGCCGAGTAATTTGTCATAGGAATTAACCCTGAATAGAGTTTGGCCCATTTGAATAAAGCGAAACATCATTTGGTGTACCGAGCCGCGAAGCATAAATCAAACCACGGGCTGTTTAATACTTGATAAATTATTGTGTCTGAAACGATTGAATATGCCATTTTTGATATCTGTGATATAATCTCTATTTTGCGAAATGATCATTCGGTTATTTATTTGTATTGAGATATTTAACGATGGAAAAATGAGAAGAGTTATTAATCCATTTATCCATCAGAAATACTTACATACATCATCTGCTTGTCTTGCTTATTATTTATTTAAAAGTTTTAATACATTTTTGGTTCTTTTATAACTGTGTAATTATGGTCGTTTACTTTTATATTTATTTTGAAATTATTTAACCTTTGATTAAACTGAATCGTGGTTAATTTATAATTTTAAACTAATATTACTACCTACATTTATTTCATTTCTTACCAAATATTTACACCTGCTACTATACTGAGAAAGCATTGTCTGCTATAATACAGGACAATACTAGCGTAGCGCCGGCAGCAAATACAGGGCACCGAATTAAGTATTATACTTTGCTGTCCAAACCAAAAACTTACGAAATCAAGTGATCCCACCACCCCCATCTCCCCTGAAATAATTTTTGGCGGGAAAATAAGGAATTGAAAATAATAGTTCAAAATTGAATACGTAAATGAAAGTGGACAGTTCACTTGACTGAACGTCACGGCGATAGTTTAGTCGACGAATCCTGGGTTCTGCGCAATACGTTCTGCGCA
The DNA here is from genome assembly GCA_016648135.1 of Agrypnia vestita. Taxonomy (NCBI): domain Eukaryota; kingdom Metazoa; phylum Arthropoda; class Insecta; order Trichoptera; family Phryganeidae; genus Agrypnia; species Agrypnia vestita. The sequence goes on along the minus strand of JADDOH010001309.1, from coordinate 206,047 downwards.
CCACGCATTGCGCTCCCCGCACCACTCCCTCCTATAATACATACACGTATTGACAAATTAACTTCAGTTTCTTCGAGAAAACATTTTATTTTGTTACGTTCGGTAAATACTTGAATATTTTATTATTCTATTGAATACATACTTCAGCAATTCTCTTTATCTTTTCAATATTGGAAAAATGTCGTGCTTGAGTTTGTTCTGTTCATTTTTGGGAATAGTAAGAAGTCGCGGAGGGGCATGTCCGATGAATCGAAGATGTCGTTTTTTGCCAGAAAATTTGAAATATTTTTTACATATTTTTCATTAAGTAAATAATCGCCACCAATGTCAATACATAGATAACCAAAAAGAAAGTAATCATAAAATATTCTTACCAATATTAAGCTACGTGATTACACAATAAATTAAATGAATGAAAATTTTCGCATATTCTTTGCTCAGATTGTATTAATATAACTACCTGTACGCCCGTGAAAAATCACGGAACATAATTTAAGTATTATATATTTATGAGTACATTGGAAGGTGAGAAGGGCCGTGATCCGCGTTTTCCGAGCTGAATTGAGATCGCCCCACGGTACTTCGCCAAGTTGGAAGCGTAATGGGAGGTGTGAGGGTTATCACGGTTTAGGTCACTTTGCGACTGCCGAATTTAGGGATCTTTGCATTGCGCAGCTCATAAGGAGCCTGCGGATGTGCCCGTCACGCTTCCCACCAGCCGCCAGCGATAGAGCAGAGAGAGGGATTCGTAAGTTCGACTTTGAAGAACCTATACGGGGATGATATGACTGTGACTGGTTTAGGTAGATTTTACTTGATTTATTAAACAGATTGAGTTTGTATGTTTTCTAATTTCATCTTGTCCGCTTTCTAACCTGCTTTATTTAATTGGATTAATCAGAATAAATTGGCCACTATCCCTACGGTGGAGCTATCTAGCAAATAATTCCTAAGTTACGGTTAGTATCACTAAGATTAGGTTGACGAATTCCGCGAGTTGAAGTCCAAAGTGCACCGCTGGGAAGGCGCCGTCCTCAAGGTGTTCGCGCACCTCATGATCCGCTTGGCTGCAACCTCAGCGTCCGTGATCCATCAGGTCCTGCGCTCTGATGATCGAACGCCTCGCTCTCGTATTTTGAATCCGCGATGACCGCGATATATTTCCAGTGAGGGAGTCATAGGCAATAGATTTTACGTGATCTGATATAATTTATGATTGGTAGGTATGAGAGATTGTCACATTGAGATGACGACAAATTTTATTTAGATGAAGTTGCAATACTCAGATCATAATGGAGATGAATAATACACGCGTGCTATTGCATTATGATTCTAATAAGTTACTAAAATTAATTCAACATTACGGTTTAAATTTATATTTCGTGACCTACATCAGTAGATCACGATTACTTTACTAGAGAGGATTTGGATTGCTTTCGCAATTTAAGCGGTACAAACTCATGACGTTGAATTATGAGTTGATCCTAGGTTTTACGAAATTTTACTAGATGATGACGAAGGTATTAGTGTAAAATAGTATATAGGCTACGAGCGTCACGAGGGTTCTGCAAAATGAGAATAAATACATTAATTAGAATTATACCTTATGATATAGCTGAGGTCAGAAGAAGCAGAATTGCGATGTTTGTTACCGGGAAGAGCAGAAGATCTGATATCCCGAAACCTCGTCGAAACGATGTTAGAACCAGTACCTTATGTTGAATAAAGAGACCGATTATCGCTTTGCGGAGCTTTACAAAATGTCGCATCATAGTGTTGTGCAACTGATAAAATTTTAGTTCTCGAATTAATAATTATTTAAATTTTTAAATATTTTCCCTAGCGATATTTACTTCGTTACAACATATAATAAAAAGCCTGTGAAACGTCGAACGTAGGAGGCGTAAATTAATGGTTCGCATCATAGCTAAGCCCCGTGTAGTATATATAATATATTTTTGACAGGCTGCGGAGAAGCGATGGTGGCCATGTCATCTAGTCGCCGCGCTGTAATTTTGTTTTTTAGCCGTGAATTCCAGGAAGTTGCGGATTTACGGGGCGGACAGACAACGAAATCATTATATTTAGATAATTATACTATGGATATTGTATGATATCTTTATTATAATTATTATAAAATATAATATAATAATTATATTTTAGATATTAATATTAGGAAACATTGTAAGTGTATTATTACGTGATTATATCAAAATTATTATTTACAGTGGACCAGTCCATATAAAAATTACGTAAACCTTGAAAAACGCGCTTGTCCTTTTGAGATAAACGCTTCTTAATTTTTTCATGGAACTTTTCCGAAAGCGTGTTGTGTAATTTTATGTATATAATAATATCAAGTACTTCATGTTACGCACTCTTGTAGAATCGAGGACATTCTAACCCTGTTGATAATTCCATGTTAACCCTTCCGTAAAAGTCGATAAATTTGTTTGTTCAAAGCGAGCCAGGCAAGCAAACCTCGTCTTTATGATATTGTACACATGTTAATATACACAGACACAATGTTTGGTGTGTCGCGAAGGGCTGCATTAGCGCGTAGTGTTGTAAGGAGATCCACACACATATTGCGATATAATATAGGGGATAGGCGTAGAGTATATTTACAAGGAAAACTCGTTTTTCAAAGGTTTTATCTCGTTCTGCACACTCTGTAGGGTTTCGCGTGATACGTCGCAGTGTTAAGTTAAAAGGTTTTCTTTTGCGCCAGAATTTTGTTTCCAAAGTATTTATGTTATTGGTTTTCCTTCTGAGCTTTTCGAAACTGTCATGACGAATTCTTTTGGCGACTAAGTCAATATTCAGTTAATATGCGCGTGGAAATAAAATAGAGCGCGATATTCACAGAATCCGAATAACTGCCAGAGACAGATAGCTGTCTATTTTATATTTCAATGTAATGAAATATATATTTAATGTATTTTCATTTACATTTTGTTCACTACTCTAAATCTACCCATCTCCGCACTCGAAATGGACCTATTGTAAAGAAACAAAAAATACCTAGAAAAAATAAGGAAAATTATTATTATTATGGCTGAGTTGAAGATACTTTTGCAACGATCTGCTTATTTATTTAATATATTTAATAATGTGATAGTATGATTAGTTATCTTGATGAAGAGATATTTTATTATATTTTCCCAAATTCCTACCCAGCACTCATCTAAACAGATTAAATAAATACTCGTATACCTATCACATAAAAGAAAAAGCACTAATTTTTTAAATATCAACATAATTATTGTATCGTATGGTGATGAATTCTTATTTTATATTTATTTAGGAAAACCGACAGACCTAAGATAAGGAAACTATGTGTAAGCTATGGTGAAAATTGGGGTAAAGTTTACTAAATTTTTTACTGGCTACCAGGTAGGCTCATAACATGGCAGAAACTTTATGGAATTATATAACACTTACACCTAAAAAAAATACGTGGATACCTATTTAAAATATATCAAATATGACTGAATTTAAGCGCTGATATCTCAGAAAGTAAATAACGCAGTGGAAATTAATTATGTTAAAAGTATTGAGATGAGATGTAAGATTTTTTGTAATAAATTTTTGCGCCCATTGTTAGTATTATAGTTATTTTTAATAATTAAACAATATTGTAACGCACTGTCAGAGCCTCTCAGACAACAACACGATCGAACATTCTATAACATTCTGGGGCGCTCTACAACAATTTGGAATTATCTACAATATTCGCGAAACGTCTGGAACAGTATGGAAGCGACGATAATGTATAGAATAATCTCGGATGTTCGAAAAACCAACGTGTAGCGTATAAAAGGCGGAGCTAATGTCGCAGCGGATCATGTTTATTTTGACGTTTATCGGCGTGACATTATCCAGCAATAAAACCGAAAACAGTGATACCAGTGACAACAAATTAGGCGAAATACCTAACTGGCGTTGAAAGTAAGTGCAACCACTTACGTGCGAGAATTACACAGAATATTCTTGCAAGCGATAATAAAGTATTTCTCAAATGAGTAATTAATTGCGAAACAGTGTGAATTAAAGAAAAGTGCCTTAATTTAAGTCGTGTCCAGTGACTCTGAATTTATTAAAATAATCAATAAATCGTTCATTAATTTCCAGTGTTTTCATTTGCCTCCCACAGCCACGTTCTGTGACAATATTATTAAATTTTATGTTGAAACTTGAAAAAATTTTAATACTAATAAGCAGATATGATTAAAAAATTACAGTTTTTGACGAAAACCTAAAATAGAGCGTTTTACAGTTTTAATTAATATAAATTAACTTTGTTTAAACCACTTATTTATTGAAAAAAATCAACATGTTTCAAAGCCAATGACTTCTTCATCAGGAAAATTATTATTATTATGGCTGAGTTTTCCTGATGAAGAAGCCATTGGCTTTGAAACATGTTGTTTTTTTTTTTTTATTATTTTTTTATATTTTTTTATTGTTATTATTATTATTATTTTTTTTTTTTTTTCAATAAATAAGTGGTTTAAACAAAGTTAATTTATATTAATTATAATTATGTTACCACAAAATAAATTTGCTACATTTGAAGAAGTTTTACAGTTTTTGTTGAAAACCTAAAATAGGTTACAGTTTTTGACGAAAACCTAAAATAGAGCGTTAAATGCCAACGCAAATTGATGTAAATTTTGGAAAGCCTAAGATTTAGGAGTGTGAGCAGATTTGGGCACAATTTTGTGATTCCCCCGTAATGATGCTTCCCGCACAGCGGCGTTGGTTGTATGGAAAGCAAACCACGTGGTGAAAGGCAGTCTAATGTTTTCGGAGCAGACAAGATGGATGGCTCCGGGTGTCAGCTCCGTCTACACTTGATACCCCGTGTGTGATTTATTATGGTGGAAATCTCGGGTGGCGCGTGCCTCGGATGTGCGCGAATACATTAGCGATTCCATCTCAAAAATACAATGCCTCAAACTTAAACCACTATTGACGACTTGTACCTACCCCCATCAAGGGTGATGTTAACCTTTCCTGATCTTTCTGTACGCTTGTTAACTATTGTTCTGTAGGTACCAGTATTTTGACTGTGACAAAATTCATTATTTATTGAATTGGCGTTAACTTTGTGGAATGACATTATAATTACATATAAATAAATAGATTACTTGTCTAAGACCACTCATGAGTTTAAGATGATTACACAGTTTCGACAACTACCGATGTTTAACTCATTAGTGGTCTTAGACAGGTAATCTATTTATTTATATATAGTGACAAAATTCAGATATTTAATTATAAAAAATATTCTTCAGATATCTAAACATATAGATATGGAGGTTAGAGGAACTCATTTTTGTGAAGAAATATAAGCCCATGGTAACAGAAAAATGGCAATCTTTGGTCTAAAATCCACAATATATAAAAGATTCACAAAACATGCAGACCAATAATGACATGCGGCGTTCAAGCAATGGGAGACACAATCAGGAGTAAATAAACATTGAAGACTTCCGAGATGAAGACACTGAGGATCGCGTTAGGAACACCATAATAAGCAAATTACGTGAGGCTGAGGACATTGTACGATGGAGTAGACAGCGAAAGAGGGACTGGTATAGTCATGTCCAGAGAATGGACAGCACCAGACTCCGCACTACGTAGTCAGTCACCGAAACCGCCCTCGGGGAAGACCTCCCAAAAGATGGGAGTCCACCTCACAGGAGGCGCTATCATCTGAAGAACAGACCAAATAATTCGACTATTAAAAGGAAGAAGAAGCTATTTGTATTGGTAAGTATGTATGGAAATCTTTTTGGGCGTTTCAGGGCTTACAACCTGCCATGGAGCTGATTTAAGTGTTACATATATGAAACTCTCCAAAGTTCGATAGATGTGTGGTCGATAGCGGGTGGAATCGTGAACGTTACACTGTGTAAAGTATTCACTTAAGCCAGCCTCGTGAGGTCGTAAGCTCTGTAACATCCAAAAAAGACTTATTTACATACTTTCCCATATAAATAGCTTCGTCTCCGTGAGACATCTATTATTTTATTTTAATTAGTGATGATCCCTCTGGGGACAAATCTAGTAATTGTCTTCTTAAAAATTTGAACATACTCAAAAAATATAAAATAAATCATGTGCATATGTTTGGTAGATTATAAAAATGATTGTTTTATTTTAAAATACGTTCAAAGAATGCTATCTTATACCTATATATTTTTGCACGAAAATATATTATTTCTGATATTTTTGTGCAATTAAAAAACTATTTAATTAATAGGATTTTACCTATCGCCACAATAAGGCGGCCTATTTCAAGTACTAACTGCACTTCACACCTGTTTAATATGGCGATTTACAAAATACATCGGTACACTGTATAAAATATTTCACGAAAATCACTTTTGTCGAATACTTTATCATAACCGACATGGGTATTCATGGACCTAAATGCCAATTATAATAATTTCATTGTCTGTCCGTCCGTCTATCTGTCCCCGTAACTTCGTTTTTTTAGTGTCATTTTTTTTCTTAATCTTGAAACTTATATCTATAAAGCGTTGGATCACTCCAGGACAGTAATTTTTTTTTCTTTTTTTTGTAATTTTTTTATACAAAATTTTGTTTTTTAGTAATTTTTTTTTAGGAACTGACATGACATGTAAAAGAACCGTCGTTTTTCATGGGTTACAACTAGTACAAATAATAAACAAGAATTATTTAACGGTATATAAAATGCAAACCGCCAGACGCTTTGAAGCTCTATAAGTAATCATGTAATTTACGTTACAGTAAAATATCTTAATTTTATATATTTTATTCTGGCTACTATTTAACAATATTTTCTGATGATTTATATTTTAACTTCGTTATATCCCAACTTTCTTATCTACTATACTGTACCTCTTCTTCTTCTTCTACCCCTTATCCTATTGGGTCGGGGTCCCTGCACCGCATAGGCGGTTCCAACTCTTCCTATCTTGGGCTTCGCTCTCCACGTCAACCCAATTTAATTACAACTTCGCTTAGCAGCAGTCCTCCAATTATTTCTGCCAGCTCCTACAAGGACGGCCCCTTGGTCTTCTGCCTTCTGGTCTTGCCTGAAATATCCGCTTTGACAGTCTGTCTGCCGGCATCTACAAGATATATCCCAGCCACCGGAACTGTGATTTCTCGATAAATGTCAATAAGGGTTCCACTTCGAGACGTTCTCTTATTTGCGTATTACTGATTCTTTCCCTTCTGGTAACTCCTACTATTCCTCGTAGAAATCCTATAGTGTATATAATAGTGTAACTCTACAGAAAAAATATCAGGTTTTATACTACAACGTAAGACTGGCAATCGATGGCTCCTACACTGTAGTAGATCAGTATAGAAATCGCAGAGCTGTTCATGTTGCCAAGGACAGACATCAGTTTGGGCAAATAGTGGCTACTGTCTGCTGTCCTGCACGTAGATAAACGCCTGCGCACGTCACCAAAAGATTTGATTCAGACCTTCTGTTATTAACGTAAACAAATAAACCATTAAAATGTATGTACAAATGTGAGTAGCTTACCTTCGTTAAAGGAAATGTACAAAGCCTCGGGATACGTAGATCACGACGTACTTCATAGACTCTATGACGTCAATATTTATTCTGTTTACAAAAACATTTCCCAATGAAAATATATTACTACTATTTTATTCTAATTGAAAACACATTTTATTGTGACGTTGTTATTTTAGAAAATGGTTCCAAAATTTTAAAAAAGAATTTTATGAATCGGTTAGAAAGATGTACATTAGGGTGTCCCGTCCATGTATGAGAAAAAAAAATTTTGGGCTACACAATTGCAAGAGGTATCAAAATTTGCATAATTTTACACAAATTGCAAAAAAGCAAAAAAAAATAGAATTGTTTGTCATCTTGAGGGTTCTACCGAGCTTTGAAGTTTTGTAAATTTTACGTTTTTAGAGAGATAAACCGTTTGCCTAAAATAATAAAAATGTCAAGTTTAAAGGTATTTTATTATTGAAAATAATGAAACAAAGCACAAGAAAATAACGTAAACAGAATAAAGATAATAATCAATTATAAAAACTAAAAATATTAACTTTTTTTTGTGTCCACAATTTGGCATTTCTGCTTGAGATTGCATCGTGGTTCTAATAAAGCCATTTCTAGAAGTAACGCCACTTACACTTTGTGAGGCGTCTGTAATATTCTCTAGGACCCGAAATGCAACCATCTAAGGTCAAGAATAAATGACGAAGGGGTAACTCATTGACATGCAGCATACAAACACACTATTGTAACGGTCTCTCCAAATACTCCTCTAAATATTGAATCTCGCCACCCTTCCAATCGGTGTTAGTTGCAGTTCTGTCACATTCAACGCAAATCACATCATCGAAATTCCAACCTCTATCCTCTACTAATGTTGTGATAGAAGAAAGAATTCCCTTTGCAGTGCCACGTCTTTCGGTATTGTGTGTCCCAAATAAATAATTTATCCAGGTTGTGCTAAAATTGAGATGGGGTCTTTTAAATTTCTTTGCGACGGTCTTTTCGTCCATGAAAGTAAATGCTTTTTATAACAATACCTCCAATATCTTTTGAAGCCTCCGGGCTTTAGATACAGAGTTAAATCTTCGGTAGAAACCAAGCCGACGTCAGCCAAAACCGCAGAAGCAACAGCAGCAGCAGATCGCGTCGATAAACCGTATCTATCATAGACTTTAGCAACTGTTGGCAACGGCAATGTATTCCAATTCGCCATTGAATTCGATGGTATCTCTGTCGAGGGCATGTTTTTCGGGGATGCCTCTGTTATCGGAAAAATTTCTGGGAAAGATTCAGGCACTGAATCTTCGTCACAATTTGCTGAGACAGAATCGGTTTCCTGAGTAGAAAATTACTTTTTTTGTTACCCTTATTGACTCTTTACTTTATCTCTGCTGTCGTTTCATTAATCTAGCAGTTTTTTTTATCAAAACCGCTTATAACCATTTTCCTATAATTTATTTGATCCAACAAAAACTTCTTTCATTGATGTGAACTTTCTTAGGTTTTAAACACTAACAAGATTCAATTGAAGTGCATTTACAAGCAGAAACGTCAAAAAGCTTCTCAGATGACTAAAAAACATTTCAGTTTATTTTCAAAACTATCATTTCTTTAAATCTATCTTTTTAAATTGAGATACTTTTCGAAATTGGATTTCACTAATTAAATAACTCGTTCCTTAGTTACAATTGAAATCGAAGTTTTGGTCCAAATATTGTTGATCTCTTCGGAAACAATCATATATATATATCTGATTTGGGTGGATCATTTCCATTATACTTCAATTTCAGGTCGTTCTTGACAAATAAAATAAATTAAATAACGTCCCTTATAGTTGGTAGCTTCTGATTGTTAAGTTCTTTGTATGGTCCGAACATTGCATAAGTAGTCTGACTACGTCTCGAGTTTCTTATTTAAAAATCACAAAATCCGCTTTTAACACTGTAACAATCGCAATGGGACTTTTATGGCATAAAAATCATTTTGGCTACGAAGAAAACACTTGCGAGTCAAGTCAAGAAAGTCCTCAAAACAAGTTCAAACTTAAGGGTATTTTCAGGTTGAAACCTAACAAATTCGCGGTCGCTGGTAACGTGTTGTTGCATGCAAATCAACACGTCATATATTATTTACACCTAAATAGAACAAAAAGTAAATATTTTTTGTATTTAGTTCAGGAGCCAAAATTGAGGATAGCGGAATATCACCATAAAAATGTCAATTTTTCAAAACTTTCTAGATTGGTAGAACCCTAAATGTATAGTTTTATTTTATTTTTAAAATTATTTTGGTAATTTACGCTCAATTACACAAGTTTTGAGAGGTCTTGTGTTAAGGTAAGCCAAATTTTTTTTAATCGGGACAGCCTAATGTACATACTTAAAGAAAAAATCTATCCTTAAAAAATATTTGATTTCCACGGCAATACGAACCCGAAACATGTGAACAATGTGAAAATATACGATACTGTAATATTTCGTAAAGTTAATTGATTTTAATAAATAGATTTTTCTACATATCTTTTCAAACGATTCAGTCCTTTTGTGTAAATATTAATTTAAAATGAATCCTTTATTATTTTGTAATATATTATTTGACAATTCTGAGTCTTTACATTGCGCTATTTGCCGGGCTGATACGACCGCTAACCAATGCGTTATCTATTGTGAAACGTACTTCATTACCGCCCTCATACAAGACATAGCATTTTAGAATTTGGCATATTCAATGTATTGGTATTTTCACTTGATTGAAAATGTATACTTATGTATGAAAATATTTTTGTTTTACATATAAAAATACATTTCACAAAATGTTATAGATACACTTTAAGTCTTCAAATAATTTCGCCGATTTTATTGATTATTTCGATTACGTCACAAAATAATAATTTATAATTTTTTTTTATTAAAGTTATTATTTTAAGGACACGATTTCACTTGAGACTCTCCTTCCTTCCTTTTTATGGTGACAACTTATCCATTCATCATTGGCAAACACCATTATACTTCTACATTGGCAAGAATCACTCAAATTCTAAAACATTGGATATTGAGTATAATTTTTTCTTGATATCTACATTTTCATATTATATAAATAGAAATCTTTTACCCACTCTTTTAAAGTTTAAAGTTTTAGTATTATTATGCGATATAATATACTATAATTATTTAATATTTAACCAGCTTGATCCAGCACTAACTCCTCCCCTAATGATCTATGTCCATGTTCAGTGCCCCATTCTAAGTATAAATGTCAATTTTTTAAATATCGACTTTAGACGTATTCCGTGTTCGCACCTCTATTTTAAAAATAAACATATATAATTAATTTTTCAGTAAATGTATTTAATTTCTTTTTAGATTACTGTTTCTTATTTTAAATGTACTTGCATTATTAAAATTTATTCATTTATCTAAAGAAAAGCTTATGTATTAAAAAAATATTTATCATTTATTGCTTCCAGAGAGAAAACTAAAAAAAATCCACTGGTTTCGCGACCATTATGAGAAGGGATTTTTTCGTCTTTTTATTTTTATGAAAGAATTTTTCTGATGTTCTTGGCAATTTAATTTTCATGTATGGCAATGTAAACGATTTATAACATTGCACTTCATCATCATCTAAAAGAAAAAGTTATAAAACGTTTACTTTATAATAGTACTGTAATAAAGATAATTCATTTTATATGTATATGTATGTTGAATTAGGTTAATCCTATTTAGCTTGGCTCGGTATACAACTTCTTGGCGAATTGGAATGCAAATATTAGTAAATTAAATTAAAACAACATGTGTGTGTGCATTTAAATACATATTTAATGATGCCACTGCATAATTATTGATATTATCAATTATGTTTCATACCTTCAAATAGGCTTTTTTCCATGTGATTAAAAAATTACTATGCTCAGTACGTTTACTTAAAATTCCACATTTATTTTAACTGAATAATTTTATTAACTAACTAAACATCACAAAGTTTCACAGCAGGGGTAGGCAGAAAGGACAAAAGGCAACATTCTTCGTCATTGGCACTACATTCGTACATCCTCTCATGCATGCTCTGCAGTTGTTGAAGCTTTTAAGACGGCCATCCTTCAGTGTCTGATCGTGTCATTTTTTTTGCAGATCATTTTACTAGCCATCCTTTCCCCGCTCATGTGTTCCACTATATCATCATGACCGAACCATCTCAGCGTCTAGCCAGCATTAAAATTCACTTTTACTTCACTAATTTGTTCATTCCTTACTCTATTGACCAAAGATTTTAGCGACCGCATTTCCACCGCATTCAGTCTAATTTCGTTCCTTTTTTGCCAATTCCAGACTTTACTTCTATACATCAGAGTTGACACCAAAACTCCATTATATACTGCTAGTCCCGCTTCCTCCGAAAGATTAATATAATTTTACATTATTTATTGTTAAAGATAATGGTTTTGCATTCGATATGCGTTGTTAAATCAATACAAATGACATTCCTGCTTGAACCTCTCCAACTCTCTCGACCTCACACTTTGAATATTTTCGATTTAAAAGTAAAATGAAAATGTCTAATGGATTTCAACCTCCATTTCCCTCGGTCTCGTTCCCGTGACGCGGCGAACCCCTTTACGGTGACGGGAACGTCGGGAATGGAAAACATCCTTTTCAGACTCAGTCATTTTCCGGCTGTGCCCTAACGGGAGGCAACATAAACAATGGCCGCGAGTGCCGCCGACGTGTTTGTTTCCCGTATTTGTGTATTCAGTTTTTCTCGCATCCAGCCCGTGCATGCGCCATTAGTGTACAATGTCTATGTGTGCCAGCGTCAGAGTGCTCCTCTAAATCACGGCGTTATTTTCGTGCCCAATTTGATATGTGATATACAACGTGGGGCGGGGGTTCATAAGCAAAAAGCGGAATAAACACAACGTCGGACGTTTATTTCCAAATGTTTATTTCTCGGGGCGGCTGCCAAATGCAGGAATGCCAAAGTCTAAGCCGTTCCGTTCCTTCAAGCCCCATCCAGACGGCCCCGAACTTCCGTTCGAACATCTCGCGGCTAGTCAAACAGCGGGAATGGATCTACATTCATACGTCTTCACGTCAAAGGGGAATCTTGGCTTGTGCATACTCGCCCACGAACTGTAGGCAAATTTTATCTCTGACGATTAAAACCACTAACAACTGCAATATTTCACTAAAACTCGTACAATTTATTACGACAAACTTACACAACTTGTTCACTAAGACTACCAATGGAAATAAAAAATGCAGCTGATGGGATAATATTTATGAATCACATTGTAAAACGGATAAAGGTATTAGGCAGCGAAGAGATTAAAAAGGAACTAACGACAAATATTACCTTATAAAACATGAAATGATATAATGTTTAGTACAATGTTGTTGAAAGAATTTAAGTAAAGTAAATGTTATGTATAAGTTTTAGGCAACATTGTAAGAATTAAAATAAAATAATTTAAGTAAAAAATTAAAGTAATGAAAGAAGTGAGTTAAATTTTAAAGAACTTCGACACAAGATCGTCCTAGTGAGGGAGTACTGTTATCATTAATAAATAAATACAAAGTATTAATGCTTAAAAATTCATAAATTTGGCTCAACGTCACCTTTCAATGTTTTGTTTCTTTTTGACAATTATTTGCCTTCATAATTAGCATCTACGCTGACATGCACACCGTGCAACACCATTCATTATGTAGAAGTCGATTAAATTCCTCGCATATCCATGAAAACCTCGTGCGTCTACGTGATTCAATGGTTTCTTGGAAAAAATGACGTCATCAAGTATATTGATTATTGGAAATTTCTCAATCTTATATATAATTCTGAATGAATGTTATGTATTTTTTCTATGACTTCTAGAATTTTAGGTAGGTACTCTTTATTTGATGAATTCTAGAAATTTTAGGAATTCTTTAATTTTATTATTATTTACTTACTAAACTTGTGCGGTGATGCAGAGATATCTCGCATAACTTGTTAATTTATATACTAAATTTCTCTTACTTTTATTTCCTAAAGTGTTTATTATTTTTATTATATTTATTTTATTATTATATTTTTATTTTATTATATTTATATTTTAAGATTGTACATAAACGTCGCACTAAAATTGTATATTGATAGAATATAAATAAATTAGCCGTGCACGGGACATAATAATTACTGCATTTTGAAGCTGAAAATTCATGAATAGAAAAATATTTGTTTTTAAAATTGACATTATTCGCTTAAATCTACAACTAAAGATAATAAAATAATAATGTTAGTGTCAAAACCGTGTAATTTGGTGGGGCGGCCCCTGCGTATTACCTGAGTCGCGCCTACTCTAATTATCTAAAGTTGTAATTCTAACAAGTTATGGACATGGATTGACAGACAAACAGACAGCGAAATGAATATATTTAGATAAAGCATGCTTTATATAAGAATTATAAAATACCCTTAATTTTAAGATTCTTGACCTTGTCTATTTGTCTGAAATTTCCAGACCACAAATTTTATTTCTTTTTGATGCCAAAATTTTCATGGTATCCGACCAACTCTTTCGCTGCGACTCCGATTCGTCCAACAGAAGTGAATATTTCAAATATAAAAAGTTAATATGAATATTTTCGTAAAATCTTTGCTTCGGTAGTCTCCACCGGTCTTAAGATTCGTCCAATAAGCTTTGCCCCACTGTTTCTGGAGGGAATTGAGTAATTTTTCTGTCAAATGGGACGGCAGAGAAAAAGAGTGTGTTTGCGAATACGTATTATACCGAGTCGGTGTTAAATTTCTCGAACTAATATCGAATACGTCTGCTAAACTACTTAGGAAAATGAGCAGCGAGAAAGAGAATTTATAAAATGAGAGACGAAATTAACTTATTTACCCATCCATATATAGTATTTACATTTTGTGTTCTGGTTGAATATACACGACACGATTTCTTTATGATAAATGTTTATTTTTCTTAATAATTTATAATTTCTTGTTACAGGAGATGATTTTTACCCGGGGAAGATGTCAGTACGTCAGAACACGTAAGTGAATATAATTATAAAATTTCCCGTTATTTCTTATAACCTCCTTTTCAATTATAACTAAACTTTTATTGTGCTGTTTCTCCATTGGCATATATTTTATGAAATATTTTTTGAGTTTTAGATAAAATATTTCCGGAAATTTTAGTTATGTGTTTGGTATGTGATATACCCGTGTTTATACTTGTATATAGAATTTTTTTTTCTTTTTTATTCCCTTTTTTACTAATCGGGTCAGAGACCTGTCGCTTGCACAGCACTCTTTCAGCGCTCTTAGTCTTGTGCTGTGTCGATCACTGATAATTCCATCATTCTTCGTAGTCTCTCCATTTTCTTTGTCTATGTTCTCCTGGGTTGTCCTAGAGATTTCTTTCATTCTGCCGTGAAAATCAGTTTGGGCAGCCTATACATTTCCTTATTTAAGACTTTTCTATTTAATCCTATGATCTTCTCGGATGATATCATTTCTGATTTAGGTTCTAAGCGACACCGCTTTTTACTTTTCTCTTAAGCATCTTCTTTTCGTTATTTCAATTCACAATTTTTTGTATTATTGACTGATTTCTCTCCGACGTTATCCAAAGTTGATGGCTCTATGCAGGGTTAGGACGTATACTATGATTTAATATAAAATATACGTACCAATATATACAATAATTAATAAACTATACATAAGATTGTTGACAATTATTCTACAGGAGAGATCCAGAAGCGCATAGTGATCGCAAATCGCTGTTTTTTCCGCTTAAAAAAAACAGATAAAATCCAGTCTGCCATCCAGAACCGGAGAGAGTTAGCACAAAACCAAGATGAATGGAGGAAGACTCTTGAGGAGGTCAAGACCCACCAGGGATTGATGATGATAATGAGATTAGATTGTTGATTTAGTACCTACTTATTGGTGTTCGGTCGCCTATTTATGCATGTACTGTATTTTCTCACTTATGTAAGGGTAAGAAAATTAGTATTTTCATTTACATTTTAATTTTCCTTCACATTATAGAAGCATATTTTTCAAGGACTAACTAAACACTTCTTCCTTTTATTCTTACGAACTATTAACACTATTGTTGAATGTCTAACATAAAGTAATTGTGATAAATAATGTTTAAAGCGTTATTAAACCTTATTAAATTAAACATTAATTTAATACGAAAATATACGGAATTCAAAAGCGTAGATAAACTTGTTGAAACAATCATTGAAAGTCTAATTGTTTAATATTAATAGTGCCTTACTATTATTGAAAAAGATTATTAAATATTTACGTGAGAGAAAAGTCAACGAATAGGTTTTTCTAAATCATGAAAAATAAGCAAACTTACAAGAACAAAAATAAACGTCAATATCTTTCGGTTGATTCAGTATTCCCTCTGTACTAAATTCAAAAATTACTTTTAAAAAATTAATGTTACTCCTAGTGCGTGTGGAATTTTAAACTTATTGAGTACTAATTTATATTACTTATTTTAAGACAGGTGTGTACCTCTTCTAAAGATTATTTTTCCATTAATATTGATCTTGTTTACTTCGAGTCGAGTTCAGTATTTTGACATGTCAATGAAATAATATTTATCTTTGAACCAATCGTTTCCGCATTCAAATGAGTACTGGAAACCAAAAAAAATGAGCGCGAAGAAATTTAATCTAAATTCATTAATTAAAAGTGAAATGGTTCAATGAATTGCCTGTTGAATTGAGGACTGAGGATAATTATGAGACATTTAAAAAAACGTGAAAAAATACCTTCATAAATAATTAAATTTTTATTTTATTTTCTTCTTCAAATGTAGCAAATTTATTTTGTGGTAACATAATTATAATTAAATAGTAATAATTATTCTGAATTTTCTAACCATCTTTTGGCTACGGGTCATTCTTTTGATATTAATAAGGGTTTACAAATTTTACCTACATACAAATTATACAGAATCACAATTTGATAAATTAGAAATTTTGGAAATAAGAAAGAGTGTAAATAGTAAATTGAATATTATAAATAATCAGGTCCTTTTTGCAAATAGTTATCTTTTAAATTTATTTTCATGTTAATTAGGTACTTTATATTATCATTTTCCATATATAACTTTTTAATATTTTGATCTATACTCGATTTTTAAATATTATTTTTGTTTTCCTGATGAAGAAGCCATTGGCTTCGAAACATGTTGATTTTTTTCAATAAATAAGTGGTTTAAACAAAGTTAATTTATATTAATTATTTTATTTTATTATATATGTACCTATTACTTACTTAATATTATATATTACTTACTTATTATACTTACTTATTACTTTACTTATTGCTTACTTATTATTATATATATGTACCTCTTATTTACTAATTATAACTAAATTTTCTATATATATAAAATGATGAATATGTACATTATATCATTTTATTATCTGTAAATGTAAAATGTAAAGATACTCCTCTTCTACACACGAGTCTATGTCACTCATGTAGAAGAGAAAAATCCAACATATGTAACTAGCTCTGTCTTGTAAAAAAAAATGTATTTGTAAAAAATTTAAAAATAAAAAATAAAAATAAAAAGTTGATGTGCAGTGTGTTTCAAAAGATTTGTACATATTTTAATTATTGTAAAAACTATTAGCTCATATTACGGCGAGTACAATGGAATGATTAGAGTGTAACAACATAGGCGTAATTAATTTTATAAAAATCATTGTACATATCTGTTGTACAAAATAAAAAAAATAATATCATCACAAATTTATTTATAAAAAGCAATGCGATATAAATATAACATTATTTTTTTGAAATATCTTTACCTGCGATTACACTGCGCTTCCACTAAAAAAATCTCGTATTTTCAGTGTTACGAATATTTAATATTTTTGAAGAGTCTCCATTTTTCAACAAAATGGTCAGGCTGGTTAACGAATTGAGTTGAGGTAAATTTTTCGGAAAATTTTGACGAATGTTTTACAGGAATAATCGTGTCCAGAAAAAAGTATACATATATATGTATATGTATAAACAAAAATATTCGACGTAGCGAGATAAGACGATAGAATGGAAAAGATTCGGAATCGTATCCCGGCGGCAACCAAATATTTTTAGATAGGTTTATTTTGTTTTTGTGTATGTTTTTATGATTCGTCTAATTTGTTTTAAATCTATAAAACATAATATATATGTGTATGCCACAGAATTTTTTTTTGGTAATGTAATCTAAATTTTGTTCGTTTTCAAAGTTTGCAATCAAACATAATAATTTCGATGTCTGTCCGTCTGTCTGTCCTATCGTCCGTAACTTCGTGTAACGTATATTTCGTTGAAATTCACGGCTAAAAACAACAAATTAAACGGGTTGGGATGGGGCTTGAACCCCGGGCCGGCAAGCCCGAACCGGCCGACTAACGCATGTTGCTACCGCCGCCTCTTCGTGGACCGACAAAAAGATACTATAAATATATACTAGGGCTTTGCAAAGACGCAAACCATTTCATGTTCCGCCTATCAAAATCGCCAGGATTTAAAATATGGTGACTTCCGGCAGGAGAAATATAAAAAAAAGATTAAACATGGCAATAAATAAGTAAATACGCATTCTTTAGCAATAGGCATGTAAAAGTATCGTAATTTTTGACAAGTTACAGCTAGTATATAAATAATCACAGTAAAAAACAAGTCATTACGCGATTGAGTACAGCGAAATAGCTATAAGTCAGTTTGCATATCTTAAAGTAACTTTTGATAAAAACTGCACCCAATTTAATCCTTTTTCGGGAACATATTCCTCAGAAGTAAGAAATGGGGACATGATGTACGATTTCACAAACATATTTTCAAAATAACAAGCTGGAGTTCGAACGCTTCCAAAGGGCAACAATGAAGGAAATTTCCGAGTTCTTGTTCGGTGGTACTTTGTTATGTTAACGAACCACTTAGTGCACGCTTGCATCGGGGAAATAGAATTATGGCCAGAACCAACGCGGCCGATATCGCTAAGAATTTTCAACTTTTTCAAATGTACGATTCGCCTTACAATGCTCAATTAAGATTCTTTATCAGAAATAGTTTTAAGATTTAAAATATTATTTTTACAAAAGACTTATGATATAAAAAGTATTTTTTACAATTCAGTTTACAAGGTTTATTTTATATTCTTTAGTGAAAGTAATTGTAAGAATTTTGCCAAAGGATTTCAGATGCAAATTTAAGATTTTTTATCAGAAACTATTTTTGAAATTAGCACTTTCGTTTAGTCGAAAGATTTAAGATAAAAAGTATATTTTATTACAATTAACTTTACAGCTCTCACTTAAGATTCTTTAAAAGGAAGAGTGTTATGATTTGAGATATGGTTTAGTAGAAAGATTTAGAATAAAATACATATATACAGTTTTCGTTACAGTGCTCAATAATATTGATTAGAATAAGTTTTAAGAATTGAGCTCTTATTTCGCTTAAAAGATTTAACAAACAAGTAAATTTAAGAACTCACTATAATTGTTAATTTAAGATTATTTTAAGAATTGAGCAATTTTTAGGCCAAAATATGTCTTAATGAGTTATTTTTACATTTTACTTTGCAGAGTTCATTCTAGATTGTTTATCAGAAATAGTTTTAAGTGCGCTTAATCAATTGTGTAATTTTCCATTAGGTAAGTCTTATTAGAGAATTATTAATTTTAAAAATACACAGCAAAAATTATAAATAGGTTTTTACCGTTAAAAAGCTTTTAAGAAACTTTTTAAGCTTCTCCCTTCCTCGAGTTTATAAGTCACAAACCGCGCATCTAAAAATAATTTTAAGTTGAAAATGCACAGAATTATTTCGTATTTCATACAGCGAATTCCATATGAAAACTTTTGCATGGTGATCCATAAACTCGGTATAATCAAACATTGTAAAAGCTGTATATTGATATCACGCACGGCATAAACTCGACTTACAGCCATTTAAAAGTTTAGAAGTAAAATCAACCTCGCGATAAACCCGCGAATAAAGCAAATAATATATTCATGGAATCGTGTATGGCTCTATCAGCCGGAATTGGTTTCCGTATGCGCCGATAGAGGGCGTCAACGCCGGGGTTCGGGGCTCTGATAAAATTATTTTAGTTTTATTATTATTTTTTAAACATAATAATATATAACATAGCTCGAGAAGTAAACGTTCCTTCGCATATGCGCATATGAATCTGTATAACAATGTCATCACTCGGATATCAAAGCTTTCAGACAATTTCGCTTGATATTAATTACGGAATGATACGTGTCAAAATCTCGTCGTCGATTTTACTCCTGGATTATTGACAAAATAAAAGCTAGCTAGGATATTCTAATCAAAATATAAAAATAATTAATTGAAATGCGTATTTTCAAAAAAAAACTTCAAAAATAATTGTAAATATTTTCAACTTTCTAAGGGTGAGTGTAAATAGAGTAATATTTCCTATATGTCTCATTATGTATTGAGTCCATTGATGTACCTACATACAATTTAAGAGCTTGCTATCATTCCATCTCTTCCCTTTCAACTTGTCACACTAATAATAGAAAATCCTCTCACATCCCACGTATATGCTCAGACTACAATAACCTTTTAAATTCAATATATATTTTAAATACTAAATATGAAGAGTATTGTCGTGTGTTCAGACAAATACTGGAAACCTAACCTAACGAAGTGCATTATATACATTGGATGTATTACTAATTATTATTGTTCACTAATACTTTTCCTACTTATAATCCCTGAGTTTTATCTGACTGTTTTATTAATCGTTCTGCATCGTTCTATTGTGAGAAACTTATAGCTACTTTTTGTATTCTTTTCTTACCTTGCATTCATGTTTTCCTGTTGGATGACCAAATAAATAAATAGGAGATGGCTTAGAAAGTTCCTTAATTATTTTGCTTTTCTCCTTTCACGGGTTTTGAGAACAAAGTTTCGCGTTTATAACTATACATAACTTTATGTGCAACCATAAAAATATTATCATTTTCGAATGTCGCCAAAACTAGATTGGCCTATTTTAGCCCGATATTTCTTTGCTTTTCACCGATAAGATTGCTAGTTTCGTGATGGAGGCGTGGGTTTTTTTCATGACCCAGCACGTTAAATATATTTTTTAGCACAAAAGCCTAGCAAGAATAAATAATTAATCACAGCGTGTAGATTATTATTTTAAGATCAATACGAGATTAAGATTAATCAACTTTCTGCGCCTGTTTAAGATAAATTACTAACCCAAGAGACTAACAATTTGCAATTACGGATAGTAGGCGATAAGTGATCTACTACCAATTGTTTTATATCTATAAATACTAAATTAGCATTTAACATCATGAAATTACAATAAAAATTAATTATTCTGTCTTCTTGATTATTTTTTTCAGTGAGCTAAATATTACACATAAATTCTTAATGGCGATTTTCTGATACTTCAATAACTGCACACACTTTGTTTTCCATTTTGTTGATGATTTTTTTGTTTATGAAGATAACATTCAAAACCTTACTTTAAATTATACGTTATACCTAAGACATCTCCTGTCCCTATTTAAATCTATACGCTATAAATCTATACGTATTAATGCAGATCAACTTTTCTTATTTTTCTTTTTCTTTTAGTAGATCTGTTGATCTGTGGCATAGAAAACTACGATGATGGATGACGAGGTCCAGCTATCCCTCGATCTTTTCGGTGTTTTTTCCGGTAGGCACGTACAGATGGGATTTCATTCGCTGCTGTTTGCACTGGTTTATCACTGTCCATTCTGGTTACGTGATCCCTCCAGAATCTCCTTCTGGATCTAATCTATCTATTACATGCTATGTAATCTATTTTGCAAGTTTCCTTTATGTCTAGATTTTGGACATCACTACGTAGAGTTTTTCCAGTAATGGAACTCAGCACTTTCATTTCAGATGTTCTGATGTTCAGATGTTCAGATGTTTAGATGTTAAGATGTTCAGATGTTCAGATGTTCAGATGTTCAGATGTTCAGATGTTCAGATGTTCAGATGTTCAGTTGTACAGATGTTCAGATGTTCTGATGTTCATTGGTGACAGTGTCAGCCCGCGTCTCTACATCATGTGTCATGATAGGTCGCACGCTTTTCTTGTATATCTTGACCTTGATTTCGACATGCATACTTTTGTTCTTCCAGGACCAATTCTTGAGACACCCGGATACAGTTGATGTTTGATTAACTTGCTCTCGGACTTCAGTATACTGATCGCTGTGGCTACAAATTTCAACACCTGAATACCTGAAGCTCATGACTTGTTCCACAGGCTTATTCACAATACTCAGCTCAGATCAATTTCAATTTATTTATTTGATTTTGTTATTTATTTAAAACTAGCTGTTCATACCCGGCGTTGCACGGGTTAAGGATTAAGTTAAATATAAATCTGTGAGGGAAAACAAAGGTTCGATTCGAACGGTATAGATTTGCATCAAAAATATATCAGGGAGAGGGGAAAGGGTAGAAGAAAAGGGAGAAATGTCACCAATGTAAACCGCCGAGTCCTAAACAATAATTTTGCAAATTTTGAGTCCGATTGGTCGACCAGTACAGATTTGCATCTAAAATATATCAAGGGGAGGGTAATAGGTAAAAGGGGAGGGAGGAAATGTCACTTTTGTTTCCCGCCGGATCCCTACGAATAAGTTTCCAAATTTTGATTCCGATCGGTCGAACGGTACAGATTTGCATCGAAAATATATCAGGGGAAAGGGAAAAGGGTTAAATAATAGGGGAGAAATGTTGCTTATGTTACCCGCCAAGTCCTAAAAGATAAGTTTCCAAATTTTGTGTCCGATCGATCGAACGGTACAGATTTGCATCGAAAATATGTAAGGGGGAGTGGAAGGGGTAAGAGAATAGGGCGTTAATGTTGCCTATGTTACCCGCTGGGTCCTAAAGCATTAGTATGCAAAATTTGAATCGAATCGGACGAACGGTGTGGATTTATATAGAGAACAGACAGACAGACAGATATTGCGTTTTATAGATATAGACGGTGACTTTTCTTTTGCCCACTTTATTGCAATTGCAAGATTTTCAAACGAACTTAGAAGTTTAATCAAATCTAATCGATTTTAAAGGTTGGAAAATAATACTTAATCAATCTTTGCCTTTCAAATCCATACAAATTATGCAAGATCCGTTTTTGGTATGCCTATTACATTTCCCTTTCTCTAAATAAATATTAAATTTGATCTACTTTTCTATCCTAACAAACAAAATGTCAAAGAGGATGTCAAAAAACGTCACGTTACCTATAAACAATCGATCAGTCGTGACGATAACAAACCATTAATCAAATAATAAAATCGTCAAATACGAATAATTGAATGTTATAGATTTATGTCGAAATATCTAAAATATCACATATTATTTAATGATATGTATTTAACCCAGTCGATGCTAGTTTAATATAATAAATTAAAGTGACTATGTATCCTATATTTCCAGCCTAAATTTATATAATGAGATCTCTTTGATTTTTGGTCACCCAACCATCATAACCAGTAAACTCAACTTATTTTATGGAGGAAGTTTAATTATTATAAATATTAAAAAATAATACACTACTGAATGAGTCATAGAACCTTACCGACCCTACACATCATAGTTTCACACAATGTGATTGATCTGCTTATTTAAAATTTTGTTTTCTTTTGCAAAAGAATACGGTTCTCCTATGCATCAGTATAATATGTAGATGTGTATATGCCTATTTACTTTAGGGAGAGACTTAGAAAATCACACAGAGGTATATACTCCTTTGTGTTTTTAAAAAAGTACATACTTAGATATATGTAGGTACATTTCTATTTTTAACAAACAAATGGTCAGCAGGTCCTAGAGAGAATTTGTGGAATATTGTTAACTTATCAGTGGAAAATATTGGCCGAAATCTGTTATTTTGTATATCTCTCTTAAGTTATTACTAACTATCTGCAACCCATAAAAAATGATGGAACATTGGTTCGCGTCTTTAGCCTTAGTATATGTTTAAAGTAGGTATCTTCTTGGCGCTTCACGGAGAGGCGGCCGTATGCGTTTAGCGGCCGGCTCGGATTTGCTGGCCCGGGATTCGAGCCCCCATCTCCGGCTGTTTAATTTCTTTTTTTAGCAGTGAACGAACAAAATAACGGACGTTAACGAAGTTACGGGTACACACAGACAGACAGATGGACGGTTGGACGGACGGACGGAGAGACAGCGAAATTATATATATATATATATATATAACTAAAGACATTTTTATTTCAAAATATTAATAAAGTTATTTAGCTTAACATATATTTTATTATTAAATTGAATGATTCGTAAGTCGGGTTGAGAATTGATTAGAATTTTTTACTTCCTTTCTTTTAACTCGTGGCGTCTGCTTGTCTGCTTGTCTGACGAAAAAACTTTGGATCGATTTTTAACCCTTTTTCCGTGATCCAATCGAGCTGAAACTTTGCAAGTAGACTCATGGCGACGATCGAGAAGATATATCAAATTTTCGTTTAAAAAAAATAGAGATGCGAACACGGAATACGTGTCACATCAATATTCTTACTATTTTCAAACTACGCTAAACGCTTGTGCTATGAAAATAGGACTAACTTGCTAGTCCGGAGTGAGGTTCGAACCCGCGACCTTTGGATAACTTTGTATATAATCACTTGACTCGTATTGTTTAAAATAACCGGTTTTGGATTCTTATTATTTAGAACCTACCAATATGTTCTTACGTCGAGATGGGTATAAAACTAAACCTACGTACATATACAATTTTGTCGAATATCTTGAGATATGTATTTTTTAAATAGTCATTGGATATACATATTATAGTACACTGCGCGTCTTATAATATTTCAATAAACCAGTAGTATGGTTAAAGATACAGTTTATTATGATAATGTATGTTTGATTTAACACCTAAAAGCGTGCGATAGATCACAGCGAACGGGTTAAATAAGCAATGCCTCAGTTTGTGACGTAACCGAACGAACGTGATGACGCGCGCGCGTGGAATACATTAGGTAATAAAGCAAGCATATTGTGTGCTCCCTTATAGACATAAATTCTAAGCGTGTCATAACTCACGCTAGAATAATCGTATTTTATGCAAAATCGTTATGGCAGTATCGATCCGAACTCTTCGCCAGCCTTTGTTCATTCGCTTCACAAATGCACTGCAAGTTCCAACGGATTATTTCTACTACGCTGAAGCAATGTTACCGGCATCTTTATGAATTTAGTCAGCACGCAACAAAAAATTCATCGTTATCGTTTTTATGTGTTAAAATGGAAAGAAAGTAAATTAATTTTCGGTAATCCGGAAATGAAAAATATATTTTAATTTTAATATATTATACCTATATTATAAGTATTTTTTCTTTTCAACTAAATATCATAAAGAAGCCAAAAAACGTTAATTTTTTTGCTTGGTTTGGATTGTAGTTTTGAGTAATTATTTTATTGATGTTGTATTTAAAACCACAATTTTCATATTATAATGACACATTATTATTGTGAAGTTGCAATTGTTGAACATGGTTCTTTGAAAATAATTTTTTAAATTTGGTGTATTATTTAGGACAGGCAGAAGAAATCCATGTATCGAAATCCATAATTTTCCCTGGCCGGGGGATCGAAGTATCAAACTCACTGTGATGATTATTTATTTTCACGTCCAATAAAACTATTCAATATCTTCTTCTTCAAATATAGCAAAATTATTTCTTGATGACATAATTATAATTTATATAAAATAACTTTGTAAACACCACTTTTATATTAAAATAAATTCAACATGTTTAAAACATGTTGAATTTATTTCAATGAAAAAGTGGTGTTTACGAAGTTATTTTATATAAATTCATATCTATTTGGAAGCAATATATATTTAATAAATTTAAAGCGTATAATTCAATAATTGTGTACAGATATATACAAAAATTTCATAGAAATCATGTAAGTCTTGACAAAATCCTTCTCTTTCATCTCGAGAACAATAATTCAAAATTTGATTGCAATATATTGAGACAATTAAATGCAGAAACGAACTTGTATTAGGTTGTAAATATTTATCTACCTATTTATCATCTCTCAGTTCCTATCGGATTCTCTATTATTAATTTCTATGATTCTCCTATACTAAGAGATACAGTAACACTTTTGTTGTTATATTTTTTCTCATTACATCATAATATATTTTTTTACAACGCCTCCACTGTTTGGGGATTTAGTACCACTGAAGGATGAACTACAATACGGAAACTAGCTTTACTGAAAAAATACTCTGATATGCTAAAAATGATTCTGCGGTAGTGATCTGAAGAAAATTATTTGTTATTATTATAATAAACTATTTAAAAAATGCCTTTCTTTTGTTTTTTGAAAAATATTTCTTTAATTTTATAACAAGCCTCACACAATTATGATGTATTACGTGTAAATATTTTTAAAATTATTATTATTTAATTATTTATTTATTTATTTATTTAATGTTTATGGAAGACCAACAGCACAAAAAAAAAGCATAGAAAACATTGATACAATATAGATGGCCAATTACAGGTCTCCACATTTAGAATTATGTCAGTAATGATAAATATTTATGATATACTAAGGCATATTAATTATATAGAAAGAAAGAATAAAAACATTTAAGCAAACAGAAATATGTCAGTAATGATAAACATTTATGATATACTAAGGCATATTAATTATATAGAAAGAAAGAATAAAAAAATTTAAACAAACAGAAATATGTCAGTAATGATAAATATTTATGATATACTAAGGCATATTAATTATATAGAAAGAAAGAATAAAAAAATTTAAACAAAAAGAAATATGTCAGTAATGATAAATATTTATGATATACTAAGGCATATTAATTATATAGAAAGAAAGAATAAAAAATTTAAACAAACAGAAATATGTCAGTAATGATAAATATTTATGATATACTAAGGTATATTAATTATATAGAAAGAAAGAAAAAAAAATTAAACAAACAGAAAAAGAAACTTAATTAATTAATTACGTGGAAAAAAATTCAGCACTCAAAATTTTTCTTAATCTTGTGTGGCTGCACTCGAACATATCAATATCCTTCCAATATTATAAACAAACAATTATTTTTTTTTGAGAATTAAAGTTTGCATTCTCGGTTCTTATTGAACAAACACACATTGCATCGTAATACGCTTGCACTATTCACAAATATTGCATGCACCAGTAAACCACAAAGGAACATAATATTTATAATAACAAAACGGACCGAAAAGTGGATGCGCATATTTCTGTACGGGGGACTCATTTATTTTTTATTGTATTCGGTTTCAAATACTCCTCCCTTATATCTTTTTTACGAGCGTTCAGGACGAACAACAAACAGGTCAAAACAAGCTACGGTATTATAGACATTTCCATCGTCTGGATTTGAAAAGAGGTTCGGATATGTTGCTCGTGTCGAGCAAAAAATAAGGGTATCTCATTTTCTGCGGTTTATTCATAAAAGCTCGTTATCCAGGTATTCTTTTTTACCTTTGTGTTTTTGTTTATTTAATTCTCTAGACTTTTTTAACCCTATTTGGAAAGTATCACATCATTCTCACTTTTCAGCGGAAACCATCTTGTTTTTTATACTTGAGTAAATGAAAATACTTTCGTTTATTTGTCGGCAGAACGTCTTTTGCTTTTATTGAGAAACATTTCTTTTCAAATACTAAAACAAAAATATTTTTTCTCAGATAGGTATTTACATGTTAAGGTATTGCCAGCATACTGAGAAGTGACCAAGTCAAAAGTATTGATTGTTGGAAAATAAAGTTATTCGACGGATACAAGGTGAGTCTAATTCATTTTTATTATAAAGCGTCTTTTAATAATATTGGGTCCACAATAATCTGATTCTGTATACAAATCGGTCAGTTCAAGTAGCAGACGTTTATAGATTGACTTGATTAATATACTTTTTTTTAAACTAATGAAGTCAAGATAATTAATTATTTTTACGAGTAGGTACCTATATCCATTTTTTTGTACTTTGTGAAATTTATAAATTGAAATATTATTAAACTTAAAAAAAATAATAAAACGAAAGAAAATTGTCAAAAGAAAGAATTCTCACGATATGTGTTTTTATATATTATATAATGATAAAAATCATATACATGAAATAAAAAAATATATTTTTCTTACCTCTCTATAAGAGTGCAAATATGTGTAGGTGTAGAGGAATTTTTTTATAAATTAATAGGAAATAAAGTAACTAAATTATATAAATTTGTAGGTTTAAATTATAAATTTGCATTAATCTAAATAATAAAAAAATCCTATATCATTATCTGATTTTTTCTTCGCATTAGGATGAGATTGTTAAAAAATTAATACCACGATAGCTAAACTGATTTTGAGTTGTAGTATATTTAAATTTTGGTTTGATAAGTGTATCTCTAAATCTCATAGATTGAAAATCGTTTTTAGTTAAAATTGTTAAAAAAAATTGTATTATTTTTTAATTTATGAGGGGTGTAAAAGTAAAGGCAGTGATGAGTTGTTTCTGAGATCTATATAAAAAAACCTGTCACTACTCAAGGAAATTTCTATGGAATCTATGAAACCTACATATTATAACCAATAAGTTTTTTAAAGATTTGCCGCCTCAGTTATATGTGTGTATATATATATATACAGTATATAAAAAAAAATAAACTTTTAAATATGCATATTGCTGTTTATTAACTAACCGTGGACATTGCTGTTTTTGCTGTTTATATAATTGGATATTGCTGTCTTCGCCATGATGTCACAATTTAAAATCGACATCAACTCTCACTCGTGAAATTTTGAATTCAGCACATCCGAAATTATTAATACTCAGTGACTGCATTCAAAACATCTTTAATTTTTTGGCAATTGCTGCCTTCGCTTTTATACTGCTCATTTCTCTTGTGTTACTGGATATCTAATCGAATGATGATTAAATGTATTAGTATATGCATGGTTAGTAGAAAGGTTTCTTATAAAATGTCGTATTATGATATTGACAAGGAGAAATGTTTTAATGATATCAAAAGCGCTTATGTTTATTGAAAACCTCGACGTTCAATACCCAAAGCATGCTTGGAATTCATGTGTGCACAACCTTTTCAGGAAATAATTGGCGAAGTTTAGTTGAGCGATATTTAGCTGAATAGTGTACGAATAAAAACCACTTGAATTCTTTAATACGGAAAGGTTCGCTTGAGTTCGAATATTATTTCTACGGAAATACGTTTAACCCCAATATTGAGGCGAATCGCATAGAATCGCCCGAGATCATTTCGTAGCTCGAGACTAATAGGTACTTATAATGAATTATAATGGTATAATATCTATTCGTTAGAATATATGAGCCTATGTATTAGTAATCCTATTTAGTTATTTATATGGTTTCCCCTAAAATATTTTTCATAAGCGAAACCTGATACCTACTACCGAATAAATGATAACGTAACATGAATTTGAAGCATTTGAGACGAGAAAATGTAAAAAATAAACTGGGTGGATAGAATTACGACTGAAGATGTTATAATACGAACGAATTAATAAAGGAAAATAAGTATTTCAAACATTAAAAATTTGAAAACTTCAATATCTCGGACATGTAAAGAGATACATATGAGATCGTACATCTCATAATGCGGGGAAAATTTGCTGAAATGCAGGACCCTGAAAGGTCTGTGAATAGACACTCAGGATCGTTTTTATGAGCGAAAGCTCCCAATCGGTCCTACTCATTCGTCGCCAGGTTGATATTATTTTTACCCTAAAGGCCATACCGTACTGTCATGTAAAGGGTGACACGAAACGAATGGCCGCAAAAATCCGATCACTGTAATCTCTCCCACAGCGTTTATTGAACATTTACAGATTACATATTTTTACTTTATTAAATTTTTAAAAAGAGCCAGAAAAAATGAATAATGCCAGCATAAAAGTTTATCATTACCAAAAACTGTGAAGTTTAAAGCGTGGTAGGGAAAAAAAGACAGTGAGGGGACGAGACAAGGACATTACCTTTAAGAGAAGTACAGTATGACGAGACGAAAAAAATAAACTGAGTTCAGCCCTAGTACCACAAGACCAAAACTGACAGACAATCATCCATGAAGCAGCTCCCAATGCGACACCCATATCTGTATGAACTCCTGGAAGAGCTCGAAGTTTCTTCCTTCGTGTATGAGGTTGTCGTTTCGGGGAGAACGATACCCCACTTCCAAACTCTCTAACATATCCTCCCTTGCAGCCCTTAAGGTCTCGCAGTTCCAGAGGATGCGCTCCGGAGTCTGACGTACGCGACAGCAGACGCACCAGGGTGACACAGCGCGCCCCAGATCATCTAGCTTGCCCCTATACTCGCCGTGCCCCGAGACCGTCTGCATCGCATAGTGGTCCGGACCACAAAAAATGCACAGGACCGGACGACCTATTGCACAACTCTTGGTAGTTGGTTCCAGAGGGCTTGAGGATCACATAAAACAGTGATCTCCAAGCCCTTCCTCAAAGAGCTACGGGCATTTGCTGCTATTATCTCCAAGTCGGTTGGTAGTACACCAGTGGAAGGCCATCTCCGGACTCTGTTCTATTAGGTCTGTCAATGCCAGCAGAGGTGTTCGCTGACCTCGATTTAAAGCGGACGAGACCATCATATTTCCCAAGCTTTGAGCCCAAACCTCAGCAGCGTATGTGATCTCAACAAACGCCGTTCGGTATATAAGGTGTATCACTGGGGACGGGCCACAGTCCGCGACACTGACTCTCCTCGCCTTCATGAAAAAACCCGCAGATAGCTTCAACGAGATGGCCTTCACATGGGTCAGAAAGGAGTCCGATGTACCCTAACATACGCCTAAGTATTTTACTATCCTTTCAAACTTCACATTTGTTCCATTCGTTTTTATTATCGGATTCCTTACTCTATTCAGGATGCCCTTCATCACTATCACAACCGTATTATGCAGAGCAATAGCCAATTTGTTTGAAAGGTCTAAAAAACCTTGTCATGGTTCGATTAGTCTACTGTGGAGCTTTCCTGGTTCACATAAAACAAGGTGATCATGGTGAACCTCGTAGCCAACGTCCACAGAATAAGTAATTGTTATTATTTTGGGTCAAAAAATCAAAGCATATCTAACAATATTATAAGATTGACTGCTTAGTACGTCATAATTTAAATTGATTGTGTTACAAACTTACCTAAACTGTTGGAAAGGCATGCAAACATTGACGGAGGGCCGAAGAGAATGACAGTCATAGGGAGTCCTTCATCCACTAGTGAAGTAATCATGACATCTCAAATTATAATATACACGTTAGATATTCAATTTTTGTGGTAGTTTTATAGTTTTTTTATAGTGTTATAGTGGTAGTTTATTTACACATAAGATTAATAAATTCAGGAAATATTATTAATATATTTTTTTATTTAAAAAAATTATACAACATATATGTATATAATGGTACTTCTAGTATTAAAGAACTTATTCTTACGTATTTCGAAATTACGTATTCAATTAAAACTCATTCCTGTTTAAATCAATATATATATATATATATATACATATATACTGTTTTGTTATGGGAAGGCCGAAAATGCTTCAGATTGTTTCAAAATAGGCGCGCCGACTGTGTCAGTGTGTCCAGAAGGTTCCGACTTCGAAGAATTCGACAAATTTCTTGAAAGTTCTGGAATGTTCTAGAAGGTTCGCGAAAGTCCTATGACGTTCCAAACAGTGTATTAAAAATCTATGCGTGTGAAGCCGCGCAGGCACAGCTAGTTTTTAGATAAAAAAGTCGTTTAAATTGTCAGCTAATTGTATTCTTATATTGCATATATAAATACTGAGAAACCAAAAAGACCCGTGAGACCATCCGTTCACTCTAAGATGGTTGTTTAAACGTTTTTTTGTGATGGCTACTAAACCATATGGCTATTGTATTATGTAGACTCCATATCTGATAAACTCGAGTGTTTTTATGGAATATATTCTAAAATGCTTGTTAAGCTTTGACCCCTCAATGAATTTAAGAAAAAAATATTCATGAATTACGAAAATGAACAATTTATATTCTACCGTAAGTGGACTCTATCGCGATCCCAGCTGATTTATCTTCTTCAACAATTCACTTCATCCCGAATGCTATTCAAAAGATTTTTTTGATAAGGGTAAACTGTTAAAGACGTAGTAATTAATTAATTCAATTAGGTAGAGAGGCTTAAAGTGATTTTTTCATATATAAAACCTATGTAGTTATAAATACAATTGCCAATAGTGTTTATGCAGAATCTGCTATTTATATTTTTTCTCACGCTTTTATCTAAATAATTAATTGCATTCATTTTCAAGTTTTAAACAAAATGTTGAGTAATAGACACATTCGTCCAGTTAAATCATTATTAAGTGAGAAAATCATTTTACCGGCTTAAAATTAGATTTTTGAGGACTATTCTAAGCTACAATAGTTTTTGGCACTCTTATGAAACATTATTAAATATACTGTGTTATATATTTTTGTTATTTACAATTAAATAATACCATAATTCTTTTACAGTAAAATAAAATTAGATTTTTTTTATATTTGTTAAGAATTTATAAAATAAAAATTAGTTGTTTTTTTTATAAAATGTACCCATTTTATCATCGATTTTATAATCATAATTACAATTAATAAGGTAGGTACTTTTTTCATCATTAATTTGTTGAAAATACCAACGTGTTTCGGGGCCAATGATCCCTTCTTCAGGATTCAATGTATATTAAAAATTAAAAATCGTTTTTAAAAAATGTTTAAGTACCTACATAATTATTTATTAATCTCTTTCGATTTTTCAATTTTAATTTTTAGTATACGTTTTGTATCGATTAAGAGAACATTGACACCAAAACATGATGGTATTTTCATTAATTTAATGGTGAAAATAAAATATTTTCTTATTAATTTTATTAATGATGTCACCAAAAATCATTTTTTTAATATTGTAGAAGATTGTAAAATTCTCTTGATTCTAAATAATTTTCTACATGGATAGGTAGGTAATTCTTACATTTAGCTAAAATTAATTAATCTAAACGGTTTTCAACAAGATTTTTTTAAATATAAATCAGTGAGCTGTTATAAAATCTTTTTTACAGGGACGACTTATCAATTTATACGTAAAAGCGGGAGCAGAAGAATATGAATTACGAGTAATGTGACACAGCTCATTATTGATATTAGCGACTCAATTATTCTAAAATAGCAATTTAACGCCTACCAGACTAGTTTATTAATATATTATGGACTTTTCTTTTCTGTCATTGTTTATTTTTTAATACAAAAAATTACCCCATTTTACCTAGGGTGTATTTTTATTTACTTTATTTTGAAAACAAAATAATAGCCGTAACTCGTATAGTCAAGTGATTTTTTTATACATTTTGACCCATAACAGCGTTGGGGTACATCTGTCCGTCAAGGTTAGATTAAAAGGCCGTGTTTTTATGTTAATACTTAGTATACACGCGATAAAATCTTAATTTCACACCTTCCTTCGCATCCACGAAATAGTTTTATTTCCACTTTTAACCTGTTAAATGATAACATCGGAACAATGTATATAATTGCATCATAAATAAGAGTGAAAAACGTTACAAGCTCAGACCATGGCGTGTCGCTAAGCCATTCTGCCCTTAAAAATCCTTTAATACAATATCAAGTAAAATATTTAAAAAATAATTCCTTTGATTAGAAATCCTTCGTGGCAATTTAACACATAAAAATTATTTTCTGTATTAAAAAATAAAGATAAATAAAATTCTGTTAAATAGCAATAAATTATAACAGTAATTGCTGCTGAATAGTTATAATTTATTCAGCACGTACTATTTGTCTCTGCCTACCCCTACAAATAGAACAGAATTTTGATTTATGAAAAATATTATTATTCGTTCAATTTCACATCCATTTTTGCTCTAGTAAATATGTAGGTACATGAAATTCTCCTAAATAAAAAGTGAAACAAACAAATTTTTTCAATGAATTATAATTGCTCGAATAATATATATGTATATAATTTTTTATGCAGGTATCATTTTTATTTTTTTATTTTTAGTAGTTTTAGTTTATTTTTGACCGATCTTATACCAAAATACTTCAACACGCCAGATGACCACTGTCGTCTAATAAACAAACGTATAAATTTATTCATCTTTTCGGGGCATTAGACCGTGACATTCGATGCGTGACAGAATAAATATGATTCTCAAGAAGGGGTAGATGTGTACGATCAAAAAAATCACCCCTATTTTCTTAATATTACATTTTAAACCTTCTTGCATCCAGAACCCACAAAAATGTCACTAAAATAATTTATACATGTAAATAAAAAGCTACAAAATTTTAATCAATGCTCATGCAAGATTCATATGATTTGATGATTCTTTTTACTACGTGCCGGAATGCTTCTGTTTGTTTTTTCGTAGCGAGGATCGGCTGTTGATACCTCGTTTTAATAGCCACACACCTTCGAGCAAAAGACATTTATAAAAGGGGTTCATATATTAACACATTGTCGAATGGGCACTGAATAGTAAAATATTCCTTTTTACTGTATTACATTAATTTGTGTTCAGTTTACTCGATGGCAGCTGCCATAGAAGTGGACCCTTATTTAATAGAAGAGTGTTAAGTTCCTATTTCAAATTGTTTAGATAAAGGGCGAAACAGGAAACGGGTAAATTAGTTTTCCATTTTTGAATTTACATAATAAGTTTATTGTGGAGACGGAAGTGTTTTATAATATTCGTTTGCATTCTGTTGCACGGAATACTATAAACAAATTAAATAGTAAAAAAATTTTAAATTTTGTTGAATACAAAAAATATTTGTTTTAATCGATGTTCACATTTAATTTATTATTTAACACTGAATACTTTAATTGAAAGCTTTGAGTTATGAGAATCAGATGCAATAAGTTACGTGAAAATGGTAAATTCATATCTCACAATTTTTTTATTGAATTCCAGCTCCAACATTAAATAGGTGACGTAGGGCAGATGTACAGTACAGACACAGTAGCAGCAGAGTTCACTGCACTTTTTCAAGATGCAACGTCATCACAGACAATGTTCGGATAAATATCTCTTGTTTATTTTAAAATACCTTTGCACATTTAACAAAAATATTTGCGTTCTTAATAGATACCTACATCAGTGATGGATTTGTAGACTTATACTCGTTGATGAGAATTGCTAATAATTTTAAGTGACTTGCTAAATTGTAATAAAGCGAGACTCATTTGTTGGATAAAAGTATGTGATTCAAAATAATGTGATAAGTAGTCAATTTTTTAAATAGTTCGTATATGAACACAAAAAACGCTACATCATTAAACTAACCAGATTTTTCTGAAGGTCAAACATGTAGGTATATATTTTATTATTATTACAGAAATCTTAAAAATATACGGTTAACTTGCAACATAACTATCTAAGATTTACTTAAACTACCTAGTAATTAAATAAACCATCATGCAGTTCCCCGCAGGGGCAGGCAAAGAGAATAGATCGCCATACTTTTCTATCTTGGCACACAATTTTTGTTTCGGCTACATTCATACGTCTTCTCATGCATGCTTTACTGTTGTCGAGGCTTTTAACTTTTAATAGGATCATCCTTCCAATACTAGTAGTATCTGATCACGCCAGGTCTTTCGCAGACGCCCTCTATTCCTGTTGCCTTCAACACTCAATTCATGACCAAATTACCTCAGCACTACTTTCTTTGTTCTGTCTACCACACTACATCCAGCATTACATTAACTTCTAATCTGTTCATATCTCACTCTAGCAACCAAAGATTTTCTACACAAGCGCCTTAGTGACCGCATTTTCCCCGCATTTAGTATATTTTTTCCTTTTTTTCTACATATTTCAGACAAAATATTTGATAAGTATTAGATACATTATTTTTATGTATTTTTAAATAGCCAATCACATATGAAAACTTTTTTTTAGCAAAATAACCCGATATGAAATAAAATATACATGATTCTTCAGTTATATTTGTGCACAAGGGAGAAAGTTTTGACTGGAAGAACACCCTTCTGTAAAATATTACGAAACGCTAAACCAACAAGTCAGATTTCCTAGCATCCTCGCTTACGAATCCTGGAAAATGTGATTTTATGTCACTGGAAGTAGAAAGAAGAACCGGACACTACTCGGCTAGGAGAAGGAAATTTTTAATAAAAAAACATATCAAGGCTAAGCGTCGGATTGACAAACCTACATCGCAGAAGCCTGCCTTGTTATAGAACCTCAAAGAAATATATTTGTCTCGGGCGGAAGAATTTCCTTGAGGTCTCCAAAACCCACCCCACGATTTATACTAAGTAATTAATTACGAAATCAAATAAAGTGATCGGATATTTAAAAAAAAGTGGTCAACCATAATTATTGTGCTTCTAGTATCAAAAGAGCAACGTATTACATATTTTGTTAGCTGAATTCTTATAAATAAAAATTTCCTTACTGAATTCATCCGTTCAATAAATTAATATGTTATGCCCATTAATTATCTGAACTAATGAACTTTTATTTAATGCATTGCTGACAGTTGGAAGATATTGATGATTGGTCAAGCAAGGTAAATTTGTTCAAGAACATAAAGATGTAATCATATTATGAGATTCTGCGCTGGACCGACAAAACACTTACGGATTCACACGAGAGCCTCAACATAATATTATAGAAGAAAAATCGTTTCATGGTTCAGCCTGAAGCTGTAACACAAATCATTAAAGTCCATATGTGCAATCAGATTTTTAAATTAAAATTATTTAGTATTTTCTGGTCGGCTTTAATTTATTATTTTACCATTATCTTCTAGCGTGTAAAATACCCTGACATCCAAAAAGGTATAAAACCTCAATAAAGTACTCAATTTTCGTTATTTTTCTACACACTCCATACATTATCGAAATTATCATTACGAAATATAAAAAAACATACATTTGTTTTAAATTATACCATAGATATATTATACAACTTTTCCTTAATACACTTTTAATTACAGACTGTCCAAGTGTCATGAGATTGTAAAATCGAGATATTATGCACATAATCAAGGATTTACGAACCGTTTGAATCATTTTGGAAGATTTTAGAAAAATCCGGAATACGCAAGTAAATTCCGGAAAGATGAAATGTTAACGACGCGAATCCGGGACACAAGTTTTTATCATACAATAAAATGGCTGTGGGGTGTCAAAAGTCACTACTCACATAAACAAAAGTACTTCTTGTGAAAATTTGCGAAATTAAAATAAAATACCAGACCCTTATTATAGTTGACGAACGTGGATGAATGTGTGTGTGACATCCAAGATAGAAGGCATAAAATCAGAGAATGTTCATAGAAGGTTCAATAGACAAGGCTATTCGTGAATTATTAACGAAGTTTCATAGAATCGGGTCTGTGCACAATGCCATCAGAAATGGAT
The DNA here is from genome assembly GCA_016648135.1 of Agrypnia vestita. Taxonomy (NCBI): domain Eukaryota; kingdom Metazoa; phylum Arthropoda; class Insecta; order Trichoptera; family Phryganeidae; genus Agrypnia; species Agrypnia vestita. The sequence continues at coordinate 168,943 of JADDOH010001309.1, read as the reverse complement.
GCCTAAGAATTTCTGTGGAATGAATTGAATTGATTTGAAAAATTTTACGGTCGACCCATAGGGCAACTAACACGTTAGATATTAGGTCCTTACATATGAAATTGACGTTTAGTATGGGAGGAACATAAAGCCGATTTTTTTTTATTATAATATATTTATTTAATCAAAGTATGTACCATTGCTATCTATGCACTTTTGCCATCTCATAGGTAGTTCATCGATCCCTTTACTAAAAAAACCATTCGGACGGGAATCAATAAAATCTTTGAAGGCGGTTTGGACTGCCCCATCGGAGTTGAATTTTTTCCTTTGCAAGAAGTTATCCAAATTTCGAAAAAAATGGTAATCTGTTGGGGCAAGGTCCGGAGAGTACGGTGGATGTCTTAGACATTCCAATTGAAGCTCCTCTAATTTGGTAGCCGTCTGTTGTGCAGTGTGTGGTCTAGCGTTATCATGAAGCAGCAGTGGCCTAGAGCGATTAACCAGACTCGGTTGTTTAGCAGCTAGCTTTTCCATAATGGTTTGCAGTTGCTGACAATAGACATCTGCCGTAATCGTCTGGCCAGATTTAAGAAAGCTGTAGTGAACGACACCAGCACTAGTCCACCAAACGCTCACAAGTAACTTTTTTGGAGTCAATTTCGCTTGGGGCATGGTTTGGCTGGTTCGGCAGGGTTCAGCCATTGCGATGAGCGCTTCCGATTATCGTACAGGATCCACTTTTTATCACAGATAATGATTCGATTTAAAATCCCTCATTATTGTGCCGGTTGAGTAATGCAACGCAGCAGTCAACGCGCGTTTGTTGATTTGCTTCACTCAATTCGTGAGGTACCCACCTTTCAAGCTTTTTCACCTTACCAATTTGCTTCAAGTGGATTAAAACAGTTTTATCACTAACACCGCAGCCTGCAGCTAACTCGGATGTGGTTTGCGATGGATCCGATTCCACAATAGCCTTCAATTCTTCATTATCAACTTTGGTCTCCGGCCGTCCACGGGGCTTGTTCTGCAGGTCGAAATTTCCAGAACGAAAACGTTGGAACCAAAAACGCACTGTGTTTTCTTTGCGGCACCGTCGCCATACACATTATTAATCCTTCGAGCCGTTTCTGCAGCACTGGTGCCACGGTGGAACTCGTATTCGTAAATAACGCGATATTTCAAGTTTTTCATTTTGTAAACTGAGTGACGCAAAGAAAAAAACAATTGAGGAAAAAACAAATGAATTATAATTTTCAAAACACAAATACATGAGTGAATAGCTGTATAAATTTGGATTTGGAATTCCCAACCAAAGAGAAGATATTTGAGATCAAATTTGCCAGTACGGCAAAACGTCAATTTCATATGTAAGGACCTAATATTTCTTGCAAATAATCACAGAATTGTACAGTACCGGAACGCGCGTTTTAACTTTAGTACCGTAGGTATACGAAAGGCTAAACTACCATTTATTGACAAGTCACCATGTTTCGGAGTCAATGGTCCCTTCATCTGAATACAATGCACATAAAAATTTAATTTGAAAGTACAAACATAAACAAAAACAAATATACGAATAAATTTTTAGTATTTATGCATCCATGAACATAAATATACATTTAGTGGGTTTTTTTACAGTTACTGGATTTTGTCCCCAGAGGGAGATTAATTAATTAGAATAAATTATAGAAGTTTCACAGAGACGAAGCTATTTATATTTGAGAAAATGGATGGAAGTCTTTTATACTATGGCTCTGGGCTTACAATCTGTATGAGCTGGCTTAAGTGATCACTTAAGCAACTGTGTTCCTAGAACATAGTTTCATATAAAGTTTTTTTTTTTATTAATAATTATAATGTTACCACAAACTTATTTTGCTTTTATTGAAGGAGAGTTAATTAGTGGTTCAATTTTTATATTGCACAAATCAGGTACACATTGTAGACACGGTCTAACCTCTTGACTCTTATGGTATGCCCTGTGGTACTTTGCCTCCTGTTATTACACCGTGTTTAGAAACTTGAATATTTAACAAAACACTTTTTTTTTATTCGTGCCATTATTCAGTATTATTTTTATATTTCTGTTTCAGTAAAATCTTAAAATATATTCTCTTTTTATTTTTTTTAATTATCTTGACTATTGAGATTTCTTTGGATACATTTTTATCTGATCTCATATTTCAGAAATTCGACAATGAAATTAGCAGAAAATGAAATTTTAGAAAATTTGTTTCCAAAAAGGAGGACAGGAAGGGAAACCTAGTGCAAACTTCAATTCTCCATAACTGGAAACTCTTGAAAGTCACAGTTATAACACAAAAGTCTCCATTTTGTTGTTTCACGTAAATGGTCATCAAAATCGGTATTATTGTCTCGAATTCGGTATAATCGAAGTCACTTATTTCATAAGTTATGCAGTGCTTTCCTTTATTTATTATCATTAAGATTTTTTTCAAAACCTCTTCCAAAGTACCGTTTTTGCCTGTCACTGCGAAGAATATTGATCCAAGATGGTGACAGATAAAACTAAAATTTAATTTGTTTTGAGCTTCACGCTGGTGATAATTTATTTTTAAATAAAAATGATTTCACATGAATTGACTCAGAAAATAAATCAGCATATATCAGAGGCACACATTGAGTACATGAAACGTGACTTTTAGGTAATCATACATTTCGAAAAAAAATGGAAATAAAATATATATGGGTATCTCGTAGTATGTCTATTATCAAAGTTATATATATTTAATTACAATTGTTTTTTCAAAATATTATTTTACGTAAAAGTTACGTTTCCATGCATTCACCGCATACGCCTGACTTGATTTTCAAAAGAAGCGGCACTTGAATAAGAAAAATAATAATCAAAGACATTCCAAAGCCGAAAAGTTAAACAGTACAATGTGAAATGTTCGCAACGCACCAGGCAGTTTGTAAGCCACTTGCGGAGATAAGTCACCCATCAATAGCCCATACGTTCGCGGTTCAGAGTTCAAGAGCCTCTCTCCGGCGCGGCTAATGGACGGCGGCCGCGGGCGGTCACCATCGCGGGCCGTGAGAGGGCCCGGCACAGGTGTATCTCTCCCCCTATCTGCGCTCCCATCTCCCCTTCCTCTACAAGCTCCGCGCAACATCTCCGAGTGACAACGGCCTAGGAATGCCGGCCGGTCGGTCGACTGCCGTATCTACCACCTCTCGAAAAAAGAAATGTGTTTGCGTCGGTCATGCTGTTGAATAGATGAATTTACCTACTCGACCTCGAAGATTCTATCTCTTGGCTCGAGTCGTAACGGTGAAAGAGACAATAGTTTAAATTATTTGATTCTTACATTAAATACATTTTAGGTAGATATGCATTTGACAGGCGCGTGCAGTGAGTACCCTGACTTTTACGCTGATACTCGTATGTGTTTCGGAAAAAAACATGTTAATATGACAGAATATTATGATTTTTTTAAATCTGAATAATATGATAATAATTGTGATGGAAATATTACGAGATATCTTTCGATTCGATTTTTTTTTTTAATATGCTTAGATAAATGTCATGCTTCTATGTTTTCACTGCAAGCCTCTGGTATTTGATTACGTTTGAGGGAATTATAAATAATAAAAGTGCTTCTATTCAAAGAAGAAATTTAGATAAATGTTTTTAAAGTCTGAGCAAAGGTTTTAAAATGAATATTTATTTATTTTATTTCATTAACGGGAAACAACAAAACAATAATTATACTTTGGTAGAAAGAAATAGTTTTGTGGTTTGACATATTAAAATAAATAAAAACACTTTTATTTGTATTAAACCACGATTTATTATTGTGCCAACCGGTTGCGCCTAAACTTAAGCTTCATCAGGGCAACTTAATAACTAAACAATAAATACAAAGCAGTGCACTTATATATACATAATGAGGGAGACAAAATATAAATTACATCTATGTAATTTTATAATCTTAATAATGTGTAATTTGCAGTGCCAATTATATCTTTTTTTCTAAAAAGGAGAGAACTCTTATACTTATATCTATATTAGATGCAGGGGTAGATATTTTTTTATGAATTGCTATATGTTTGAGTTTTTTTATTTAGAATTATATTAATAAGGTGTGGATCATATCCATTGTTAGATGCTATTTGCTTAATTTTATGTAATTCTTTTGTAAAATTAAAGGTATATTTTACATACTTTGTCTATATATACTTTGTATATTTTGTCATTATCGTATAATCTGTCTATCTTTTATTATCGTGTAATTTTATATTATGTTTTCTTTCATAATTACTGGTATATTGTGATCTCACTTGTTTGTAATTTGTCTCTCTATCTCTCTATATGTTGTCATTATCGTGTAATTTTATATTATGTCTCTTTCATATGTACTCGTATATTGTTGTCTCTCCTTTTTCTATATAATTTTATATTTTGTCTCCCTCATTATGTATATGTTAGTGCACTGCTTTGTATTTATTGTTTAGTTATTAAGTTGCCCTGATGAAGCATAAGTTTAAGCGAAACCGGTTGGCATAATAATAAATCGTGGTTTAATATAAAGAAAAGTGTTTTTATTTATTAAAATATTTATAAATCAGTCTACAAATGTTTTAAATAATAGGTAGGTACTTAAACCACCTTATAAGTTTCCACAGAATTAATAAGTTAAAATAATTTTTGCACAGTAACAAACAATGAGAATAAACTAAATAGGAAACAAAAAACCAAATAATAGAGAGAATGAAAGTGGGGTCGAAGTTTTGGGAAGGGGAGTATTGAAGATATGTAAGTGTATGCTTATATGCATTTCATAAAATGCTCTTAAAATACACAAATATGCTTTCAAAACAGTTACTCATTGTGAAAATGATACTTTTTACCATATTCAATCATATTCATATTCAAACACGTCGCTCTATTATTTGTTTTATTTATTCGTTCATCAGTCATAAGAAATGTGGCGTTTTTATTTCTAATTTTCTTAATAAATGGACATATAAGATTATTGGTTATATTTAGCGCAATAATTCATAGAGATATATATGTATATATAATGTATTATATAACGTTTTTTATTGCATAACACAACTTCAAAAAACAGTACAATACAAAATTTTCGGACAACTTTTTAATTATTTTTTTTGAGATTTGTAGCAAGATCAGATTGAGCCATTTTTTGCACTGAAAAATTTGAAGGACTCTTATTTTGAGTCGTAGGAGAGACTAAATCATTTTTAATATCATATCTACGTGAACAGCAATCCAGATTCAGAGACGGATGTTAGGTAAAATTTATTAATTTGACAGATCTATAGGCCGGAGCTTCTGAGCCGACTCAACAAAGTACACGTACCTACATGAAAGTGCAAAAGATGGCAGCGGAGCATAATTGTATCTGCCAGTATTTTTGGGATAAAAACAGTAATTTTTTTTTACACTTTACTTTTATTGATGTGATTTATGATGTGATAAGAGTCATTTTATCGATGTACTCGGGTTCGCTCACGGGTCTGTCGATTCTTCCTTTCACCTTTGAACTACGACAAGACATTTTTTTGGAAAGAGTTCAGAACTAAGGAAATAGGTTAATTTTTTCATATTTTTTCAAATTTAATAAATATTTGTAAAGATTCCTTATAAAAGCTTTAAAGAATTATTTGATGAATAGTTATTGGTGTTATGATACTGAAAATGAAACTTTTTTCATAAACAAAAAAAAATCATATGGGATATTTTCCTTTAAGACTATTAATTACGACAGTAAAAATACGTATCATAAAAAGCATGACAGCTTGAAATATGATAAAATATTTCTGTTACAAACTTCTTTTAAAAAAAATTTAATAGCTTTTTCGTTAATAATGTATATATGTAACAGTGAAAAAATATTTTTAGTGGAAGTATAGTTTCAACCTAACTAACTTAAAAATTTGGTTAGTTAGATTGATTAAGTTATGTAACTTAGGTTAGGTTTCTACTATCTAAATAACTTACCAACCCAAATAAACCAATAGTTATGTTAGTTAAGTTAGAAAATATACTTTCACTAGAAATATACTTTCGCTGTAATATACATATATACTGTTTGAACTATGAATTATTAATTTCTTGAAAATACTTAATTATTCATGTATGTATGTACTATTCCCTCGAGTTAAATATACATTCACTTAGCTGTGTAAATTTAAATTGAATTGAATTTAGATTTAACATTAGCTTGTGTTTGCGCAATATTTTTTTATTATTATGACTTGACCACTATGACCACCGAAACCTTCAGTGTTGCGCGGAGAGCTTTCTCTTATTTACGACCAATTATTTAGGAGAACATCTGTATCTTGCTTGACCGCCTCTGCTTTGCTCCATGGAGATATTGTTTTTGGGAAACAATTCGATGGTACCTAATAATACTCGAGAATTTAACTATGGCATAGTGCATTCTGCATAGTGATTCATATTAAATGGCTTTAGAATAATAATTTGCTATTTTGCAGCTAAAATAACCATATATTTTTCTGAATTACATTTTATTATTATTTTATTAAACTAGACTAGTAATCGTAGGGGGTTAGTAAAACACTTCTACAAGGGCGGCTTGTTTATCATTTCCTACAGTAAATAGTAGAATTTGCGATTCCTACGCAATAACGCATGTCGATTCCGAATATACGTGTATCAGTTCAATATTTATCAATAAAATATTAAGTTCCTGCGACAAATAACAATTTTTTTATTAAACTTTAAAAAAAAGGATCATTTTTGTTATTAAATTTTGAAGGTTATATTAACTTTTTTTTAACTTATGACACTTTAAGGTATTACTTTACAAAAAAATATTTTTAAACGTTAATTATATTTACTATAAAATTTAAGATTTACTAAAGAAACTGAAATGTGTCGCAGGACTTAATTTTTTATTGATAAATATCGAACTTCATAACTAATGAATGATTAATGTATTTTCATCCGGAATATATCTTTCTTCCTAAATTTATAACGATTGTTGGTCAGGAAGTAGGTAGAATGTTGATTAGAGGATTTGTTCCTTTCAATATTTGAAATGAGACATAAAGAACATATATACAACTATAAAACTGTTAAAAAAATTGATAATGTGGAAATATTATTACGGTGAAATTGGTGAACGTTGCATTATGTAAATTGATCTCTTAAGCCAGCTAATACAAATCATTAGCCCAGTAGCACCGTATAAATACTTTCATACATTTTTCCCATATACAATAGCTTCGTCTGTGATATTTGTATAATTTATCTTGATAAATGTTTTTTTCTGGACTGAAGTCCAATAATTGTGTTCTTAGAACATAGGCACATATAAAAATATCGTTTTAAATACATAATAATTTAAAATTAAAATTTATTTTAAATATATTACATTTGTAATTCTGCAGCGATCATTACACCGTTGGATTATTGCACGTTTAGAATATTACGAAAATGCTTATAAGTAAAACATATCAGATGAATTGGACGGGAGATTACTGAGTAATTTAATTGCTGCATATCAAATCATTGTGGATTTTTAATTTAAATAAATATTTAATTTCCATTTTCATATAATCTCTTATAACCAAAAAACCTATTACAGATTAACTTTTTAATTTTACGAATATAAGTTTCTCAGTAGAAACTCTCGTTTTGGTAGATAGAGTATTGCATTACACACGCCAACGGGTTTTTGAGCTTTGAACCTGGAAACACAATTAATAAATAAATTTTACGTTGAGAGATAATTAATCCCTTATTATCTTTCTTTAGCTCTCATTGAAACGTGCGTATCCATGTACTTATTATGGAATCCACATGGCGTACAGTTAAAAATCGAGTTTGAAAGGTTTCACAATAATTTGATGTGGTGTTAAAATATTGTAAAACTGTATTATTATCGTATCATTTTGTTTAAGTTGTATTGAAATTAATGAATTTTTCGTTATCGATATGAGTTACTGTAATAATAGTCCAACGTCTTATAAAAAATAAGTCAAAATATTGAAAAAAAATGCAAACTTTGGTCACGATAGCTTAAACATTTTCGACTTATAATCAAGGCAGGAGTATAGTCTTGCGAGGTTATTAATGTTTTCCAAATAACCCTGTATACAACAAAGTTATGTGTTACTTATACGAACGAGTTGTATAAGTACTTACTGTTACTTATGCAATTCGTTCCACACGTGACTTTTCTACCCTCGTATGTCGTTGAAATTTGTCAACCCCATGAACCATTATACAAAGTTGTCGCCTCTGATGAGGTATCTATTTTTAACTGAGATTATGAAGCAATACTATTTTTATGTGTGTATGACATTCATCCGAATTTTTTTATATATCCTATATACTTTAATATTTTTTCTATTTACCTTATTTATCTACATATTTTGTGTACCTTTTATGTTTTGTGTATCAAAATTGTAACTAACTAACTACTAACTAACCATCACACCGTTTCCCCGCAGGGGTAGGCAGAGAGGATTGAACGCCACACTCTTCTATCCTGGCACACCACTTTTGCTTCGGCCACATTCATACATCTTCTCATACACGTTCTTGCATTGTTGCGGCTTTTAACAGGGCCATCCTCAAATACTTGTAGTACCTGATCGTGCCAGGTCTTTCGCGGACGCCCTCTATTCCTGTTGCCTTCAACACTCGCCTCATATATTTTCTTAACCATCCTTTTCTCGTTCATACGTTCCACATGACCAAACCATCTCAGCACTCCTTTCTTTATTCTATCTACCACACTACAGCCAGCATTGCATTCACTTCTAATTTGTTCATTCCTCACTCTATCGACCAAAGATTTTCCACACAAGCGTCTTAGTGACCGCATTTCCACCGCATTCAGTCTACTTTCATTCCTCTTTTCATTCATTCATTCATTCATTTCATTCATTCCTCTTTTCTATCAAAATTCAATGTATGTAGACCGCTGTGGAATGTGTGGGATTGCACCAAACTCCCCACATACTGAAATAAAAAATAAATAAAAATAATAATAATTACATGTAGGTACCTACACTAGAATACGCCTGAAAATTATTTAAATTTTTAACTCTTGTTCTTTAGAGCACTTATTTTATATATTCAGAATATTTTGAGTATGGTCAAACAATTCGTCAATTTAAATCAATAAGTCGGCTGCATGTATTTTAGTGCTGAATGTTCTCACCGCTAATATGCCGGTGCACCAAGATAACACATCTCAGAGGAAATGAGTAGTGGTCGCCAGCGGAGACCGTGCCACAACACAATAGAGATATAAACGTCCCAATACAGATGGGTAAATTTAATGGTCGTATTGTGATGTTCTCCATTGCGGTCAGCCACGGGCATAACAGTATGGAAGGTAATGGTGTACGTATCACCGATGTAACTCCGCAAGCATGACTTTTCGTCCTTCGCAAACCGCACAAGGATGGACAGATCACGATGGACGATTTAAATTTAAAAAAGGGCAATCAATTTAATGTAGTAACGACTCAAGGTAACCAGATCAACCAGTAGGATGCTCAATTTATAGTTGAAATGAAGGAATTAGTTGTGTTTTAATTTTCACTAAATATAAAATTTTATTATAGCATTTTATTAATACATAAGTACTACTAGGATAATAGCAATATGACGTAACGTATGCATACCATGTGAAAGGTGCTGGAGACGATACTCGGCGCATTCAAATTTTTTTTTATTTCAAAAAAGTTTTGCAGGCCCCTGATGTATGTATATGGTTCCTGATACAATCATTTTTATGTGTAAAACGCCCGTCAGGTAAAATTTTTACGAAAATGCGCCAGTTCCATTTTTATTATTATTATTATTTATGAACTATGATAATAAAAATATTGAAAAAATACGATATTAAAAATATTGAGAAAATAAAACGTTATGCAATTTTCTATCACGCTACTTCAAGCACAGTTTTCTTAAAAAAATTTTACTAGGGTAATAAATATGTTTAAACACTTATTACTATAACATATATTCTATGTATGTATTGGTTTTATAGATGTGAGCACGACGGGGAAGTGGATTGGGAAGAGCTATATATATATATATATAGTATATATATACTATATATATATACTATTATATATATGTATAGTATATATATATATATGGTATTATTATATATATATATATATATATATATATATATACATATATAGATATTATAGATATAGATATATATATATATGTATATATATATAATAGATACTATATATTATATATGAATAGATATATATATATATTACTAAACTATTAATATAGAGAATGGTAGACCCCATGGCAAGAAGTTGTTAACTAACATTTTTGTTAAAAATGAGTTAATAAGCCGTCTAAACTAAATATTGTACGCTCTTTCCATTGGAAATAAGTTCAGAACTTAAAAATAATTGGAACATCTTCAAATCATAGGGATGGACATGTTAACTACACTTTTTCATAAAAACCAAATCAGTTACTAATGGGAAGAACATGTTATCTTCAATAATAACATGCTCATTCCATCATTCTGAAATTAAAGCGTTCTTGCTTTGATTGGAATATGGTTAACATAAATTTTACTCTGGTAGTAGGTACTGTCATATATTTGTTTTTATTTGAAGACTATTATAATATGTACTTATAGATTATTTTTCATTAATTTTAAATGGTACATACCATGTTTTGTATTATTAATTAACATGCCAGGTTCATATTTTGTGATTTTGGATTGTAGATAGTAAAAACGGATAGCATTTGAAAATTTGTTTGATGTTCGTGTTATTCTATTAAAAATAAGTTCCAGAGGCGAAAAAATGGTTGTTAAGTACATTTTTTTAGGGAAAAATAGTATATTTTTATTTTTTTGTGCACAAATGCTTTTTTTTACTTTGTAAATATTTTTTTGATATTTTAGTGACATAAATCAATAAAAATTAATCTTGAATTAGCAATAATACATATTTTTCAAAAGCGAAATACAAATGTCTAATTATCTCAAAATGACTTGAATGTTTGTTAACAACTTCTTGCCATGGGGTCTTCAATGGATATTATTATTTTAAACTGAATATTAAAAAAATCAATATTCCTTATTTCAGCAATTTAATCAGAGTAATGATATTTTTTAATTTGATATCTGTCCGTATAAAAATGTAAAAATAAAAATGCAAGAGAAGCTATGAGAAAAGGTAATGAATTTCGCTCGTATTGCTAGGCCGTTACCTTAATTAGCCGTCGAATATAATTAAAACTTACTATAATTTACATTTTATTACAATATCATTATCCTAGATATATTAATGTACATTCATCGTAACGTCATTATATAGCATTTAAATATGATGACATTTTAACCCTTTTGTTCTGCTTGTTCAACAGGCGGGTCTGCTATTTGTTCTGTGGTAAGACAATGGAGAATTTAGAAATGAGTCGACATTTATTTTAACGACGTATTCTTAAAACCGGAAAATTAATAAAGGTATTCTACAACGTGACTTGGTTAGTAATTATTTATTTTAAAATTCAATTCAACTTACTGTTTTTAACAAGCAATTGTTTCTGCTCATATTTCTATCTTCTAAAGTATTAACGCTTATCTAATATATTTACTTGCATTTTTTTCTGACACTGAAAATTGGATTTTGGAACGATTTAGATTTTTTTTTCGTTTTACTGTCGTTAATATAACTTTGTGATGATGGATCCTCAATATTACAATGTTTAGGAGGAAGCTTATTTTTTATTATTGTTCCTACAAAGGGTAGCGAATCATTATATTTCTAGTCAAAAACTGCATAATTTTTTACCTATTGCGTATTTTTCAAGAGTTTTATAGATTGTACAAATTAATTAAACGAATTGTATGTCTTTGTTGAAATTCATATATGTACCTCTATGGTTTTTAAATTATACATACCGATATTGGATTTTATTGCTGTGGCCGCAAAATATACAGCATATCATTGAACGCCGATTTGTACTATCATAAAAAATATTCCTGCTTTATTTATATTAAGATGATTTTTTTAATAGTTTAATGTAAAAATGCAAAACAGATAACATGGATTTCTTTATTGCTGAATTAACCGTATATCGGGACAGTGTGTTAGCATGTTAAGTTGTTTCTTTCGCGAGATATCAATATGTATTTAAATAGTTTCGAAAATAATCCATCAACATTCAAATAAAATAGCTATGCACTGTATAATAGATTATCATTAATTCATTGCATAACATATTTTATAATGCTTAATTTTTTTACTTATAGTGTAAATATTAAATTTTATCTCCTACAGTAATGCAGGGGTTTTCAGGGTTTAAATTAGTTACACAAAGCGAACATTACTCTATACTTTTAGATGATGCACAAAAAATATCTCATTATCACAAGTACTTCATTAACTATTGATGTTAAACAGATGGTGAAGGTGCATTTAATCTATGTGTGCATGTAGCTATTGAAATGTATAAAAGTACATTTATTATAAGTACCAGTGAACGTCCATCAACAGTCCTTAACAAAGTGGATATTTTTTGTATCGATGGTCAAACATTACGAGCAGTCATCATTACACCGGTATATTTTTTTCAACAGTGCATAAAGAAACGAAAACAAAAAATAATGGGGTTATGAGGTGAAGGTGTCATTATACTTAATCGTATTAGAAATACTTTAAATATGGATGGAAAATTTATTTAATAACTTACATTGATCGTAATAAATTTAATTAGATAATATCACACGAATCACTTATTAAATTAAAGTATCTAGCAAGATCGATTATTGCACACTGTGAAAAAAATGGTAACACTTGCATTGAAAATATCACGCTTTAATATAAATTATTTTTGATGAAAAAAACATGGATCAATTGTTTAGCTTCGTATTTTAAAAATAAAAATAAAGACTGTACCCTGTGGAGTTCAAATGTTAACTGAACATCTTTCTATACGGGTTACGTTAGCAAAGTGCAATTCGGGATCTGTCGCATACCTGCTCGGGCATTGTATCGGCAAACTTAGTTAACCCCAGGGGGAGCTTCTAAAGAGACGGTTGTAAAAAACCTTTGTACGACAAGTTTCTTTGTCGATATCAAAGCACAGGTATGGTACCCATCAATTGGTGGAACTATTCATCTTTAAATTCTATGGCGATCTTGAGATCGGTGGTTACAAAAAGTTTTACCAAGTAAAGATTAATTACATTACTCTTCACTACATCTGGTTAAAATAATTATAAATAATAAGTTTATATTATAATTATAAATAATAAATTTTTATTATACCGATATGATAATTATTAAATAAAATAAAACATGTTGTAAAATGTTGAAATGAAAAAAATAAAGAATCCTCTATCATCTGATCACTATGGGCTTTTGTTGTATTGCAATGCCTATTTAATTTAGGTTTATTATAGGAATTCAGCTGCTATCAATTTGAAGGCAGTCATTTAATCAAAATTTCAACGAATTAACAACGCAATATTTATTCTGTGAATGATACATTGAAGTAAATTTTTTCATAATATATGTTTCCTTGATAATTAAACTAAATATGAGACTGAAAAATTAAAATGATGCTTTCATTTATTTAACACAGCTGCCACTGAGGCTCGGAAGCCAAAAATATTACCATTTTTAATACGAATTTTTCATGCCTTTCAGTGAAATACATATTTACTTTAGTATAAATAATTACTATGTACCGATGTGTTCTGATTAATTACAGCTTCACCAATAAAACGTCAATCAGCAGTGAATAATTTCATTGGTTTAATTTGAAAGCCTTTGGAAAGCTCGCGTTTTACAACAGATATCAGAGGTTTAATTAAAAAATATATTTATGTTTATTTCGATTGTATTTATGTAAAATATACTACGCAAATATTACTTAAAGTTTCTGGTAACACTGTAGAATATTTGTCGCTCACCTAGACTTACATATTCCCACATAACCTAACCTAACCCTTTAATAATATGCAAAAATTCACGGGCAAAATCGGCCCCACTAGAATGGGTTCACCCTTTGATCACTGAAGACTTTTATAGATTAATTTTTCTTCTTGTATCGAATTGTGTTTGATGAATAAGGTCTCTGATGATAAATAATGTATTCCATTATGCAAAAAATTTATGCGCGAACCAGGAATCTTTTCAATAGCTACGTTGGGGTCGGGATCGTACAATATACAAAATGATCTGCATAAAACCCTGCGAGGACAATCCTAATTTTGCATACCTACGGAGTTTTTTTTCGAAACGGTAACAAGGCAAAGTACAGCATGAACTATGAAAATAACGATTTTTTACGATGTATGTCAATCTGTTTAGAATATGAATGGAGGAATTTTGAAGCTGATATGCAAATTAACTATAAAGCTTTTGAATTTGAATAATAATAATAGGTTGGAACGTCGGGCTCCATGGGCTGAGCTTAGAGGCTTTCAGATACAGGGCGTTAGTTTCGCAAGGATTTAAAAATTCTAAAATGTGATGAAATGCTGCGTTCTCTAATACAAACTTTGTTAATGGAGTAAATCAACTAAATCATAAATTTTATTTTGAAACCATATAGGTATATGATTCCCTTAAATTATTCGATATAACCTCAGGGTATACAAATGTGAGATGATCTAAACTCGTTCATTAGGAAAGGAAAATGGATCATAGCTGAAGAATTTCCTCCCGGCGTCCAAGACACATTTATCCTGCAGTCGATGCAGTTGTCTGTCCCCGTAATTTTTTTCATTTTTTCTTTAAAAATGTGAAAAAATAATTTACATTTTTTACGTAAAATTTTTTATGTAAATTTAATTCTTATTTAATTTTTTGTATTTTTTTACGTAACAATTTTTACATCATTTTTTTCTTTTCTTTTTTTCTTTTTTTGTGCAGGTATAAATAAATAAACACGTATTCCTTAGGAACCGACGTGTAAAACTACCATCATTTTTAACGGGTTACAGCTAGAAAATACAATAAAAATCAGCATTCTGACAAAGAACAACATGGCCGCCTCCACAAATCAAACGGGGGTCCGGCGCCCCCAGGGCCGGAGCGGAAATCACGCCCTTCCATTGTTTCAGCGGTCACCCCCGCGCCCCGCGACGCGCACCGCCGTGTTTGCGAAAACCGCGTCCATCCCACCCCCCGGTATTTGTTTTACCCCATATCGCTGGAATGCTGTAATAAAAATTCCGGGATCGAAAGGGTTTTTATGTGTTCCGGCGATTGGCCGGTAGTCGGTTGTTTTCGTTGTTTTCTATGGCGGAAGTATCCAGCTCTGTGAACTCCTGGTATTTCATCAGTACTTCATACTGCGGCTTTTTGTTTTTACCGTTGCTACGCAATATCCGAACTCGAGTTATGCAGTTTGTTTTCTATGTAATTTAATTTAAATCCATCAGACATTTTATGCTGCCGCGTTTTTGTGTCTATTTGTGTTAAAATAACCTAACAAAATAAAAACTGAAAACCAGCAACCTCAAGTACCTACCTACCCTCAATGGTGTTGGTAGGTACTTGATGTTGCTGGTTTTCCAGCCAGACAACCAGCGTGGAATTGATTTATTTATGTTATTTTCGCACAATGTGAGTTTTTTTAAAATTATTTATTAGTCAAATTATTAAAACAAATTAGATTAATCAACATCGGGATAATCAACAGAGTGAGAATATTGCTTATTGAGTGAAGTGAAGCTAGTAGTGAGACACTTGCCTAGTAATCCAAAGGTCGTTGCTTCGAACCGCATTTCAAACCAGCAATTTAGTCCTAGTCTTATTTTTCATTGCGCAGGCCTTTAGCTTAGTTTGTACACCCATGCATATGCACGTCTATTTTTTTAAATTAAAATACCTTTACATAATCTTCCGTACGAACAATAGAATATCCCAGAAAACTCTAACCATAACCGCCGTGAAATACTGAGTAAAACATATTTTTGTTCACAAAATGTTTTTTTATTATGTTATATAATTAAGGATAAGCATTTTTTTAGAAAAGTAAATAAAAATAGTAAAAAATAATAATGGAAACAGAGTAAATAAATATCTATATAAATTTATATTAATATGTTTATAGGTGTGAGAGCTACAAAATAAACTAATGGAATTATTGCCACAATACGCATAGGTACTTGTTTACCAAATACTATTTTTTTACTGTCTATCTGATCTGATATCATGTGTTTTGTAAACGTCTGCTGTTCCTGTTGGCTTCAATTATCTTGATTTTTTATTTTACTTTACTTGTTTTTTGTTTGGTGTGTAAGCACCAGAAATATTTTGTCGCTAGTAATCACACGTTAAAGTATGCTATTTTTTAGAATTAATAAAAATGTACTTTGTTTTCACCACTTATATATTGAAAATATCAATATGTTTCGGGGCCAATGGCCCCTTCGTCAAGATACAATGTAAGCCAACAAATTTATAATCAAAAATTGAAGTACAGTTAATTAAAATATAAAAAAATAAATGTATGGGAAATGAATAATAATTAATCAGGAACGTGAAAACCAATTTAAAAGGTAAAATTATTTGTAAAAAGGACCTAGTTATTTATAATATTTAATTTATTATTAACACTTTTTCGTATTTATATATATTTTTATTATTATTAATTTCCCATATATATGTATTTATATTTTGATTGCCTATGCTTCGAATTTTAACTTGTTAGTATAAATTGTATCCTGGCGAAGTGACCATTGGCCTTGTTATTGGAAACATGTTAATATTTTCAGTACATAAGTTGTGAAAACAAAGTAAGAACATTTTTATTTATTATATTAATAATGTCACTACATAATCATTTTGCTCTTTTGTATGTTATTTTTATCCCTTTTCCAAAATTTTAATGTATTTACATAAATAAAATATTAGGTTCATCTCGGATATACGATATAGGTACCTACCTACGTACGAAATGATTGAAAAATAGTCTAAATTTATTTTTAAAAATATATATTTTGAAAAAACTGCCCTAGGATATAATGCCCTAAGAAATTGATATCTTTATGAAAAATTGTGAAATTCTTGCCGCGTTAAAATAATTTATTTTAGGTAAAGAGAATTTAAACTAATTGTTGTTACTATTATGCGATTAAAAAATCTGGCCTTGTACCATTTTATTTCGTAAACACAGTAAGTCAATATATTAAGCAACGGTAGTATTATTACGTAATCATTGTAAATTTATATGAATACCTCACCAAAAACATATTTTCTCAAACACTGCCCATTGGACAATTTTTTCTGTCGGCGTACCGGTCCTTCACCCGGAAATATTTCCATTTATATTGGCACAAAGGGCTCTAGGAACAGAAAATAGGGGCTGTTCTTCTATATCGCACGCCACATGTGGAACTAAAGCGATAGACTCCGCCCCCCTCAATATTTAGGGAGGGTAGTTTTTTACCTTTAGCCGCCACCCCTATTGCGTCGCCTTATTTCTTTTTGACGTGTAGTGTACAGTCAGTTAATGTGTGAAACATGTCTTAAATATTCTACTTTTGTTTTCAAAAATATTATTATCACAATTGATGAGCGTACTTTATATTTGTACATTTTAAATAGAGTGTACACGGAATATGTTCTATTATTATTTTTAATAATTCTTTTTATTTTCAAACATATTTCAATCATCTGAAAATACGACTAACTTGCTAACGACTCAAAAATCCGACCAAGTAACTAACTAAATCACTAGTCCATTTAAAACTGATACAATTTATTTTTGACATTTTCTCTGAAATAAATATTAATTTTAGGCCTTTTTTGAAAATTTTTCATTTTTCTGGGAAAAATTGGTATTAACCAGGCGCGTGTACTCAGTACATTCAAACATGAGTACGTAAATATTTGTAATATTTTATTTGTTTTTTATTGTTATTTATTATATTTATAAAAAAATATATTATAATTGTGAAAGGAATGTTACAAAATACGTATTTTATTTCGGCTTATTTCGTATAAATTCTAGTACCTACAACTTATTTCAAGGTATAGTACAAAGCCGCTGGTGTAGGTATACCTATCCTGAAATATGTTTTATAAATGTCCTACATACTTTTCGTTTCAACTATCCTTACTTTGCAATTCTTCAAAGTTGTAATTATATTATATTTAATTATAAATTATTTTTATTTAATTACAATAAAAATCGAACCAGATTTAACATTATCTTGGATGATATTCGTGATATGATTTCTGTACAGGTTAAATACATTAAATAGTCCTGATTTGTCACCGTCTTCTCATTAAAAAATTTAGTATATACCTACAGAGTGTAAGTAACATAACTAGTTCAAATTACCTTACAGGTAGATTTTTGCCTTGATTACGAGTCGAATATGTTAAGCAACCATGACCTAATAACAAAAGTTATAGAGTTATGCCATATCAAAATTTGTATTTGTTTTTCAATATTTCTGACTTATTTTTTACAAAACGTTGAACTATTATTTCAGTAACTTATTTGATTGCGAAAAATTCATTCAAAACAAATTAAATAAAATGATAAAAATCCTACATAAATTACAAATGGATTTTTTCCAATTGGAATTGGAAGGTTTTAGTAATTTTATTTGACTTGAATTAAAGGGAATGAATTTTTCAATAGTTCAAAGTTTTACAAAAAATAAGTAAAAATATTTAAAAATAAACGCAAACTTTGATGTCGCATTTATCCACTATTGGTTAGGTCATGATTGCCTGAACATTTTCGACTCATAATCAAAGCGGCAATCTACCTGTCAAGTAGCGTGGACTAGCTCTGTTACGCCCTGTATAATAACTGTTCGGCTTTTTATTTATTTACGGGAACTAACAATAAAAATAGAAATCAGTTTATACATTTGTATAAAATAGGACAAGGATTTCTTAAGGTTAACAGATCTATATATCAGTTTATAATGAATAGGAAAATTTCTGTCGACCACGACGATCAACATCCTGAATTTCACACATGGCGACACAATTTGAAAATTGAATTCAGGTTTAACTATCTTTTTACAAATACTTCAATATTGATATATATATAAAAAAACATGGAATTGCTTTAAATTTTGTTTTTAATTTTATTTACAACCAAAATAAAGTTGTGTGTTTCGCATCAGATAATTAAGATGCTACGCCGTACAATATAATTTTAACAACTTCATAAATTCTTCGATATTATAAATATATGTACGCTGAGGGATAAGGAAACAAATTATCATAAATAAAATTATTAATGTATAATTTAAAAATAATTTGATATTTAAAAAAATATAAATTAAAATTTTTATAAAAAAATTTCAACTGAACATTCCAAATCTGAAATAAAATGTGACATGCATCTTAAATTTCTGAGAGACTAGAAGCTTCTTTAAATAAATATATAAAATTTTGTGTAAGAGCATTTTTGATAATAACATTAGATGGGTTATTTCAAAGCACCATTGTTCGTAACTTTTAAAAGCGATTATAATTAAACAATAAAAAGCAACACAACCATTATGTAAACCAACATCTAATTCAATTTGTTGTATACCATTGACCTCTCAACAAAATTCTAACACGATTCTACTGAAGATTCTATTAGATGTTTCATAATAATTAACTCCAATGAACCTACTCGTTTTTTTAAGCAATCGCCGTACAACATTCACTCCTGCTTAAAAAATAAATCATAAGTTTAATTATGTTTAGAATTAATCTCAAAATATGGATTTCTAATCCTAATATACGTGAGGTTTTAAGATTTTTCGTTTGCCCACGAAATAAGGTGAAAGGCGTTAAAATGAATTATTGACAATTGAATAAACGCCTTAAGAAGCAATAATTTTTCAATAAGAAAGTGTTAAGTCGAGATAAAATTCTCCGCTTGCTATTAAATCACGCAACATTCGTAAATCACGCATTAACGTCACCATTACTCAAAAAGCACTTTATAATTTGGTACCCGCTCTTATCTCAATGCAACACCGTAAAGATCAGTAGAATTGAATTTCTTTTCGGTATATTACTACTTATAATATCGTATTGTCCAATAAGTAGCTGACTTTCCAAGGAATATAAAAATAATCATAATAAAAATCGGTTTGCAAGAAATTTTTCATTTTTAAGAGCTGAACGTTACGTAATTCAGACATTAAAAAATGAGGGTTAAATCTATTCGATCTCGGTACATTTTTTAACAAAATTACATTTTTTTTATACATGACTCGCTGGTACTGTACAACTTGATCATTCTCATCTGAAGAAATTATTATATTGCACTATAAAAATTGGTGTACTTTCTATTGCTATCGAAGACTTAACTGTCCGAAGAAAAGAGATACAACACGTATTAAATAAAAAATATGTATTTTATTTAATTATAAGTTCTTAATAATGATTTTCTTTTAAATAAAAATACATTTTTCATTTATAGAAGGCACGTGTAAATTAAGTTATTCGTTTTATGTATATTCGCACTCAAGGAATTTTAGTATTTTACCTTTATGGTAAACCACTAGCGATGAAAGATTTAACTTCATGTGTGACTTTACTGTTCGTTGTATAGGTACTGATCAAAATTTACTGAAATTCTTTGAAATTAATATGATATCAATTTATGATAAATGTTTGACAATTAAACTAAAATATCGGTCATTTTTTATAACTGGTCGACTCATATCAATATATATATCTTTCAACATATTTTTTCTAGTTACTCGCTTATGCAGTCTTTAATAAATAATTTAGTCGTAACTGTCGTGGTTTTTATATTGTGGTAATACCTACTGGAATCTAATAAGCTTCTACCGCTCTCGATTATCCGTTGCCATCGGAAGCTATTACGTATATTTATATTTAAAATTATTTTAAAAATCAAGCAGTTGTAATTTATTTGAAATACTTTTAGATTTATAGTACAGTTTCGTAATTATTGATTTTTCTTTGATAAGTAAAGAGATAACGAAAAGTGCATAATTAAATCCATATCCTTCAATATTGTAACGCAATAAATAATACTTTTCGTGTATTCAGGTCGCAATAAAAATTATACTCAGAAATAATAAATACGCCAACGCATCAAGATTGAAAAGAATTATTGAAACGGGAAAATTTAAGAAAACCTATGTTCAATATACTTACTCGTAAATTAGGTCGGATAATCACTAAAACATGTACAAGTGACTGATGATTCAAGAGAAATTGTATTTCTCTACGAGTATGTAAACTATGTATGTAAATACCGAACAAATACTAAAATACATCTATCATTAAACTTTCCCAAACGAATCCATGGTTACTCCTTACAAACTGAAGATGGATGACGGGTATTGATAAAAACGGCGCCATTGGCGAATGCTGCGACATCTCTTGTAGCTTTCAGGAATGTTTTCGTTTCGTTTGCGTCTTCGCTAAAGGTTTGTGATATTGTCGCAAAATATGGTAACAAAAGTTCTTCCATGGCCAATTTCTGCTTTATTTATGTAAACATTTGTAGGTATTTTTACATATTTTATTTTAATTTTTTGAGGGTTTACGTTAGTTAATTTTGGCGTTGGAGTGACAATAAACTGAATATTTTAATGTAATTTTTTCTTATTTGTTCGCGATATTTACATTGGACAGATTACTAGGTAAAGTCCTACGTCCTCAGTAGGTACCTACTCAATTTGAGAATCGCAATCTTAATTAGGTATATTATTATTTTCATTATTTGTAGAAGAATATCTATCACAATAAAATTATTATTATTTGAAAAACAAAAACGTATGTCGATTTTAAAAATACAAATGTATTATAGTTTTTTATTTAAGTTTGTTAAAATATTTATATCAATTTGTAACTAGGTACATAAACCAGTGTCAATTTATGTCGATCCAAACGTTTTGTTTCGCACGTAAATTCTTATTATTATGGCCGTTAAATCTAATAGTACGTACCTACCTATGTACCTGCCATTAAATTCATTATTTAATTATTGCGGCATTATAAGTATTCTGGCTCACTTGTACATTTTCCTTCAAATATGAAAATAAATCCAAAATCGAAAAATTAAAATAGTCGTAAAATATTTTTGCGTCGACCGATCATATCGAAACATTAATATTTTTTAGTCGCCAGCATTAGAAACGTGGTAACGAGTAAGTGAACAGTTTAATGTTAACGAAGGTATTCTCACAAGCTTTTTATAATATTTATTTCTCAACGGAATTTATCGCATCATTCTAAAAATATACCATAGGCTCTAAAACAATTACATTACAATTCTGGATATAGATACAGTTTTTGTGAAGTACATTTTTTTCAATATTAAATATGTCAGCTGTTCCTTTATTTAATATTACGACTTTAAACATCACAGAACGGACAACATTATTTGCATATTATTTTTAATTGAACATCAATATTTTTATATACTTTTCTTTTTTTATATAAGTAAAATAAACAAACATATATCTTCAGCTATCCGTGTTGCACGGCAAACATAAAGCACTTAACAACTCAATCAGTGCCAATTCACGCAAAAATGTGCAGTTATCGTATCAAAGTAAATTATATTTCTAATATATTTTTATTGATTTAAAAAAAAATTAAGATTATTAAAATTACTTAATTCCCATCATTATTAAACAGACTATTTCTAAGAAAAACGTATTATTACATTTCATAAAAACTATTTTATATATTATGTATTCTTAAGAGTAACTGCTGGTTATTATAATATTGTATATCTAGCTCACTTTTAGCCCCCTAAAAGAACAGTTCCTAAGGAATACCTGTGAATATACCGTCACTTATTAATCACCAAGTCACTCCAGATCACCAAGTTAATCCTATTTCCATAGCAATAGTTAGAATATTGATGTGACACGTATTCCGTGTTCGCGTCTCTTTTTTTAAAAATATTTTTACTAGGACTTAGCCAAGACGCGAACCAATGTTCCGTCATTTTTGACGGGTTACAGCTAGTTATAAATTATATTTGTATGAAAATAATCAATGACTGAATTTGAATATTTTAACGCCCTTTAGACAATTATAAATGTTAATAAAAATAAAACACTTTAAATTAAACCACTATAATACTAAATTATCAACATGTTCCGGAGCGTGTTTTTTTTTTAATATAGTTGCGAATACGGAATACGTGTGGCATTAATATTCTTACTAAGAATTTTCAAACTAAGTCAAAAGCCTGTGCTACAAAATTAGGACTAACTCGCTGGTGTCCTCGAACCACCGACCACCAAATCACTAGGCGAGCGTCATGACCACTATACCAACAAGCTACTATGTCATGATCATCATCTTTATCCCCTTGTCCTAGTAGTGTCGGAGGCCCAAAGACTCGACAATGCGTTTCCTCGACAAATGTTCCCCTGTCTCGCGCTGCTTCTGCACGAGCCAACCAGTCTAGACCCATTGTGTTTTCATACACATTTTTCTGTCGTCTCTCCCAGCTTAATCTGGGACGATCCACCGGCCATCTTCCTTCAGGGGTTGCCAGGAGTATTCTTCTCGGTATTCTTTCGTCTGGCATTCTGAGCACATGTCCAAGCCACCTCATTTGTGATTTTTCTATGTGTAGGAGCAGGGGTTCCATGCCGAGTGTGCGCCTTATGTTGGCACTTCTCGCTCTGTCCATCAATGTGACTCCCGCTACCCCTTAAAAAACTTATCTCGGCACCCTGGATCTTTGCTCTCACTAGTGAGCCACTTTTTATTAATATTATTTATAAATTAAGTTCAAAGATACGGGGTATCCGCATGTATCGTGGTAATAAAACTCACAGTTCAGATATCGTTATTAGAACACAAAATGTGTAAAGTAAACCAAATGAAATTGTAGGAAGAAAATTTACAATCAATGGTCATAAAGACGATATATAGTATAATGCAGTCAGAACTTTGTTTTGATGCTGGTATCATCGCGTTGTGCATCCAAGCTAACGTACTGACCAGCTGATTTAGTAAACGTCACCCCGAGGCTAAGCGTTATCATTTCCAGTATATTGTACTAGCGTGCACTGTGAGAACTGTGGACAAATTATACGCATACTGCACTGCAGCACTACAATAACGCATGTCGAATGATGGTCCGACTTCCGTGGTATCTCAGCTCCCTGAGACAGGGGCGAGGGCACGGGTTCTGAACCCTGCATAGGCACCGTGTCGCTCGAGGATTTAATGTAGTGACAACCTCCTGGCAGTGCGGCTTTCGCCTGGGTACCATCATATATATTTGCGTATACATACATGTATTTATTTAAATACTATACATTGCTCTATTGTGGACGCGTATTGTCTTACGGAATCGTATTAATTCTTCCTACTCTCCCATCACTTATAGTAGCGAAAACTTTGAATATAAGATATTCTTTACTTTCTTTGGGTGAAATGTCAAGAGTTAAAGCGATAGGCGACATCGAAGATTGCGTTTCTTTTCAATATTTTTGATTTATTTTCGGTAAAACGTTGGATAATTACTTATATGGAATATTAAATATTCATTCGCTTTAACATAAATCAATCAATGACAAAAACGTTAAAAAAATTAATGCTCGATATTCTAACTTTCGTGAAAGTCTAACTTTTTAGAAAGGGTAAACCAGAAATATTGAAAAAATGCAAACTTTAATTTCGTTTATCTCCGTAACTGTCGACATTTCGCCCAAAGCGTAAAGAATATTTTATATTTGAAATTGAATAAACAAGTTTTTGCTACTAGCTACGAGACATATCAGAGTAACATAAAATGATGGATTGAATGTAAGAATCACAGAAAAATTAATGTAATTTTTTAAATTTGTTTTAACGTAATTTTAAACTTTTTTTATTGCGAAATGTTTACTCATAATAAATATAATATCTGGTTGTTATAATAGACAAATATTATAAATGGAACGAATAACTACAAATACGATAGCAAGGTAATTTAATTTAGTAAAGAAAAAATCCCCTACGAGGTCGCATTTATAATGCGATGTTTCTGCGTGCAACAGCTTGTTTACCCCTCACACTTATTTTAGAAATATTTTTCACTTATTTTAGAAATAAATCAAAATTGGAGAAAAAAACACATAAATACCTGTTATTAATGTCGCTGATTTTTCATCTGTGTTAAAGTTAATAAATTACAGTCACGACTATAGTTAACTGACGTAAATCAAAGCTGTCAAATATCAAACATAATCAAGTGAAATTCTTTAGGAAGTAAAGTAATGTATTATGGGTGTAAAATATTGCTTTAGTGCGGCCCTGCTTTATAACACGTATTTCTTTATTTATGTTCCCACGTTCACACACGTAACACCTACCTACTGAGAGAATGCGAAATTAGGTCTCGAAAAATTTTTTAAACAAAATCGTAATAGGTATAAATTATCTTACTTAACCACTAGCTTGCCCTGGTCTCAAATAATGGCGTACCGCGGAGATCCCTTAAGGTAGTCATTCCAAAAAGGGACGTAAAAACCTCTTATGTATGTATTTAAAAGATTTTAAAAATAATGATCACGATAAAAATAAACAAATAATTTTTTCAAGCTGTCTGTTTATTTATCTTAGACAAACAATTATTATCTTCGTACATATATGTACATATAAAAAAATAAAATTACGGTAAATTCTCGATTATGATTATCGTCATGCGTTTGTTCCGGGGAAATGACAAAGTTTGTTAAAAATGCGGGGCAAGCGAGATATTAAGGCCACATCTTTCATTTCATTGAAAAATATTATAACATAATAAAATGTGATGTGTAAATTCATATCATTAAATCTAACAAAGCAAAACTTATCAATTTTCTAAAATTGATAAATCATAGATTATTTCTTATTATCTTTTACCAAGAGAGATATGAAACGAAACAATTTTGTTTTTCAACCAATACAATAAAATCTTTTTAATATCAGATTGCTTGTTTTTATCTGAATTATAAATAATCCTTATGTTTATAAAGAAAAGCCTACAACTTTAACAAATTTGTATGGCATTTGAATAAATTTAATATTAAAAATACGTCGATATAACATAAAAATATTTCCGGGTATCTATTGAAAGAAAATCCAAATTATCTCTTATCTTTTTTTCAATTGGTTGAGCAACTTTGTAGATAGACATTTTATAATTTTGGTCTGAAATTGAATAATTTAGAATCATCAGAAATTAGTAAAGCATGAAAAAGTAAACATAATATTATTAATAATCATTTAAATTTAATTGCCTGTCCAATTCTAAAAAAATTTCCATTAATTTTGTGTAATCAAGAACTTCAACAATAATATTTAAAAATATTTTTTTAAATAATTTAGAAAACCAAAACAGAAGACATCATTCATTTTGATATTTTGACATATAAAAAACATCCTGACGATGGAAAGGTTTTTCCGAAACATGTAGGTGTAATTAATAAATATGAATTAAAACAAATAATATTTTTTTATCTTCTATCTTACTATTAACGTACAGGTTTACGGTATCTTTTCAATATTTTATTAAAAATCAAAATCCACCCGAATTCCGAGAGAAAATATGTGTTATTCATAATATATATTATACAAATTACGAGATAAATTTAAATCAAAGATAAGGACATCGGTTATTATTTTTGAGTATCCGGAACTTTTTCATAATTATACCTACCTATAACAAATATTGGTGGATAAATTATATTAAATTTCTCAGTCTACCTAATTAGGATGATTCAAATATTTACCAGACAAATCGGAGACATTCATCGGGTGACTGAACTCTGGTGAACAATTTAATGTTTCATATTTTTTTCAATACTTTATTTGAACATTTAAAACTTGGTCGAAAAATAATAAAAATTAATCTATTGGCAAATATCAGCGTGCATCGGGTCATCGAACTCCGGATATTTTATATATTTAAATATTTTATATTATGCAACAGTGGTGGCTTAGGAGATGTGCGGCGACAAGTTTTGATGTAAATTTATGATGATTTGTCATTTCTTCTAGTCGTAAACTTTTTAAACACGGAGAGGCATTCAAATAAAATGGTGGGTGTTCAAATTAAATAGTGAATAAAATGCATTCTCTAGAAATACAAATGGTTAACAAAGCGAAATCGGTATTGCAGTTTCCCAGTAAGAAAAAGTTCCGGCTTCGTATTCCGGTGGTAACCAAATATTTTTTCAACCGACAGATTTTACCTATCGTTCTAATTGATTGTTATATATGTTTTAATAATAATTTCTAAAAGCTGTATCACTTATGTGCATGTGTATCTTTAATAGTAAATAGTACTCAGTGCTCAAAAAATGTTGAAAATAAAGGGCCTATAGTTTTCATTAGTATAATAAAGTATAAAATAAGCATAAAAATAAAAATTCCAAAAGACCTCTGTTACATACATTTTTTATTTCGATGGTTTTTTCCTACAATATACAATGTCTTCGTGTAAGTCACACTCCAATGCACTCACCGCACGCGCCTGAATTTAATGCGTAATTATTTTAAAATGCTAGTATTTTAAAATAGGCATTTCATATATACTTAAGGGGGAATACTTACATACGAAGCGCGAAAAAAGGCAATTTTTTTTTTAATTAAGAAAACCTTTATAAATTATGGTATTTGCATCATTTCTACATGAAAATACATACTTTTAAGAATATGTATAATTTTTTTATTAAAAAAATATTAAACATTGGCGGAAAATTCTTGTCATCGATTTTCAAAACACGGTTTCGAGTAAAACGCGTTTGAAAGTTGAGCCATGAATAAATCGCGAAATATTTCAACTTACATAAAATCTTACATAAAATTCCAGGTCCATAATATAAGTCCCCCACCTTGCTTAGAATTCCCATATCACCGAGCACTCTTCACAAACATAAAAGAAACAGGTCTTACGTTTCAATTATGAAAGATCCCGACTGGCAGCTACGCGGCGCCGTGCGGCGCGGCGCGTAATCATTAAAAAGATTTTCAGCTATAACTTCGTTATTTTTTTGAATTTTTGCTTGAAATTTTCACCAGACATTTTTAAGACCTCAAGTTTTAAGGAAATGCAAAAATTTTAAAATCGATTTTATCGAAATGTCTAGGTAGGTATTCCTCCTTAATATTAGGTCCTTACATATGAAATTGACGTTTAGTATGGGAGGAACATAAAGTCGATTTTTTTTTATTATAATATATTTATTTAATCAAAGTATGTACCATTGCTATCTATGCACTTTTGCCATCTCATAGGTAGTTCATCGATCCCTTTACTAAAAAAACCATTCGGAAGGGAATCAATAAAATCTTTGAAGGCGGTTTGGACTGCCCCATCGGAGTTGAATTTTTTCCTTTGCAAGAAGTTATCCAAATTTCGAAAAAAATGGTAATCTGTTGGGGCAAGGTCCGGAGAGTACGGTGGATGTCTTAGACATCCAATTGAAGCTCCTCTAATTGGTAGCCGTCTGTTGTGCAGTGTGTGGTCTAGCGTTATCATGAAGCAGCAGTGGCCTAGAGCGATTAACCAGCCTCGGTTGTTTAGCAGCTATCTTTTCCATCCTGGTTTGCAGTTGCTGACAATAGACATCTGCCGTAATCGTCTGGCCAGATTTAAGATTTAAAATCCCTTCATTATTGTGCCGGTTGAGTAATGCAACGCAGCAGTCAACGCGCGTTTGTTGATTTGCTTCACTCAATTCGTGAGGTACCCACCTTTCAAGCTTTTTTCACCTTACCAATTTGCTTCAAGTGGATTAAAACAGTTTTATCACTAACACCGCAGCCTGCAGCTAACTCGGATGTGGTTTGCGATGGATCAGCTTCCACAATAGCCTTCAATTCTTCATTATCAACTTTGGTCTCCGGCCGTCCACGGGGCTTGTTCTGCAGGTCGAAATTTCCAGAACGAAAACGTTGGAACCAAAAACGCACTGTGTTTTCTATTGCGGCACCGTCGCCATACACATCATTAATCCTTCGAGCCGTTTCTGCAGCACTGGTGCCACGGTGGAACTCGTACTCGTAAATAACGCGATATTTCAAGTTTTTCATTTTGTAAACTGAGTCTCGCAAAGAAAAAAACAATTGAGGAAAAAACAAATGAATTATAATTTTCAAAACACAAATACATGAGTAAATAGCTGTAAAAATTTGGATTTGGAATTCCTAACCAAAGAGAAGATATTTGAGATCAAATTTGCCAGTACGGTAAAACGTCAATTTCATATGTAAGGACCTAATATAAATTTGTAATTTTTTTTAAATTCATTATTTGATCGGTCGGATTCATTCTCAAGCCATTTCTCAAAAATTATTTTATTTAAAAACATTACAGATTTAGTTAGAATTACATTATTAGAAACAATTACAGGAGATCATATTTATTTATTTTTAACATGAAATGGACATTAGGCTCTTCTAAAAATTCAGTTATCAGGCTCTCAGCCCTTATGATGACTGCCACATACCTACAAAACTGATATTTCTACAGATGTGCCAGTATTTTTTGTAGTTGAATTTTATGCCCTGTATGTCAAATACTTTTGCATCTTGCCTTGTAAATTAAAACGATGTGGAGCTAGCGTAACAGGGAGTGTCTACCGCGGCCATTGAACTGCTTACAAAGTTCAACAATAAAAAAACAGTTGAAAAAGAATAACGGCCACCTCACGTTAATTACTTAGTGTATCAAAAATTTATGATGTTATAATTTTTATGATTTATAATGATTTTTTATAAATTTTTTTAATGAACGAATGAACTTCGAAAAACCACTAAAATATTTTTTTAAGGAGATGTGTGCCTGGGATATATGTCATCAGTATTCTTATTATTTTCAATTTAGACTAAACGCCTGTACTATGAAAGTAGGACTAATTTGCTGGTTTCTTAGAATTACGCACCTCCCCGACAATTAGATCTTATCATCCTCATCATCTAAATCATACAAGTACATACTTTTCTATCCAATCATATTTAGATCATCAATTTTTTACTCATAATTTTTTTTTTAAATTTTTCTTTACTGCAATGATATTGTTTCTCAATAAGTCTGTCACAATTATCTCTCCACTTTCTACTTTCGATTTCACATTTGATCATTTACATTTCATTAATGTTTACCCTTTTCTTTACTCCATTGTTTTTATTTTATTGTTCTGAAAAAAATGTTATAACCATACACATGAGTGAGTAGCTGCGTATCAAACGTACCCAACGACAATTTTCTTTTTTTTTAGATTTGAATGCCAATATATTCTCTAAGCTCAATCCTACTGTTAAAATATTAGTTTACTCTTATAACAAGTACCAATCTGCAGTTATTGCTATTAAAAAATCAACTTGAGTTTCTAAACCTACCTGTAACCAAATTCACCGTCTTTCATAATCGACTTAATTCCTCTGACCAATGAGCGTCATTGAAATGGTGGCCATCTTGTTAATTAGACCAATCATTAAGTACAGAGTGGAAAATAAACAAAGAAAAAGTTATAAGGTGGGTACTTGCACTGAAAGACTATCTAGGGGTGCAATTTTAAATTTTGTTGTGAATTATTTTTCGTCATACATATTTTTTTGCTTTCCTGCTATTTATTTTATTATTGAGGTGATAAAATTTACTTTATCAATAAATTGCTTCTAAAAATTTTTTTTGAATGGTTTAAAGTAATTCTTCTTGCATCTTGTAATTTTTCTCCAAATCTATTTTATATACTTGTTTTACCACCATGTATTTATAATACATTTTCTTTTTGTATAATTGTATCATCCATGTTATCAAAATATTCATGTTTTCATCGTTTAATAAAAATCAAAAATTTTTAAAATATTTTCCTCTCTTATTTTAAGCACTTTATTTGAATATACTCCTGATAATACAACAGATATATTTGTCATTGCAATTCATAATCAAAATCAAAAATTTATTTAACACCATTTTAAAAGTAAAAATAACTCATGAAATCTAAATGCTTCATTTACGTCAGGTTATTTAGTTATTTTATTTATTAAAATATATCAGGGAGAGGGAGCGAGGTAAGCGGGAAAGATTATGTCATCCGCCGGGTCCTAATGAATGTGTATGCAAAATTTGGGTCAGATCTGTCGAAGAGTATTGATTTGTATAAAAACATATCCGTGGGGGGGAGGGGAGAAAGAAAGGGAGTGTGTCATCCGCCGTGTTCTAATAAATATGTATACAAAATTTGGATCAGATTGATAAAACGGTGTAGATTTGGATAGAGAATAGACAGACAGGCATTGAGATTAATAGGTATAGATTAAAAAAATAAAACAAATAATAAAAAATTGACAATAATTTTTTTGTTTAATAAAGAATTCAAAAATATTAAAATATTCTACTCCCTCAAATTACCAATTATATTACACTACACCCCTGACAATGCAATAAATATATTTACTTCCCTGCCGTTCATATACAACCTAAATCCGAATGCTTACATTTCAAAACCGACCTTAATCCATAGCTGGGTTTCAAAATGATCTTAAGTCGATTTTAAATGTTAAAATAACTCGCGAAATATACAAATTTCATTTACGTCATATTATTTGAATGTTTTATTTTTAATTCCTTATTAAATTAGTTTTTATTTCATCTTATTTAAGTTATAAACAAGTTGAAAAAGAGTTTTACTTGATTTTCCAAAAAAATAGTTCATGACGTTAGGTAGGTAAGTTTTGATACGCAACGCCTCACATTACTCTTCCGCTATAAGCAAGTGTCTACTCGGCTTTTATAGAGGAGAATATTTTTTTTTTGATAATCTATACTTTAATTTATACTTTTATATCTACCTTTTTTAAATTACAGTACAATATAAATTTATAAAATAAAAAAAGTTATTGTACCTTTATTAAGTAAAAAATTTTAATGATTCATAATTGATTTTTTATCGCAAATTCATGAATTACAGCTACGTTATTAAAGAAAGTAAAATACTCATTCTGACTTCAGGTTCTTCTAGAAATCCATCAACTTGAAAATAAAAAAAACGCTTAATTATTACAGGAACCTAAAGATATATTTAAATTAGGATAAATTATAGAGGTCTCATAGAGACGAAGCTAATTTATATATGAGAAAAGTGTATGGAAGTCTCTTATATGATGGCTCAGAGCTTACAACCTATATGAGCTGGGTTAAGTGATCACTCTACACAGTGCAACTTTCACAAATTCCATCGTAAGAACATCCACAAAATCCACTAAAAAAACTAGAGAGAAATTATTACTAATTTCGTAAGAAATTAATTAAGAATAGAAAAAATGTCATCGTATAAGAGACTTCACTTTTCTCAAATATAAATAAGCTTTGTGTCTGTGACTTACATAATTTAGCCTTAATTAATTAATCATCCCTCTGGGGAAAAAACCAGTAACCGAGTTCTCAGAACATACTTTCATACAAAATATTGTTTAAAGATTTATTTATCCTGTGACTGCTAATCTCCACCCGTGAAATGTCCGTAATAATTTCGGTGATGCATCCATCAAAATCCCATTAATATGAAAATACATAAATCAAATAGAAATATTTCTCAAAGCGTGCGTTCCCAGTTTCCATGTGTGCATCGGCATTAATACATTGCGAAACGAACGGGCTGCGGGGGCCATCTTCTATGTCAGTAATTCTTCTCTTCCTCGCAGCATAACACTTCGTAAACTACCATCGCCAAATGAACAAACACACCAAATGGTAAATAAAATCGTGAGGGTATACGGCTTGTATTGGCGTGTCCCGTTTTGTGTGCATTTGACTTTTAGAAAAGCGACGCTGGCGGTTATAAATGTGTAATAAAGTAATGGGCGCTTAAAAGCACGCACCGCGCTGTCGCTGTAGTATAAGTACCGTAAACATGAGGGTCACTTGACCTCGCAGCGTCCTACCTCTTTTTCTCGTACATGTACTAACTAAACCCAACATTCATAGTACTGCCTCGTAAACATTATGGTTATTTGCAACGTTAATTTTGCTTTGAGTTACGGCTTCGCTATATAAACCATCGCTGCTTCGCCCTCCTGGAAAGAAAAAATGCTTATTTAAGAAACAATAGCTGAAATCAGGAATATTGAAAAACATTTTATGTTTATTAGTATTCAATTTAAAATTATGATATCCATTCTTTAAATTTAATGAAGTTAAAAAGTTGTCAACTAGGTAAGTAAAAAGAGAAATAAAATAAGAATAAAATATTTTTTAAAACAAAATAATTTGAAATATTAATTGTTTTTCAATTACGAGTATGTAAAAAATAAAACCAACTGAATGATTTTTTTTATTAATTAAACATAATCTTTACTTTGTAATATTATTTAAAAATATCATGTCACACATCCATTCAGGTATAAACTGGGCTCATAAAATGGAGAAATTTTAATTAAGATAAATTATAGAAGTCTCACAGAGACGAAGTTATCAATTTGGGAAACGTGTGTGAACTCATATAGGTTGTAAGCCCTGGGCCATCGTATAAAAAGTCTTCCACACACATTTCTCGTATTCATAGCTTCATCTCTGTGAGACTTCTATAATATGTACAAGTTAATTCCTCAGTGGACAAAATCCAGTAGGTAACTGTGTTCTTAGAACATACCTACATATAAAAATTTTGGAGAAATTTTCTTCATTTATAAATCGTCGTTGGTTTGGTAATTTATTGATTGATTAAATATTTTAGTTTATATCGTTTTAGAAAGATGTACGTATATATTTAAAATATATGAAAGGTAATGAATAAACTCTAATTTAATACCTTCCCATACAAAAATGTGATATAAAACTCAATAGAAGCTATGAGAAAAAGTGGTGATGATCGCCATAACTCTGATTCAAATGTGTTGAAAGATTAATTTTTGGTAACACTGAACATTCATTGCAATGCGGATAAATAAAATTGTTAAAAACATGCGTGATATTTTGAAAAACAGTTTGCATTTCATATTATGCCGTAAAACTTCTGTGCAAATTGGCATATAAATATATGTTAATTTGTAACAAACAAAGAAAATAAATATTACAAAAAAATGTCAAAATTTAGAAAAGAACTGCGAATTTTAAAAAAGTCTATTTTTTGTATAATTTTTTAATTCTTGATTGTATTATTGATTTACAATCTGTTGCGATAACATGTCATTAGGCTGCAATGCCAAAATATCTTAATTTTCCTAATTATAAAATAAATAAATTAATTAATTCAACGTTGTTAAAGTCTTTTCTAAGCAGAGCTATACAGCGTTATCTCGCCAAACTTACACCTTCATAAAAACCGCACCTCCAGAGATACAACACTTCACCATATTCATCATAAATTCAGCAAATAGCCACGCGTGACTCCGCTCTGACCCCTGACCCGCGGGCTGCGGAGTGGTGGCTATTATCCAGCTCCGTGATCAGGAAGCACCTGCTTTCGTATCTCGCCTGCAGATGCCCATCTTTTAAATTCCTCGGCTTAATAATACTATCCACTCTGACTGCCACCCGTACTTCCAAACAATTGCATGTGTAGTACAACGCTAGTGTTGCTGTTCTCCATTGTCGTCACTCTTCGAGCTGCGACTCATGATATAACCAGACTACTAAACAGTTTTCATAGTTATTTAGTAAAGCCTAGAATATATTTTATTTTATATTAAACAGTACAAGTCAACCAGTCGAGGACAAAATTGGCGCAATCACCGCAACATGGGTTTTCTGACACTCCTCAATGATCAATAGATTTTCCTTTAAACAGCTTCTTCGATTGGCCTGATTCCATGTGTTAAAAGTAACCAGCCTACCTCATGTGCATGGGAGAAAGGTCATTCGAAATAATAGTGACCAGGTCTGTAGATGTAGCCAAGTAAGATGTAGTTTTCTTATCTTCTTTGCTCGATCTTTATATCATTTTATTTTTTAATTTTGTATCTTTTTATTTTATTTTTATATATTTATTAGAGACACTAACAGGATAATAGGTACATGACCCTCTAATAATAAAACGTTATAAATGAAGACTATTCCCATTATCCCAATTACTGATGAAAGTGAGCGAATATGTATCTATAGCAAATAACCTCGAATATCTTTCCAAAACAAGATAGTTTACGGTCTATATTCACTAACGTTACTTTTATTTCCTGTCTTAAATATTGGTGGGATGTGAGCTACCTTCCATAAGTCGGGGAACTTTCCTTCTTTTAAAGATTTGCTAAAAATGATATAGATAGGATCCAGAAGAAGGTGAGCACAGTTTTTTATAAGCAGTGGAGGAATACCATCAGGTCTTGCGCCCTCGGCGGGATTCAATTCATCATAATTTTTAATATATCATTCTTAAGCAGAGTGAATCGAAAGAGTCATTAATGAGAGCAAATGAAATATCGGAAATCTATTTTTCTCTCAGAAACATTGTTTTAGGGATTGCATTAAAGAATTTCTTGGTTTTAGTGTATCCCATAAATAGTCCTGTGATATATTTCAATTATTTACAATTCGTTTTATTATCGTGATAGTTCATACATATGAAACATAACTGAATTACGTACTTTATTGAGAACTTTCAGAATCTTGGAATATTTAATTAATAGCTAAATAATAACATTTGGCTTGATCACCGCTGGTGCAGGGTTTGCTAATAATCCGCCGTGACTTGGGCGACCTTTATCCCCGAGCACAGCGGGTGCTCGCTGCTCGGTACTCGACAGCGCGGCTTTAAGGAAGCATTTGTTTTAGCGAAAGCACAGGCACACGAGTCATTAAATGAGAAGGCTACAACAACGTCAAGTATTGAGCGTACCGTGTCACCAAACTTAACTCTTCAAATGCCAATAATTGTAGTGTTTATGAAGGACTCTGCGAAGTAAAATTGAACTTAAAGTGGCGTCAAGTCTGTACAATACAGGGCAGAGACTAATGGAAGAATAATTTCCCAATTACAGGCCTCCGATTCGAACAGGATAAAGGGGTTTGGGAACTAGGGTCACGCATATTAGTTACTGCTCGTCATAAAAGTGATTTTCCTTGTTTAAATACAGTATAATATTCTTATTCGCTATGCTTATTCGACCCGATTCAATTAATGTCCTGTCGACAAAACAATTGTGTCCTGTATTCGTATATGTGGTCAAGCAATGTTTATTATGGCTATACTGCTGAGTCAGATTGAACAATTAGGTTAACATCGCAATACTGCAATTAATGCATCATCAGTGATCGTGTGCAATTGCCTTAGACTTAGGTAGGTATATATTATGGAGAGAAATAAGCATTCACACAAAAAAAGCTAAAATTCTTTCAATCCACGAATCTACAGCTTTTAACTCAAGAAGAAAGAAATAAAATGTTAAACTAAAGATTTGATCATGACTACAATACTGCCTGGACGAGAAAACTTACTAACGATCAACAAGAACAGATATACGTATATAACAGACATTGTTAAATGCTGTAGAAGTGTATGAAGCGATCCAACGATGACCTTATCAGACAGAACTCAGGCAAATAAGCTTTAATGTACCCGGCAGACACAAACCAGTGAAATAGATTTGTTTTATACTAATAATAAAATTAATAATACATATTAAATAATAAGGATAAGGATGATTCTTTTTATAAAATCGGGTTTTTATAATAATTGTACATAATTTAGGACTTTCTATTTTACACATAAATAATTTTGGTCTGAAATTGAATAATTTAGAATCATTAGAAATTAGTAAAGCATGTGAGAGTAAACAAAATATTATTAATAATCAATTAAATTTAACTACTAGCCCAATTCTATTTTTTTTCCTTTAATTGCGAGTAATCAAGAACTTACAGAACAGAATTTACACTTAGAACAGTAATAATATTTAAAAATAATTTTTCAAATAATTTAGAAAAACAAGAAACAAAAGGCATTTCATTCTGATTTTTTGACAGATTTTTTGATACAACACCCTGACGATGGAAAGGTTTTTCTGAAACATGTTGGTGGAATTACTCATATAAAAGAAGTAGATATATACAAATAATATAATCAATATTTTTTTAAATAAATTGATTTGTAATTATTTTTATATAGGAAAAAGGTGTAGAAATTTTGAGGTTAGAGTTAAGGGATACTTGAAGTGTTTAAGTAGAATAATTATTCTGAATAAGCGAATCAACTTATGGATCATTAATTTTATATCAACAACGGTTTACAAATTTTACATACAAATTCTGTAGAATTAAATTTTGATAAATTATAAATTTTGGAAATAAGAAAAAGTGTTAATAGTAAATTGAATATTATAAATTACCAGGTCCTTTTTGCAAATAGTTATCTTTTAAATTTGTTTTCATGTTAGTACTTAACTATTATTAATTTCCCATATTTTATTTTTTTCACATATTTATTGTCTATGCTTCAATTTTTGATTTTTAATTTGTTAGTGCACATTGTATCCTGATGAAGGGGCCATTGACTCTGAAACATGTTGATATTTTCAATATATAAGTCGTGAAAACAAAGTACATTTTTATTAATTATAATTCAATTATATGGCTGTCAATTATATGGCATAGAGCAAACTAGGAAAACTTCGTCGATTCCTGGTTTAAACTACCAAGAAATTTATTTGTCTTTCCTTTATGTTCTTTACAAAAAGTTACAGTAAATTGAATATTATATATAACCAAGTCCTTTTTGCAAACAGTTATCTTTTAAAGTTATTTTCATGTTAGTGCCTAATTTTTATAATTTCCCATATATTATTTTTATTTCATTTTGACCGCCTGTATTTCGATTTTTAATGTTTAATTTGTTAGTTAGTATACATTGTAAACTGATGAAGGGGCCACTGGCTCTGAAACATGTTAATATTTTCGATATATAAGTGATGAAAATAAAGTAAATTTTTATTAATTATATCAATAGATTTATAATTATTATTTGTGTAATGTGCACTTTTAATTGAATAAAAGCTAAAATTAACTGCTAAAGAAAATATGGATGCCGTGTGAATAACAGTATAAAAATGGGGCGGCTTCAATAGCATTCAATATTGTGACCATTTAAATAATATTTTTAAAGTCAAGTAGTCTACGTACATAACTAGCAGAAATAAATCGTTTGGTGTTTTTTCTTACTGACATGGTAAATATAAATGATGAAGGTATGGGATTCTGTATTTGTAATGCATTAAAAAATACTCGTATTTGTAGGAGCGTCTATTTATGTTTATGTATTTATGGTTATGTATAAGTGTATAATTTTGAAAAAATATGATTTATAATTTTAATTATAATGAGTTGCTTGTTGGTATTGTGGCCTTGTCGCCTCGTGATCCAAAGGTCGCGGGTTCGGACTTCACTCCAGACCAGCAATTTAGTCTTATTTTCATAGCACAAGCGTTTAGCTTAGTTTGAAAATAGTAAGAATATTGATGTGACGTGTATTCCGTGTACGCATCTCTATTTAAAAAAATACAAGAATCCAACATTATTAAAAAATATATGTCTACCAATATAATTTTTTGTCAGATTAATGATATGCCATTTAATACTACTACTTGACATTAAGTATTTTCTATGTTTGGGAAAAGAGTTTTTATCAGTTATTCAATATTTATTTCTAGCTTCCATTCGAATAAAATAAATTACTTAAAGCTTTTTAAAATTATTAAATTTAAAACATTATAATAATAATCGTTGGATAAGTTATATGCTGTAGGCAAAAATACTGTAAGCAAGGGCATTTGATGCCTGGACTCCTATCTGCTCCGGTGAGAATCTGTGTTGCATACCTAGAACGAAGGCAGCTAAAACGACATAAGAAACGTAAGCCATTGTTGGAATATATAATATATAAATTAATATATAAATTTGGCTCTAGTCTCGGTTGTAATGGACTGTCATGTTCGTATTTGATGCTCCAATATAGCGCCGTTTTCGCGAGTACTCACCTCAAGGGCACTTTACACAGAAAAGTATCTTACAAAACAACTTACTGCTAAAAAAAAACTTATTCACTAAGTGGCATGCAAGAAATGGAATTAACGTTTAATACTATAATAGTTGGGAGCGCATGGAAGAATTAAGTGTTTTCGTGGAGTGCACACGAGGGGTAGAAAACATTAGCTATTATTATTTAATGACAATCTTAGATGTAGAATTTAAAATAATATTTTATTAATTAATTATGCACATTTACTATGCTACTTGCCTACTTGTTTATAATAACATATCACCAAATAATAAATAACGCACCAAAATATTAACTCAAAAAATTTTACAATTGAAAAAACTTAGCCAACAAAAACCAGCTCTCGCTTATTATACACCAAATATCCATTAAGACGATCGTCTGGCAAAGTGAGTCAAATTCACCATATTTTCTCAAATCTTCTCTTGCGTATTGTATCACATGGAAAGATATCATATTAATATTTAATCATGAGGTTCTATATATTTGAAATACGGGTATCTTCTTAAAATGACACAAACTTAATTATTTAATCAATTAATAAATTGCAAAACCTACGATGTTCTAAAAATGAAGAAATCGCTCCACTTTGTGACTGCATGAACTAGTGAGATGTCTTTTTCTCAATATTTATTACAAAATAAACGATTATCTAAAATTTATTAAAATTATTTCAAATTCTGTCAGTTTGTTTTTTTTTACATTTTTTTAAAAATTCGAGTGAGTGAATCATTTCTAAAACATCTTCTGGTGCCCAGGTTATTTTTGTAAAGGATTAACCGGCATTCGATATTACGAACATTACAGTAAATAATCAGTATGTGTAATGTTAAATAGCATTATGTATTTTTATGAGTACATGGTCACGCCGGAATATTTAATATTATGTGAAGCAAATGCAGCGAAATGACTATCTAAGAAATCGATAATTCGTGATTTATAATTACGCAATCAGTGCCTACATTAGGTAAGCCTACACGCTTGAATAAATTAACAGGTAAATCATTCGTTTGTTGTGTCTACACTATTGTTAACACATTAACTATCCAGTGATACAAATATATGCAATTAAAATTATCATTTAGTTTTAGATAGAAGTCAGTTTATTAAAGTTTATTAATATTACAGTTTATTACAGAAAATTCGCAAGATAACATTTCTTACATACAAGGCGACACAACCGCTACAGTTATTTTTGACAGTGAAGCAAGGCCTTAAAAACAATAACGCCCACGTGACCAGCAAAAATGTATTACGAGAGTACCTACGTGCCGGGCGTTCGACAGTGAATATGTGCGAATATTCTGGAAGACGAATATAAAGTGTTTTACGGACGATAATTTTGCACTAATGCAAAATTAGGCCGAATTGCATTGTACTGCAGTATTTCACTGCCACAATATTGATGGCTTTGTATGGTGATTTTCTTGCTTAATTAAGAAGTCTAAAAGATGGAGAAAGTGAGCACAGCAACGTTAATTACATTTTTACTCAATTTATTCAAATTAAATTTGAAATATATCAAAAATAAAAGTTCATATCACTGATTGACCGACTCGAGGTGTTTTTTTAAGTGTTCTTCTAACTAATCCATGTATGGACTACAAGGATTAATTCATTCTTGTATTTTCTGCTCCAAATTAAAGTATTATCTCTGCGTATAATATTCAGTACATTAATAGCTATACGATCTG
The DNA here is from genome assembly GCA_016648135.1 of Agrypnia vestita. Classification (NCBI taxonomy): domain Eukaryota; kingdom Metazoa; phylum Arthropoda; class Insecta; order Trichoptera; family Phryganeidae; genus Agrypnia; species Agrypnia vestita. The sequence continues at coordinate 128,358 of JADDOH010001309.1, read as the reverse complement.
TGGGTAATTTCGCCGCAGGAGTAGGCAGAGAGAATAGACGAGAAATAACTTTCCTTACTATTATGTTTTAAGATAACATCCGATATCATCGTTTAAAAATAAACTTTTTTCTTTCTTTATTTTTCCCAAATCCCAATTATAATAATTTCATTGTCTGTCCCTCAGGTCCGTCCGCCTGTCCATCCGTCGTAACTTTATGTAACGCCTTTTTTCTTTCTTTTTTCCATTTTTTTCTTCTTTTTCTTATTAAAAAATAAATACTCAATCTTTAAGAACCGACATGTAAAAATAGCGTCATTTTTAACGGGTTATAGCTGGATTATATTAATAAAATTTATGAGTATTTTATATGTACCTCATTTATGATGTATCCTCAAACGAAAAGTTCTTAAAAACTGTGATAATTTAATCGTAATACCAATTTTAAAATCTTTACGAGGCATTCCAGGTGTGTATTAATTCCATGAGCTGAATGCGGATAACACAATTTAATTGTACTAGTTGAAGGGTTAATCTCAGGCCATCTATAATGAGCTCTCCATTCCCACGGATTTGGTTACCTTTACTCCTTCTCCTCTCACACAAATCGAGGAGTGCTAATTTGTTCGCAGCATCAGATATCATTTGACATAATTAATTTACCGGATTCACCACATCTCATAATTGCATCCGTCATCGTGGCATTCACCACGAATCATTTTCACCTTCGGTATTTCTATATAAAAAAACATCTCAGGTGAAATAAAGAGGAGGTAAGAGCGAGACCGTAATGTGAACATTCGTAAAATTTTATCTATTGTTTTTGTAAGCTCTGCAAGAAAAAAATGAGTTTTTTTTATCAACGTATGTCTGTTTCACAACAAAAAACTTAAATTCTCGAAAATCATAATTTTATTCGTTCTATTTCGGTTATTTAATGTATATTTTACGAATTTAGGTATATAATAATGAGTATAATTCTACAGAAGTGAGTTCAGGCTTGCGGAAGCAAGAAGTTTGTGCCATGTTGCTGTTAGTAATACTTTTAATATATTGATACAAAAGTTTTTTGATGTGAAACATATGGCACACAAGGTAGAAAAGACATATGAAAAAAAAAATTGATACGGACATTTCTTTTTTTATATTATGACATTTTTATTATATTATGACTTCCTAAGCTTGCGCTAGTGCTGTTGCTTTTCACCCTATATTATTACTTTTTTAAAAAAAAAATATATATATTATGTGTTCCTTATACTTCTGCTTTGTTATATACTTGCTTTTTATTTTATATTATATTTATCTTTATATTTTTGTATTTTAAGTATTTGATTTCACGATGATACTATGATTTTTTAAAGTTATTTAAAAAAATTCTTTTTTACATGTAGTATTTTATTTGATGATATTAAGATTTTAATAAATTAAAATCCACTAAGTGGGAACCAGTAATTGATGTTGATGTGACTACGTCCCGAATGATGAGAATGAATACTATAAAAAATTATACTTATCAGATATGTAAAAATCTAATATTGCACAACATTCCCCGCGAACCTATGGCGTGCAATATGAGAGCCGACCTAATCACCTATCGGAATCACTTTGAATTTATCATAAGAATTATTATTGAAATAATAAATTGATTGCGGAGCATGTTCGAGCGCTGGTGTTCTCAGGATTAGATAGTTATTGGAGCTCGAGGGTCCGGTATTGCTGCGGTTAAACAAGATATTATAATGAAAGAATACAGGCTTACCTCGGGGGCTTATGATTACCTATATTCATATTAATAGGATTGATAAGCTCAAATTCATGTGATTTCTCAATATTTACCATAATGGATTCCTTTACAAATACCATAAAATTAAGATCGGCTATTGGAAACCTACAATTGTTTTTATATAAAGGTGTGATATTATTTAATAATTGTTTAAAATAATATAATTATTAACGATGAGCTGGACCGCTTTTTCAAAAGAGATTTATATTCGATTATAACGATGATTCATAACTCGGCGAGCAATCAAAAATTTTTAATCGTTTCGATCAAATATCAATAATACAATCAGAATCACCATAACGGTTTAACGTAGTATTTCCCAAACTATGGGTCGCGACCCGCGACCGGATATTAGGTGGGTCGCAGTCACAACACCGCGCAACACGTCTTGTCGGGGTCGTGTGTATTTATTATAGAAAAGTATCATCTGCAATTTTCACTCATTTAATACAGTCGAAAAATAAGTTTAACCTCTACTTCGAAGAAGAGATGAAAAAGTTCAACAGGATAAACTGGATTTAAAATCCATTTCAAGACAAAATACCGACTGAAACGTCAATAAAAACAAGTGAAGAACTTATGATTCATCAGAAGATACGTCGCTGAAAAATACTTTTAATCGCAAGCAATTAGCAAAATTCTGGCTTTAAGTTGCTGACACTTATCCCTGTTTGTCTGACGAAGCGATGAAAGTCCTCCTCCTCTTCACTACCTCATGTGAAGTGGAATTTTCTGCCATGGTTTCTATTAAGACTAAAAACGGAAATAAATTGGACGTATCAAATTCACTGCGATTAAAAGCGACCAAAATTGAAGTCGACGCGATTATATTTGGACGTTTTTCTTTTTTTCTTAATTGAACAAACAGTCTTTTGTATGGTTACAATATGAATTGGAAAAACGTGAGGCAGGAAGTGGGTCACGAAAATTTAATTTTTTTTTGGTGGGTCGCGGTCCTGTCAACTTTGGGCACCACAGGTTTAACAAATTACTTACTCAAGTATATTATTGTGTCAGTAAAATATATTATTTGCATTAGCTCTAACCAGACAAAAATTTTGACTTTTTTTTTTGAATTTTAGTGTTACATTAATTAGTCATTTTTTATTCCTGTCTTAATCCTCCTACAAAATGCCAATACAGTTTTAATTTTCAAAAAAAAAATGCAAAATCAATCCAAAATATATTTTTTTTTTACAAGGATATCTTCAGTAACAATAAATTTTTATATAATTATTAGAATACAAAAAAATATTATAGTGAATAGAATTTTAAATGGGTCGCTCAGGTGGTTTGGACATTCGGAACGAATGCGTGAGAGTATAATAAAAAATATATATGACCAGGCAAATCAGATACTGGAATACGGTCCAGTTGGAAGCATCAACAATCGATGGGCTTGCTTGCGAAGATGTATGAATGTGTACGAAGCGAGATTGTGTCGGGCTAGAAGAGTATGGCTCTCCATTCTCTCTGCCTACTCCCGCGGAGAAATTGCTTGATGTATTTTGAAAAAAATACACAATTCGATGGTTGTTATAAGTGTTCCTATCGCACCAGGACTGTGCTAGTCGTTTATATTGACTTGAGAAAATGTGGCTGAAAGGGGAAGTATGAGTAAGTTAAAAATAATTTTTCATGCCTTTTTTTGCCGTTCTATCTTAAATAATACGAACAATAAAAGGTTTTAGTCTCTCAATGGATACCTTGCTCGTTTGTAAGAATAAATTATAATTTATATTAATATAATTGTATATTTAATGTTTTCTTATTGGGCCTTGAAAAACTAAATCAGAGAATCAAGTTTTGCAAAATTATCTCAAAGATTGCTGTAAAAATTTTATAATTAATTAATTTAAATAATATGTTTGTGAGGTAACTTTGTGGTCAGACATTATTAATGACAAACTAGTATCGAACTTTGTATTAACCATTACTGTGAAGTCGACCGGTTCCGATACCACTGTATCTTCATTAAGACAACTTAGTCTATCTATAAATTAAATATTCATAAAGTAATATACGTGGTGAAACCAAACCGCATAAGTTATGTGTATAATTCAAAAATATGGAAACATATTTACGCCGCAGTTAATATCTAACATACGGAAGTTTCGTGCAGCAAATTATTCCGGATTCGATTGTCGTCTAAGGCCCCTCTGAGTGCAGTTTTCTTCGAGGAAGTCATAAACACGCAGTTTTATTGCGTTAACTAAGCACGAATGTTTTGGGTGCAATTCGCGCCAGCGCTGCATCTCAGCAGGCGCACGGAGCGGTGCATCTGGCGCTCGATAATGCCATCTACTTTCAGCGTGTACATTAGAGCAGTGTGGGAACCATTATCAGAACAACGGCGGAATGTTAAATGACAAATAATAATGCCGTGCAGCGTGTGCTTCTGGTTTCAATGCAGATATTAAAGCAGTTATTAAAGAATATCTCGTCACAGTGGTGGAACTGGGTTAACGGAGTGATTCAGTATCGCAACGCTGTGTTCAAATATCCTGGTCAAATTAAGAACGTTTCATATTTCCTTACGCAAATGTAACTGACTAACTCAACCATCAGTCTATTTTTACTTCCTTTCTTTTAACTCGTGGCGTCTGCTTGCTTATATAGTATAATTTTGATTTTTCAAATTTTTAATGGTTTTTTCATACAAGTTGTATGGAGACACGAAACCAGAAAATGAGAAAAGGAGTATTGTAAAAACTTGGTTTTTATGGGTTACTTTTTTACTCTCTTTCTTTGAACTCGTGGCGTCTGCTTGCTTATATAGTATAATTTTGGATTTTTCAAAATTTTTAATGGTTTTTTCATACCAGTTGTATGGAGACACGAAACCAGAAAATGAGAAAAGGAGTATTGTAAAAACTTGGTTTTTATGGGTTACTTTTTTACTCTCTTTCTTTTAACTCGTGGCGTCTGCTTGCTTGCTTGCTGGCGAAAAAACTTTGGATCGATTTTTAACCCTTTTCCCGTGATCCAACCGAACTAAAACTTTGCAAGCAGACTCGTGGCGACGATCAAGAAGATATATCAAATTTTCGTTAAAAAAAATAATAATTATGGTATAATTTTGGAATTTTTCCAATTTTTAATGTTTTTTTCATACAACTTAGTAAGTTGTATGGAGATTCCGACGCGTATGGTAGATACGAAACCCGAAAATGAGAAAGGGAGTATTATGAAAACTTGGTTTTTATGGGTTACTTTTTTATAATTCTAGTATACTATTGTTACATGAATAAAATATGTAATTAAAAAATTAATCTGAAATAGTTTTATATTTGACCGACTTAATTTTATTACGGGTGTGCTTCATAATGTGAACATGGCAGGATAAACCAGAAAAAATATTTTAAATTATTTATTTAGATGTATAAAATCTAGATGCATAAATTATTATAGCACGCTAAAAAAAATCTGTGTTAAGACAAACAAAAGTTACTCTCTGATGACCATGAAAACCAATTATATATAAAAACATAGATATGTCGATTAGTCTTTGATTTAATTAATTGCAAAAAAATTAATCCGCCATAAAAATATGTTGTATAATATAAATAAAAATACCAATGTGTTTTTACATGCCAGAAAAATTATTTGTTTACCTATACATAAATTATGATTTATCATTAGAACAATCAGTTGAGCATTATTCTTATGTTATATGTAGGCCCAAAAATTAGTATTTTAACTAATTCAAAAGATTTTTATTTAATCTGATACAAGAGGGTACAGTAGCCGGCAAACATCTTGAAATTTTTCGGCGTAGTGGGGGGAAGTTTGCGCATGTACCATTCCACCAAAGAGACCCAAATTTTGTCTTCTGCGCAATCCCCCACTAAGCCAATTCAAGAAGTTTGCCGGCAACTGTGCGAGAAGTTGTTGGTGTAGTGTTTACAACTTTCACCTAGTGATCCAGTGGTCGGTGGATCAAGCCCCATTCCAGGACACCAGCAGTTAGTCCTATTTTCATAGCACAAGCGTTTAGCTTAGTTTGAAAAAAGTAAGAATACCAATGCAATAGATGTTCGCATCTCTATTAAATAAAATAATTAATTTAAACATTAAAAAAATCATCATTTATTTAAAAATTTAATAGTATTTATTTTACTTTTACCGTGTAATGTATTCGTATAGTTAAAATCGCATTAATTAAACTGTCAAAAGCATTAAACATAAGCGTATTAACAAAAAGATTAAAGAATAGTCTCTTAATCACGATGATTTAGAAGTTCTTCAGACATCTATATTCTTCCGTATCTAATTAGCGTAAGATAATACTGTACTGTACAATAATACTTCCAACAATAAGAATATAAAGCATCAACCACACAGAGCTCTGAATCATAAAACATAATAATTTTTATTTTTATCTAAGTTAATTAAAGGTACAAAAATATATTTTACATATGTACAAGTACATTTTTTTCCATAAATTACGTACAGGGAAGAAACTTATTAAAAAAGTATGAATGAATATTTTTGCTTTATGTATGTTTGCTATGTAATAGAACGCAGTTAACAAACCCTACAGTTTACTTACTGATTAGAACTGAAACTAAAACTGGATGAATGATCAAAATTTGAATCGAACCGAATCATCTAACCTATTATTTTTCTAAATAGCACGAAGCGCGCTTTAAGAGTGAAAAGAAAATGACTGCCCATCTAAAATTTATTTACATCTTCGCGAGATCCTGACCTAACAAATTTATTATAAACTAGCTGTTACCTACCTAACAAAAATGACAAAAGATTTGTTCGCGTCTTTGCTAAGCCCTGGTATATATTTATAGTATCTTTTTGGCGGTTCGCGGAGAGGCAGCAGTAGCAACATCGCTATCGTTGCAATCTTCGGGTCTGCTGGCCCGGGGTTAAAGCCCGATCTCCAGCCATTTAATTTCATTTTTTTGCCGAATTCAAACGAAATTAGGGACGTTTCACGAAGTTACTGGGACAGACAGACAGACGGACGGACGGACGGATGGACAGACGGATAGACGGGAAGACAACCAAATTATTATATTTAGATTATAATTATTAAAATACATTTACATAATATAAAATACATTTGTGCAATCTTGTTACTAAAATGGATTTGTTAAATGAAAATAATTAACGAAATATACAATAAATAACTCGGTAGGTACGTTAATTTTTTTAAATTTCCGTGGACTGAATTCGGACCGTGGATTTCACGAACTATTGCCTCAAATTTTTTAGCTATGATGGAATTCAGGATGATATCTTCCGTCTATCAGTACCTCTTTTATATTGTGCATTGTGTTTATTTATATATGCGTACATACATTTTATTGTGTAGAGCAAACTTTATCCCCATTAAAAGATGTTCTGCAGTCATATTCTCAACTTTGGATTAAGAGTGCGAATGGTTCGATGCTAAGTACTCTCGATATTAAAGAACAGAAGCATGGATGCTTACAGAAGGATCGATAAGGCTAAGAAGATAAGCTGCTCAAAATGTACTGGATAAATAGAGTTACGAATGAAGATGTTATATATATTTTTTTATTTATTACCATATAATTTTTTTTCTTAGCATAACTAGCCCCCCAAAACGTCTTAGAGAGACAATTGTCTGCAGGATTCATTTTTACAATTATTACAATTACAATACAATATTATTACATTTTACATTTACATTTTCACAATTTATATTACAATATTATTACATGTCATTTTTGAACATCACAAATAATGACATGATACAATACAGTAAATAAAAAAAATAAGTAGTTAGAACAATAAAAATCCGAAGAATTCAATATCTCAGATACGTGATGAAACATCCACAGAAGTGTAAGATCTAGCACCTCATGATGCAGAGAGACATTGGCGGAAGTTGGTCCCTGGAAGAGGGAGAATATCATGACTGAAAATCTGAGGCTGTGGTCTAAACTGCATAGCTATATAGCTGTGTCTCCTTGTGTTATCCCGGCAGTACAATTATATTAATCGTGGCGATATAAATATTCCGAAAATGACATTAACATTTTAATTTAAGATTCGAAATTCGGGATTTGATTAAGTTATTAGGATTGTCGAAATCCGAAGAGAGATTCTTTTCCCTGTCTGGGACATGGAGTTGCAAAAGCTCACATTACACGTCCGCACAGATTACAGTACATTCTCGGGAATATAATCTGATAGATCGAGGATTAGTTTGACCGTTACGTCGATAGGATTAAAGCTATGCGCGCCTGGTGGTGTGTCTAATGAAAATATGTTTCTAGAGATCATTTATCATTATATTTATAGAGGCCCTCTACCGTGTCAAGGCGAAAAATGATTGTCAGGCCTATTCTGCAGAGTACTTTCAATGATTTATTAACAATGTTCTATTAATAACATTGTCGCATTCTATAATGTTTCTTAATGGTAATAATTCTTTATTTATAAGTGTTCATAGTTAAACTTATTCAAGATTTATATATATATATATATATAAAATTAAAATTAAATTTATTTGGTCTAAGTACAAAATTAAGCGTGGCTGTATTGAATATAATATAATTAATACACATTTATATTACACGCTTACCCACTTTTAAATGAGAATTTCTTTTCGTGTTTAAAAGTGGAGGGGCTTTATCATATATGTATATATCTATTGTTAATGTAATCATTAGTGTAAGACATTAGATTAAATAATTAAGATATAGACAAATAAATATTAGATTAAGTTATAAAAATTAAGACATCAAATTAAGTAAGATATAAAAAATATAAGAAGACAAAAATGTAAGACTTACTTATTAAGAATTACTTAAATACTAATAAGTAAATAAGATATAAGTACACAAGGAAACGTTAAATTAAGTTATAATAATTAAGAAGGTATCGTAATAACATTTAAAATTATGTATATATTGATTGTTTTTGGTAAGATTTTTATCATTGCGTTATTATATATAATTTAGATAATTGCATACCGACGTATCTCTCTAAATTATATAAATCTATCTTTCTAAACATTATATAAATATACGCGTATATCTTATAATAATATAATATTTTACTAAATTGATAGGCTACAAGTTGTTAGATTCTTGAGTTTTTGTTCTTGAATTCTTGTTCTTGTTTTTGTTCTTGTTCTTCTTCTTTCTTGTTCTTCTTATTGGTTTTTTGGTTTGGTTTGGTTGGTTTGGAGTTCTTGAATTTACAGTGCGTGTCTCGTAGCTAGTACGAAATATTTTGAGAGAGTCTTCTTCATTAAATTTTGAATAGAAAGTATTCTTTACACTTTGGGTGAAATAGTGACATCAACTTTTGAATTAGTTATTCAATATTTGTGACTTATTTTCTCTAAAATTTTGCACTATCAGTGCAGTAGGAGTAGTTTTTAAAAACATTGAGGTATAATTATCAGCGGCGATATCTATGTAAACTATGTCAAGGGGAATTAAACATTTTCGACCATAAACGACTGCAGCATGGTGCCTTCAATTATTTGAAAGAAGACAAACAAAAACGTTTCAAAAATTTGATAATATGTGGATGTTCTTATGATGGAATTGGTGACGCTGCGTGTGTAAATTGATCACTAAATCCAGCTGACATCTGACATAGGTCATAAGCAAGGGCGTCCAGTGAGAACAAGAAGAATGATTTTTTCCTAAGCATATATTTTGAAAGGAAACGAAATAAGACATACATCTCGTGATATTCCTAACACAATAATTAATATATTATTAAAATTTTAATACTTTATTATATTCTGTCAGACAAATATTTAATTTCGATATTTTTTCTAAATATATGTTTAAAAAAAAATCATGTTTCATTTTCTCACTGCGCACCCCTGGCCATAAACTCTGTAGCCATCCTATAAAACCTTCCATACACTTTACCCATATAAATAGCTTTGTCTCTGCGAGACTTCTTTAATTTATTTGAATTAAGTAAATATTTTTTTGATCACTTTAAAAACATGATTTTTTTTCGTTCGCGATAGAATTTCACATAAAATATTACGCAAATAACAAATGAAAACTGCATTGTAACAGAATCGGCCAGCGTCTATAATTGCACGCTTGATCATTTTGCACAGCGACTAGCGACTCGGCAGTATCTCACATCTCTCGGCCAACTGCATATAAACGATTGATTGTTCCCGTACGTGACAGTGGAGTTAAGGCTACACTGTTTCGATTCATGCGACACAAATAATAATTATTTAGGTTTTGATTAGAATAATTTATTATTATATTATATTATTAATACTTACTACACTTGAATACTCTCTGTACAATATGTTTACTATATATGCATCGTAATTCAATCATAATCGAACTGTGCGTTACGTAATTCCGTATTTAAAAAACGTTTTATATTAAAGCAGTGTAGGTACCATTAACACGGTAAAAAAATTAACGTGGGTGGAACCAGATAGACAAGATAAATATTTTTTTATTGTATATTTTTCTTTTATGTTGTTTTTTATATGTTTGTATTATACTATTAAAATATTAAGTTGTAAATTATAACTGTAATAGAATAGGTTTAACTAGTGTTCTATGGCAGTTATAAGCTAGGGGCGTTATAAGCTAATGTAAAAAAGTATATTTGTAATTCTGATAATATAAATAAATATATACGAGACTCCATTTGAAACAAAATTAATAAGTTTGTCCATTGTAAAAAGTACGGGGGATATTCTTTTGCTGTGACTCAACCCCCTTTCCTTAAGGATGTGTTTAGTTCATCTCTATAAATGTTTATACTGTGTGGTTTATCCCAACTTCACCTAGCGAGTATTACTCAAATGTTTTTGGAATTCATAATTTTGTTAGCTATTTGAAAATGGGATAATAGATGTATCATGAAAGACTATGATGTCGGTTCAAATTATATTGAACCTTTATATTTTCCATCCAAATAAATGAAACATGAAAGATGTCATAGGTATATATTCAAGAACACATTCATATTTGTGAAGTCGTAATTTTTCAAAACAAAGTTCTGTGCAATTTTTAAATCAAATTAATTAATCAATTAGAAAGACTTACAGAAAAATCTAATTCACGAAAAAATATTAGGCATATCCCAGTAGTAACCTAATATTTTTACGTGAATTAGATTTTTCTGTATGTCTTTCTAATTGATTAATTAATTTGATGGAAGATGTCCTTTGGTGGAGATGTGAAAAGGTATTTGCATGCGTGAATTTTTTTCTGCCCGCAGAAAGTGTCCGATTGTCGTCGGATTGTTAATTGTTTTGAATAACAGAATGACTTGATCAGCGATATTGTATTAATTATTTTCAAAGCTTGGCGTTACCCAAGTGAGAATTCCAAATTCGTAAGATCCAAGAGGCTTTCGGGGACGATGTTACGAGCATCTCACGCGTAAAGCGACAGTACAACCACAGTATACCCAGAACAGTAGTTTATCTCCGGCCTGTCTGCGAGTTATTAGCCTACTAATGCGTTGACGCTAGGGTTATGACGCATTTACGCGTCTGAGATTCCGACGCATAAGGTAGACACGAAACCCGAAAATTTCTGTAATTAGTATACCTAGTTTCTGCACTTAAATTGCAAGAACGCTGATTACCATCAACGTAGACTTTTAAAACTCACAGTCTGTGATAATCAACACACCTTTTTAGTAAAGCACCACAAACATAAAAAAGGCATTTTTTTCAGGAAGCGCATTTTTTTTCTAAAGCGGCGGCTGCGAGCGCGAATGCCACCGAAGGCACGGCCCTTACTGCCGCCGCCTTATGCCCCCCATATTTTATGTCAATGTGTGCGTTACAGTGCTTGCGTACACGGCGCCGAGGACGCACGCACACATTCTAATGGGTAGCGGCCAGTTTGTATGAAGACGTATTACTGTTTTTAGTATACTGTGGTACAACTGCTTCAAAGATGCTCACACATCAGTGGTCAGCGAACCGCGTCCCGATAGGCCGTCGACCCGAAACAGCAATGTGACTGATGCAGGCTCCTCCAATCACGTCCCGAGGTCTCGCAAGCGAGGCGGGGGTGAGCTTTGAACAGGTACATACAATTTTGACCGATAATTTAGGCTTGTGGAGGGTATCCGCAAAATTCGTGGCGAAGCTACTAACGACGAAGGAGAAGCAACTCATCACAAATGCCAAACAAAATAAATTTAACTTATTAAAATAAATCTTAGATGTCTCACAGAGACGAAGATATGAATATGAGAAACCTGTATACTCGTTCATGTGAAAAGACTATAGACGTCTCTAGCATAGTCTATTCAAACCAACATAAGATTCTCAGATTTTAACATACACAGAACATTCAAAATTTGATAATGTGTGGATGTTCTTACGATGGAATTGGTGGTCGTTGCTTTGTGTGGAGTGATCACTTAAGCCAGATCATACAGGTTGTAAGCCCCGGGCCATCGTACAAAATGACTTCTACATATGTTTCTCATATTCATAGCTTCGTATCTGTGAGGTTTCTATAATCTATGTCAAATATTAATCATCCCTTTGGGGACAAAATCCGGTAAATATGTTCTTCGAATATACCTACATATAAAAATATTAGTGATTCTACGAATACTACTTTCACGTATACGAATACGAATATCAAACGTATTTTACGGTAAATACGAATACGAATAATTCAACAAGGTAATAAATAATACACCACTGTTCTTTTTTTACAAAGAGATTTAATAATTAAAATTTACCACCGGCATATTTAGCTGGTGTCACATCAATGTTGGTTTCATCCGTGGTGGTGCAACAGTTTTGAGTATCAGAAAGCTCTTTGTTATGAAATCTTTTCATGTGTGTCCACAATGGAGTAGTAGTGAATCCCTTAATAGTCGCAGTTATACCCCCGCGAGATAGTTCGCAGGTACAATACCTGCATATGGCTTTACTTTCGTCATCTATAAACAATTTAAAAATTATTTTAGAGTCCCCGTACAAAACAAAATAAACTCATCTCAATGGGCCGGCTTTGTTTTGGGACGAGTCCACTAACAAGTCATGTACACAAACCTATATCTTTATTCTTTAAAACAAAAACAAACAAATAAAGTTATATTTAAATTTAACTTACCAGATTCCTTATCGAAATGTTTCCAAATATCAGTTTTTCACGCTTATGAGAGGTCGTATTATTAGATTTAATTTGAAATTATTTTATAAGAGTCAACACTTTTACACACAACGGAAATAAAATGGAACGAACAATACGTATTACAAAACAAAAACTACATGGAATGAGCACCTAACCTTTTAAAAATCCCAAACCAATTAGATGAAAGAACTCATGTTAAGCTGTGAAACAAGAAACAAGTAACAATTGACAACTTGAGTTTCATAGAAAAAAGAATTTGAGAACTCAAGAAATCCATTCATTCAATGTAAGTGGAATCCCCGAGAATAGAGGTATGTTCGGATACACGGTGCACAGTCAAACCGTAATTTGCGTTGCGTTCAATTATAAATAGTTTGTTTTTAATTTCGTAATGATACTCGTGATGATATTCGGCGAATACGAATATTCGTGATGATATTCGGCGAATACGAATATTCGTGATGATATTCGGCGAATACGAATATTCGTGATGATATTCGGCGAATGCGAATATTCGGTAAATATCTACTATTCGGCGAATACGAATATTCATATTAGTATTCGTTGCATGACTAAAAAATATTGATAAAATGTAACTTTCAAAATCAATAAAATTATCGCGAAATCGTAATATGTTTGTGTTAGCGTGTAAACAGCTTTACTTTTGTTAGCGCCATTTTGGTCGCGAGTTGAGGCTGTGTTACGTAGAATCTTGGTAGAGTTAGCGACGAACCTTGTTACATAACTGATATACATTTTAACATAGAGAATTACGTACCTCGATGACTAGCTTGCAATAAGTGTTTCGTTGCATATTTGTCTTGTGTCATGATATGGATGATGGACCGGATGATGAACTCTACGTGGGATCCTAAACTTCAGCCTGTAAGGTCGGAGAGATAAGGCAGAATATCCCCGAAAACTACACGTATTTATAGGAAATATTTTTAATTGCGATGCATTTTTTTCTTAAATTACTGATATGCTGTGTTAATAGGACCAAGAAGGCGGTATAAGCCAGTGTTAAAAAAATAATCAAAAGATATTGCTCATCATTTAAGAAATGTTTCATCATGAAGGATTTATTCATAAATAAAATCTCATGTAAATGAATATCATAACTTATTTATAAATAACTCTTAATAAGATTTCTGAAAGTCATTACTTGCAAATTAGCACTGCACTTCGCGTCGTATTGCAATTTTATTTTTCATGCGAGATGCATTGTGCGGTTCGTCCGATGCAGTTTCCACTACCTCAGCACTTAATGCAATTCATTGGCTGGTAATACCCGGCTGCTATTGATGGGCGTAAAGAAATTTCACCTTTATGCACTTCTAGATAGGAACATAATGATACGAACATTAGAGACATGCCATTCGTTAAACAAAGGACCGCGAACTCTGTTATCAGTTAATATTTAACACCGTCCAGAAATTTTTAGTTATAAATTCAGATTTGTTTAGAATTTTTCGCGTTTTTTTCCTGAAGCAATTATAACTTAAAATATGAAACTGATCTCATTTAAACTAAAATTCGATATGCTACAATAATATAAAAAATAATTAACTTCTTCATTTTACTCAAATCCTGGCGATATGATTATACACCAGCTGACATCATGACGAAGGACCTTTGCAGGACAGCACATATACATATTGAGAAACTCTGAGAATGTTCACAAGACGAACGGATGTAATGGAGAGATTGGTGAAAGATGTTGAAAATCGGTAGTTTTAACGATGTTATCACCATTGTTAGTGACCATGGGTACCCTGCCACGAACATTCAATGGAGAAGTGTAATGAGCAATTTGTGATCAATAATAAACTTCATTATTTACCTAGTATAATAAATCTACACACTTCAATAGGAAACTTGTTTACTTAGTTTATTCAACGTCTAAAATAATCAACAAACGGCATTGCAATAATTGAAGAAAGCTCCTAAGGTTTTAGACAAATATTAGATATTTTACGAAAAAGCTTGGCTCATTTTGCGTGGAAATGCGCAGCTTGAAAGTAATTATGTTCTTATGACCCATTATTGTGAGTATTACTAAAATTTATATGTTTGGTTTGTCGTATTGTAGATACTCAGTGATTTGTTTTGTATTCATTTTGTATACTTCCAGAAGCGAATCGTGAAATTAATTTTAATATTATTTGCACAAGTGTATCGTAAAACAATAATTTGAAAAATAAATAGGCGATAAAGATAATTATTTTTACGTATTGTTTCCAATATTAAATCATATTCTCTCACATAAATAGGTATTTCACTAATTATTTATTATATTTTTGTGTCCTTTATTGCTTTAATTCTTTTTACACGATCGTTTAAAAAAATTCAAATCAATTACCTATTCCAAAACAAATTTATTTATTTTTATCGACATTTATTTATTAATGACAATTAAAATCCTTGTAGGCTTTTGCATATTGTCACGAGACGTGGCTTTGGTAGGCAACTGAAAACATTGGAAATTAATTATTGATTACTTATTTTTTAAATAAGTCCCTGGACACAAATTTAATTTAAACACTATTTCTCAATTAATCACTCCTCTGTGAAAAACTTTTTCAATTCAATTTCAAACAATTCTTTCACCAATATTTAGAATGGACTTTCTAAGTAAATATAGGCTATATATTATCCCGTTGATAAAAGAATAAAATGACTTTTGGTGATGACCTATTTTACAACTAAAGTCGACGAAAAATGGTCGAGCGATGCGTTTTTTACGAACGCTGCCTTAACGATAAGAGATATTTAAATACTTTATAAGAAAAGTTGTAGAATTCAAAAAGTTCTATAAGAAAATCTGTGACACCTTATATCTATATGTTCAGGTTAATACACAAATTGATAAAATATGACTAAAAGTTACTAAAAATCTACGCGTGCGAAGCCGCGCGGCACAGCTAGTTAATCAATAAAATTGTTATTAATTTAAAGTGTCTCTGCCTCTCACAGCTACGATCATGTGATAATATTTATTTCGTATGCATTTGCTTCTGTTTATATCTCAACAATTGTTACAAATCTTTGTAAGATAAAACAAGGAAAAAAATAAAGGAGCTTAAAAAAATACAAATGCTGCTGCCTCAAGAATCGATACTCCTAATTTTTAGTTAATTTTGTGTAAAAGCGTCACGTACGTTTCGAGTTTTATGTATTTACCAGCTACGATATCTTAAATTCTAATATGCCTTTGTCAAAAAAAAATAATGTTACATTTTTTTAATACGTGTTTATATATAATGTTTTAAAAACGAAATTACTGTTTTCTGCAGTCCAAGGTAATCAGAATTGTGTTTCAGCAGATAGTGGCAGACATATTTATTTTACGATAATTTATTATAGAAACGAACACTTAACTAGTTGCTTATTTACTGCCGGAACACAAAATGTAACGATCAACGTAACAATGCATTTAACCAGTCCCTTAGCTACAGATTGAAATCGAAATGAACAAGTGACGAACACAATCGGCACGTACCGAAAATGTTCCGCGTCAATTTACTTCAAACAGTCAGCCTGTATAAATTAGTTTATTTGTAATAGTGAGATATCAAATAATTGAAACATTATCGTTTACCGTAAATAATGCTATTGAACGGGTATCCGCTATGTTTGCACAACACTTTCAAACATAATTTATTAGTATGCTTGTATATTGAATACCTTATTATTGGCCCTTATTGAGTTATTATTATCCTTAGCGAATCTTAATTCGCGTGTAATAATGAGTAGTTAACCCTTATTAAATATTAACTTACGCTTAATTACCCACTCGTTGATAACACTTGCCAAGTCTTAACTCGCGTTTATTAACAATTATCTATCATTCATATTTTTCTACAAACGTAGGCATGAATATTTTCATCGGAGTTTCATAATTATACTCCAACAAGAATCTTTGAACTAGAACATATTAGAAAAATCGACTCCATACGGTGAACGAGTTGAAATCTCTTCATTTAAACATAAGAAGTGATCTAGAAAATATATGTCCAAATGTCTATCAGTTTTTGGTATACCATTGCAGTGAATCAAATATCGGGGTGATAATTTAAAGATTTTTGCGTCAAAACTAGAACTAACACAAATTGAATTTTTATAGGTAATAATTATAATAATCAATCAAATTTCGATAACGTTCCTCACACCAACGTGAGAGATTCGTCCAAGTGAATTTCTATTCGATCGACTTAGGGACAATCTTCCCCAATGCACTTATAGAGAACCCAAGATAAACATTGTAGCGAGATGGTAGAATCGGAAGGAACTACACTCTGAAATCGACTGGGATATTCCCGTAAACACTAGAAATATCCAGGCAATACTATACATATGTAGAACGGTCTCGAACACTCGAAAACCAACATGTTTTGTATAAAAATGCGGAAGCAAGCGCGCGTCACGTGTCACGTCGGGTGTGACATTACCAAACTACAAACTAGCGCAGCAGTGTGACCAGTGCATGTAAAACCAAGTGACAGATATTGGGGCGAAGTACTTACGTATATAATTGAGCAGAATTAATCTAGAATTAAAGAGCTTTTGACCGCAAATAGCAACTCCACCATCACTAAGCCTTAAGTGTCAAGAAAAATTATAACAAACAATGATTTTGCGTATGCCGTAAACATTTTTTTTATTGCGCTATAATTTTTATTTAAGTATAACGATAATTTATTTTAATACTAATTTAATAATAAGGATCTAACAATAAGCGTTCTGCATTGTGTAGAAATTGAAACATATATAAATGCGAATTCGATTTCCTATTTATCGATCTTAAGATACATCCGTGACTGATGGAAAATGTAGATTTATGTTCAGTATTTCTGTCAGCCTAACACGACGTTATTTATAATATATTATTGGTGCATCAGATGAAAGGACCCTCTTGGCTCTTAGTTCGTGACGTTGCACCTGAGTGGAAATGCATCTGAATAATCGATACTTTAATTCCTGTAAATGATGATGGATTAAGAAATAGAAAAATTATATAAATATAATAAATAAATCTAACCCTGAGGTTAACCTAGCCAGAAGCATTAATACATATTTATGATTTTTTCAAATGGAAAACCCACTGTGATCGCCCCTCCAACAGATTCCAAGCCCTTTTGTGCATCCGATTGATAACATCATATTATCAATAAGTGGATAGATCCTGAAATACACAAATGTGTCCATAAATATACCCTTCTATAAAATTTCCTAAAATATAAGACGTCAACGTAATAATATTAATATATTTGTTATTAAGTATCATAAATGACAGAGAAGAAACCAGCGATCGCCCGACCTACGTTATAGTATCAAACCTGTTTCAGTGTACTCTGGAAGCTGTAGCTGTCATGTTTCGAGCAATGTCCAGACTACACCAGGGGCGCAGAATACGGCACGAGCGACGTCGCCGCAGCCAGCGCTCGGAACAATAACACGACAATAATAACGCCTGCATGCCGGTTGCGCAAGGCTCTATGCACGAAAAAATGCATCAATCAGATATGCAGCGTGTCTCGGTTGTCACGCCTTCGTTATTGCCGATATAAATCATCGTATCTGTCGTGGCACCGTGTTTTTAGTATTTTATCAAAGTGCATATCTGTCGATTGCAATAATTCATATTTGCTTTTGACGCTTAGAGCGCGCGCTGTGTAGCCTTTCGGTATTCCGTGCGGCAAGTTTGTCAAATCGTACTTTTCGTGTTTCAGTGCGAGAAAATTTCCAAACAGACAGATCGCCTGTCTTGGGTACGTAAAAAATAATATCTGTAATATAAAGTTTAAGTATTTAAAATCCTTAATAACATTTTAATTGGTTAATAAGTAATTGACTTGATTAAATCTTGATTTATGTTTTTTAATTGTGTAAATAATGAGGGGTTTAACAGCAAAAACCATCATTGTCCCATTGAGCTTTTTCTGAGATAAATACAGAAAACCTGTGACTGGGAAATCTTATTGCCACCTCTGCTTTCCTTTTATATACGTGTATATATTTAATGTTTAACTTTTAATGTAAACATATTATTCTATTTGATGTAAAATAGAGGATTTTACATTATTTGTTATGATATTTAAATCTAAAGTTGACATTAACTCGCATTTTAGTAAGAAGCTGCCATTTTGTCACATTACACATTCTTTGGGGTTGAATGGTTGATGTGGATATTGCCTTCTTTGTTTTTAATAATGATGATTTGGAAACATGATTTTGGACGGGTAAGAGCTATATTTCCTCTAAAATCTAGAATTCAGTACATTCTAAATTAGTGATCCTCAGTGACGGCATTCAAATATTTTTTTGGAAATAGCTTCCTTTGCTTTTATACCCCTCAAATACGTTTGTATAATTTTTATACAATTTGTTAACTTTACATTGTAATTGCCTGTGTGAACGGAGTGGATACGATGAGATAAATCTCTAAATTAGGTGATAAACGTAAATAATGATATATGTTCATGGGTATGGATAATAATTATTATTTTTTTTATGTGGCATTAAACTTCCCCATCGCAAAGGTAGCAAAATCAGTAATTTTGAAAATTTAGAAACTAAAGGAAATTTGAACTCAATTATTAACGAAAGGTTTACAATTTATACTTTCACTAATACTTGTCCCCTCCTCTCAATATTCCCGTTACAACCACCTTTACACTAGTAACTCCAGATCATTTTTAGTACCTAATAAATTAACTATTTGTATTTCCACCTATCTACACAAAAATCTATATTTGCATGTATAATAGTAAGTTTAATACTTCAGCGAGATTATGATACTCTCGAAACTCGAGGAATAAAATATAAAATTATAACAAAACTCACGTAAAGAAAACTTTTGTTTTTCGCCCAATTTAATAATGATCGTCATGAATAATCTCTACAACGCTTATTTATCAATAAGTATCGTTAACGCCAAATCCATCAATAATGAGATGAATCTTATTATTATGTACACGGGTAAAGATTTTGATGTGGAGATGTACTCTAAAATTAGCTTAAGGCGGCACATTCACTGCAAATGCATAGTTCGGCGTTTTTTTTTTACAAAAATGTGGGTTTTTATTATTCATTTATATCAGAATGTATACTCCAGACTGCAATTTTTTATAGCATTAACTTAGATAAAACCTTTGTTATTATATAAAAGTAATAAACTGGACATTATTTATAATAATTAAAAAATATAAGCCTTAATCCACAGGCCGCGGCCAAAAAATCGTTTTTAGTGTCTTAGGCGGCATTAATTTTTTATGAATATTTATATGTGCGCATAATTTGTTTATTTGTACGTATAAAGTATACTCATTATCTAGAACGTTTACTCAGGAAAACAAGAAATACTCAATATTAATAAAGTTATAATGTTTTAAATTTGCAAGATATTTTTATGTTTTTTGTTGATTTTAAAACGCTTTTTATTTATATAAAGAGATGATTTTAAACAGTATATTCTATTTATTCCCGTATTTTGAGGCTTTACTCACTTAATAAAAGTTTGTTTTTTTAATAAAAAAAATTTAATTAATATTTAAAAATAAAAATTCCAAAGTATGAAATGTGTCAATAAATGACGTAATTATAAAACAGAATTCCGTTGCCAGCGGCGTCATTTATTGCAATAACGTCGCCTAGAATCAAGGAAACCTACAATTATTAATTATGACACCTGAGACAAAATGAGAGCATTAAAATAAAATAAAAAATCTATTTTGACTGCTGCTGGGGAAATTCAAATACACCCTACTAATAAAGATAACGTCGTTGGTCAACGGATTTACATGAGCCGCAAGCCGGTGAATATATGAGGCTTAGTGTATATAAGGTGGGCTACAAAACCTGCAAAAATGTCATGAGAACATAATCCCTAGTTCAGAGATTACTCGAGTCTTAAATCTCGTAAAAATCTCATCCGTGGATGCAGCAATAATGTTTGAGTTAATTGGTTAAGCCTTAAACAAACTTGTGAAATTTTGTGCGTTAATTATTATTTTTTTATTTTTTTATTTTACAGGTAAGGAAACATGTGGATATAAACTATACCTGGCGAACTGGATTTAATGTAAGTCATTTTCAATAAATTCTAAAAACTGTTCCTAGATGCTTTGATCTGGTTTTTTTTCGAATAAATTAACATGTGACATAAAAATATAATATTTATACATAATGAATTTATAATTTCTTTTTGTTTCGAAGAAATTTTATTTACGTATGCATTTTTTAAATTCACCAACAAACTTTTTGGCCCATATGTCAAAATAAACCAGTATTAGTTAAAATCATTAAAAAAATTAACACTTTAGTTATTTTTATTTTTTTATTATTATTATTATTTTATTATTTTTTTTATTATATAATTTAGTTAATTTTTAAACGATTTTAACTAATAATGGCTTATAATTAATATATTATAATATACAATAACTTCAGTAATATAATAATTTCATTAATAAACCAAAAAGTTTATTACCGAAGACGATGCAGTTAAAATCGAAATGTTATAATTAATTAACACTGTTAATTTTTAAATGATTTTAACTAATAATGGCTTATAATTAATATATTATAATATATGATTACTTCAGTAATATAATAATTTCAGTAATAAACCATAAAGTTTATTTTAAGGATTTATAAATACAGGTGTCTTAAAAATTAATACTTAGTAATAATAAAAAAATAACAGTTAATGATTCAGCAGAAACATTGGGACATTTCATGAAAATTAAAAGTAATAATTTATATGTTTGTGATGTGCGTTCAAGTGTATATGTACCAACATTTATAGCTTTTGATATATTTATACACCTTGTTTATTGTATTTTATATTATTAGACAAAAAGTTTGGCAATGTAGATGGCATTTGACTCTTGTATTGTTGTTATGCCATGACACGGATTTGACTTAAGAGAAGATTCCAACCTGGCGTCAAATGAGTAGGACCGATACGGGAGCTGTTACTCGTAAAACGGTTCGCTATAATTTCGTCGCAATTGTCTGCCACTGCAATGTCGTGCTCATCAGTGTAGCAAATCGACTTCAAAAACACCATAAAGGAACATTGTTTTCATTAAAAACGAGATCGTGATAATTGTGTCTCGTCTGACATTTACTCCGAGATAGGACGTCAGTCCGCGCAAGGCCGCCATTAAATCAGTCTCACTTAGCAAACTTCTCCCCAGATGTCGCACCCACGCAGAGCTAAACGTGCACACACAATTATTCGAGTACATTTAAAATATCTTGTCTTTCAAAATCTCATTATCTGCAGTAAGTTATTTGCTCAGCTCCAGCGCGCCGTATGGGCGTTCTCGTTGCAAAGCGCTCATGCGGCATTATGCAGAAAATGTTTGTGTGCACCTTATCGAGAGTATGAACTTAGCGCGTTGTTTAAGTGCGATGACGAGAATACTTTAGATGTTGATTACGCCAACTTCTTTAGGCTTGTTTGGGGTGACATTTTAGTACGCACGATGCGCGCGCATTTCATTGAGTGATTTTTAACTTTTTTCTTCATTTTTTTAAATTATCAGTCAATGTGAATTTTTTGCTCTCAAATGCCTAATTAACTGTCCAAAAATAAACCACGCCAAATTGCTTGTTCCATATTTACCATTTCTCAACAGAAAAAAAATATAAAGTTTGTCTATTTGTCTGTTTCGATTTTTTTCTTCTTTGCAAGTATAAATTATTTTCAGCGTTTTACAGTGAATATGAAATTAATATATGTACGAAAATCCAAATCCTTAGTGATTTCAAGTAGCACAGATAGCTGTTTATGAAACAAATTATAATGTTCTCAAACTACAGTTTTAAGGCAAGGATTTCTCTATTTTTACATTGGTTCCAAATTAGTTAATATTACTAATTAAGAGTTATTATTAATTTCACGTTTGTTCCAAATTAGTTATTATTACATTGTTTTTCTGTTTTTGCTCACTTTTTTCATTTTTTTGGACCTACGTTGCATCCTGATGTAGGGACCATCGGCCCTGACACTAATTCGATGTTTAATGCGAGTAGCTTGTTGGTCTTGTGGTTAGGACACTCGCCTCGTGATCCAAAGGTTGCGGGTTCGAATCTCAGCCCAGACTAGCAAGTTAGTCCTATTTTCATAGCACAAGCGTTTAGCTTAGTTTGAAAATAGTAAGAATATTGATGTGACACGTATTCCGTGTTCGTATCTCTATTTTATTAAAAAAAAAAAAAATGTTGATAATTCAAGTGGTTTTATATTAAGTGTTTTCTTTTTGTTAATGTGAATAATTTTACCACAAATTGTAATTGTACGACAAATGTAATAAGTAATTGAAGAAATTACACTTGGTAATTAGATTTTTGGGAAAATATGTAAAATTTAAATGTAGAATCGTCATAAATATCATTATCATGATACTGATAGATATATCTATGAATATATATATATATATATATATGAATAGATATATCTACTACCATTGCATACGGCCATGGTTGTCTTCATCCATCAATCATCGTCAAACAAAGCCTTCACTCCGAAAGACGCTCCGTGTGCTCATCGACGATTGCCCAATATCCAGTCTCGCTGGAAGATGTCATGTGTGGTCATATCCCACGTCTGCCTACTCGCGGATTTGCAATGCCCGATGCAATCCGTGCATTCGACTTGATGCCAAAAACAAATACGATGATTTATCAAAATTGCATTATCATTATAGTCATGAGTGCATACAGGTTTTAATCGTGGGAGTACCGAATACCCAATCCGGATGGAATAATTATTGCGGTTATGTTTTGAGGCAGGAACTTAAGGTAGCCAATATATCATTTTTATGTAAATAATTTACTGGATTGAGGTTTGACATAATTTGATTTTGGATCAGATTAAGATTCAGGTCAAAAAGTATGACTCCTACAATAATAGCAAAATAACTTTGCGATTACAATATTTATAGGTATTAATGAAAAAAGTAAAATTGAATAATCAACATGTTTCGGGGCCAATCTTCCCTGCATCAGGATACAACGTTTGCTAAAAAATTTAATATTGTTACAGGACGTGGCTGTGGGAGGCAAATGAAAACACTAAAACATTTTAAACTTTTATTTATTTATTAAAAGTCACTGGACACCAATTGATTCGAAACGCTATTCTTAATTTATAATTACTAAATATTTCTAGAATGTTCCACACACTTATTTTTAAACTGTTTCTTAATTCACTATTTCGCGCTGTTTGTAGTGCTTCCCTCACTTTCTAGTAAACTCCGTTCAATATTCGCACATGGAAAAAAAAAAGTATTTAAAATCCTTAATAACATTTTAATTGGTTAATAAGTAATTGACTTGATTAAATCTTGATTTATGTTTTTTAATTATGTAAATAATGAGGGGTTTAACAGCAAAAACCATCAATGTTCCATTGAGCTTTTTCTGAGATAAATACAGAAAACCTGTCACTAGGAAATCTTATTGCCACCTCTGCTTTCCTTTTATATATATGTATATATTTAATTTTTAACTTTTAAATGTAAATATATTACTCTATTTGATGTAAAATAGTGGATTTTGCATTATTTGTTATGATATTCAAATATAAAGTCGACATTAACTAGCATTTTAGTAAGCAGCGGCCATTTTGTCACTTTTTGTCTAATTCTTGGGGGTTGAATGGTTAATGTGGATATTGCTGCCTTTGTTTTTAATAATGATGATTTGGAAACATGATTTTGGATGGGTAAGATCTATATTTCCTCTAAAATCTAGAATTCAGTACATTCTAAATTAGTGATCCTCGGTGGCGGCATTCAAATATTTTATTTTTTTGGAAATAGCTTCCTTTGCTTTTATACCCCTCAAATACGTTTGTATAATTTGTATGCAATTTGTTAACTTTTACGTTGTAATGGCCTGTGTGTACGTAGTGGATACGATGAGATAAATCTCTAAATTAGGTGATAAACGTAAATAATGATATATGTTCGTGAGTATGGATAATAATAATTATTTTCATTTTATGTGGCATTAAACTTCCCCATCGCAAAGGTAGTAAAATCAGTAATTTTGAAAATTTGGAAACTAAAGGAAATTTGAACTCAGTTATTAACGAAAGGTTCATAATATGACTTTCACTAATACTTGTCCACTCCTCTCAATATTCCCGTTACAACCACCTTTACACTAGTAACTCCAGATCATTTTTAGTACCTAATAAATTAACTATTTGTATTTCCACCTATCTACACAAAAATCTATATTTCCATGTATAATAGTAAGTTTAATACTTCAGCGAGATTATGATACTCTCAAAACTTGAGGAATAAAATATAAAGCTATAACAAAACTCACGTAGAGAAAACTTTTGTTTTTACCCATTTAATGATCATGAATAATCTCTACAACGCTAATTTATCAATAAGTATCGTTAACGCCAAATCCATCAATAATGAGATAAATCTTATTATTATGTACACGGGTAAAGATTTTGATGTGGAGATGTACTCTAAAATTAGCTTAAGGCGGCACATTCACTGCAAATACATATTTCGGCGTTTTTTTTTTACAAAAATGTGGGATTTTATTATTCATTTAAATCAGAATGTATACTCTAGACTGCAATTTTTTAAAGCATTAACTTAGATAAAACCTTTGTTATTATATAAAAGTAATAAACTGGACATTATTTAAAATAAAAAAAATATATAAGCCTTAATCCACAGGCCGCGGCCAAAAAAACGTTTTTAGTGTCCTAGGCGGCATTAATTTTTTATGAATATTTATATGTGCGCATAATATGTTTATTTGTACGTATAAAGTATACTTCATTATCTAGAACTTTTACTCAGGAAAACAAGAAATATTCAATATTAATAAAGTTATAATTTTTTAAATTTGCAAGAAATTTTTACGTTTTTTGTTGATTTTAAAACGCTTTTTATTTATATTAAGAGATGATTTTAAATAGTATATTCTATTTATTCCCGTATTTTGAGGCTTTACTCACTTAATAAAAGTTTGTTTATTTTAATGAAAATACCTTAATTAATATTTAAAAATAAAAATTCCAGAGTATGAAATGGGTCAATAAATGACGTAATTATAAAACAGAATTCCGTTGCCAGCAGCGTCATTTATTACAATAACCTCGCCTAGAACCAAGGAAACCTACAGTTATTAATTATGACAACTGAGACAAACTGAAGGCATTAAATTTAAAAAATATATTCTATTTTGACTGCTGCTGAGGAAATTCAAATATACCCTACTAATAAAGATAACATCGTTGGTCAACGGATTTACATGAGCCGCAAGCCGGTGAATATATGAGGCTTAGTGTATATAAGGTGGGCTACAAAACCTGCAAAAATGTCATGAGAACATAATCCCTAGTTCAGAGATTACTCGAGTCTTAAATCTCATAAAAATCTCATCCGTGGATGCAGCAATAATGTTTGAGTTTGATTGGTTAGGCCTTAAACAAACTTGTGAAATTTTGTGCGTCAAAGTGAGTTGTGTGTCAAAATGGATATTAATAAAAAACGGCAAAATACAGAATTAATGAATATGTTATTAAATAAAAGAGACTTATTTTGATTTTGGTAATATTTGTATTTTTTCTTGTATTGTTGTATAGTATTGTTGATTTGTATTTGAGTTTATAAGATCTATTGTAATTAATTAATATGAATGTATTTCTGGTAAATGCAATTTATTTATATATATGTATTGATGCACCTACAGACAAATATCAATGTGATGTTTTGTGGGTCTGAGATGTAAAAAAAAAAAAAATTAATAAATAAATAAAATAAAAAAATAAAATAAAAATTATTAATTTTTAAATTTTTTTTATTTTACAGGTAAGGAAACATGTGGAAATGAACTATATACACCTGGCGAACTGAATTTAATGTAAGTCATTTTCAATAAATTCTAAAAACTCTTCCTAGATTCTTTGATCTGTTTTTTTTTCGAATAAATTAACATGTGACATAAAATAATATCTAGATGGACATAAAAATATAATATTTATACATAATGAATTTATAATTTCTTTTTGTTTCGAAGAAATTTTATTTACATATGCATCTTTTTAAATTCGTTAACAAACTTTTTGGCCCATATGTCAAAATAAACCAGTATTAGTTAAAATCATTAAAAAAATTAACACTGTTAATTTTTAAATGATTTTAACTAATAATGGCTTATAATTAATATATTATAATATATAATAACTTCAGTAATATAATAATTTCAGTAATAAACCATAAAGTTTATTTTAAGGATTTATAAATACCGGTGTCTTTAAAAGTAATACTTAATAATAAAAAAAATAACTGCTGAATCATTAAATAATTTATGAAAATTGAAAATTGATTAAAATTAAAAATAATAATTTATATGTTTATGATGTGCTTTCAAGTGTATATGTACCAACATTTATAGCTTTTGATATATTTATAATACACCTTGTTTATTGTATTTTATTTTATTAGACAAAAAGTTTGGCAACGTAGATGGCATTTGATTCTTGTATTGTTGTTATCCCATGACATGGATTTGACTTAAAAGAAGATTCCAACCTGGCGTCGAATGAGTAGGACCGATACGGGAGCTGTTACTCGTAAAACGGTTCGCTATAATTTCGTCGCAATTGTCTGCCACTGCAATGTCGTGCTCATCAGTTTAGCAAATCGACTTCAAAAACACCATAAAGGAACATTGTTTTCATTAAAAACGAGATCGTGATAATTGTATCTCGTCTGACATTTACTCCGAGATAGGACGTCAGTCCGCGCAAGGCCGCCATTAAATCAGTCTCACTTAGCAAACTTCTCCCCAGATGTCGCACCCACGCAGAGCTAAACGTGCACACACAATTATTCGAGTACATTTAAAATATCTTGTCTTTCAAAATCTCATTATCTGCAGTAAGTTATTTGCTCAGCTCCAGCGCGCCGTATGGGCGTTCTCGTTGCAAAGCGCTCATGCGGCATTATGCAGAAAATGTTTGTGTGCACCTTATCGAGAGTATGAACTTAGCGCGTTGTTTAAGTGCGATGACGAGAATACTTTAGATGTTGATTACGCCAACTTCTTTAGGCTTGTTTGGGGTGACATTTTAGTACGCACGATGCGCGCGCATTTCATTGAGTGATTTTTAACTTTTTTCTTCATTTTTTTAAATTATCAGTCAATGTGAATTTTTTGCTCTCAAATGCCTAATTAACTGTCCAAAAATAAACCACGCCAAATTGCTTGTTCCATATTTACCATTTCTCAACAGAAAAAAAATATAAAGTTTGTCTATTTGTCTGTTTCGATTTTTTTCTTCTTTGCAAGTATAAATTATTTTCAGCGTTTTACAGTGAATATGAAATTAATATATGTACGAAAATCCAAATCCTTAGTGATTTCAAGTAGCACAGATAGCTGTTTATGAAACAAATTATAATGTTCTCAAACTACAGTTTTAAGGCAAGGATTTCTCTATTTTTACATTGGTTCCAAATTAGTTAATATTACTAATTAAGAGTTATTATTAATTTCACGTTTGTTCCAAATTAGTTATTATTACATTGTTTTTCTGTTTTTGCTCACTTTTTTCATTTTTTTGGACCTACGTTGCATCCTGATGTAGGGACCATCGGCCCTGACACTAATTCGATGTTTAATGCGAGTAGCTTGTTGGTCTTGTGGTTAGGACACTCGCCTCGTGATCCAAAGGTTGCGGGTTCGAATCTCAGCCCAGACTAGCAAGTTAGTCCTATTTTCATAGCACAAGCGTTTAGCTTAGTTTGAAAATAGTAAGAATATTGATGTGACACGTATTCCGTGTTCGTATCTCTATTTTATTAAAAAAAAAAAAAATGTTGATAATTCAAGTGGTTTTATATTAAGTGTTTTCTTTTTGTTAATGTGAATAATTTTACCACAAATTGTAATTGTACGACAAATGTAATAAGTAATTGAAGAAATTACACTTGGTAATTAGATTTTTGGGAAAATATGTAAAATTTAAATGTAGAATCGTCATAAATATCATTATCATGATACTGATAGATATATCTATGAATATATATATATATATATATATGAATAGATATATCTACTACCATTGCATACGGCCATGGTTGTCTTCATCCATCAATCATCGTCAAACAAAGCCTTCACTCCGAAAGACGCTCCGTGTGCTCATCGACGATTGCCCAATACCCAGTCTCGCTGGAAGATGTCATGTGTGGTCATATCCCACGTCTGCCTACTCGCGGATTTGCAATGCCCGATGCAATCCGTGCATTCGACTTGATGCCAAAAACAAATACGATGATTTATCAAAATTGCATTATCATTATAGTCATGAGTGCATACAGGTTTTAATCGTGGGAGTACCGAATACCCAATCCGGATGGAATAATTATTGCGGTTATGTTTTGAGGCAGGAACTTAAGGTAGCCAATATATCATTTTTATGTAAATAATTTACTGGATTGAGGTTTGACATAATTTGATTTTGGATCAGATTAAGATTCAGGTCAAAAAGTATGACTCCTTCAATAATAGCAAAATAACTTTGCGATTACAATATTTATAGGTATTAATGAAAAAAGTAAAATTGAATAATCAACATGTTTCGTGGCCAATCTTCCCTGCATCAGGATACAACGTTTGCTAAAAAATTTAATATTGTTACAGGACGTGGCTGTGGGAGGAAAATGAAAACACTAAAACATTTTAAACTTTTATTTATTTATTAAAAGTCACTGGACACCAATTGATTCGAAACGCTATTCTTAATTTATAATTACTAAATATTTCTAGAGTGTTCCACACACTTATTTTTAAACTGTTTCTTAATTCACTATTTCGCGCTGTTTGTAGTGCTTCCCTCACTTTCTAGTAAACTCCGTTCAATATTCGCATATGGAAAAACTTATTGCCCAGGTAGGAACTTTCTTTATTTATTATCACTAGAATATACACTGGTTACACTGCACTGCGCTTCGTTGCTAATATCGCGTTGATTAACCGTCGCTTATAACCAACTTCGCATCGCGTGACGTCCGTGTATTTATAGGTAACATCGCCTTCTAGATACTTTGAGACTCCAAGATGTTTTGAGAGACCTGTGGAACTTTCCAGAGATGACGAGAAACTTGTGAGGCATTCTAGTCGATTAAAAAATGTTGTTGTCAGTATTACCGAGTGAGAAACTTGATTGCGCGCAATTAAACCAGATTCTAACATCTCGTTACGATATGAAGTACAGATATTAACAATAACAAATTATTTATTTATTTGAACGGTTACAAAACCTTTTACAATCGTTTGATGTTACACAAAATACATAGTTAAAAATATAAAATGACAAAGTAAATAAATTTAAGTATAAGATAACAAAGATAAAAGATATAAAATACAGAGTAAACATAAAATAATAAAGTATAAAAAATAAACAATAAACATTGAATTGTATGAAGAAGTTAATAACGGTGAATTAATTAGAATTTATGAAGCAACGGAGTTAGAGACTAAAATGGATTGCCTCATTTCTCTAAGAAGTATTTATTGAGTTGAATACGGTAGCACTCCAATGTTATACAGAATATATTCGATATGTGTGCGTATTCGTTCCCTAGTGTAAGTAATCTGTT
The DNA here is from genome assembly GCA_016648135.1 of Agrypnia vestita. Lineage (NCBI taxonomy): Eukaryota > Metazoa > Arthropoda > Insecta > Trichoptera > Phryganeidae > Agrypnia > Agrypnia vestita. The sequence continues at coordinate 97,837 of JADDOH010001309.1, read as the reverse complement.
AATCGTACAGTATTTAGAATGCGCAGTGTTCATTTTATTGCAAAAATAAATATTTTGGAAACGAGTATGCCTTTGTGGCATGTTGACTGTAATAAGCGATAGGAGGTTAAGGTCGTCCAATCTGTTACTATTAATTATTTTGAATAGAAAAATTAAGTCAGCTATCAAACGTCTATCACAGGATTTCGTTAGCTTCGACGTTTGTAAAATATACATAGTTGTAGTTAATTTGTTCGTTTGGGATACCTGGTCTATAGTTTATGTAACTTAAAACTTTTTGTTGTACTTTTTATATTGTGTAAATGTGGCTTGTATATAATGTGGTGACCATATAGGGCAGCAGTATTCCAATTGGTTTTTCACTAGGGATTTATAAAGATGTATGCAAGTCGAAAATTATTAAAGTTTTGGGAATTACGAATTTTTAATCCAAGCATTTTTAATACTTTGTTGGAGATATATTATTTTTATTTAATTTTATTCCTACACCTAACACCTACACTGGTTTACACCTATTACAATAAAATAAAAATCTTATACATATCCAGATAACAGTGTACATTATATATGTAAATATATATCTGCATTTTTATTTATTTTTTATTTATTAGACACTAACAGAAAAATAGGTACATGATACTCTGATAATAAACATTGTAGTGAAGACTATGCCCATTATCCCAATTACAAGTGTCTTCGGCACGCTCTAGTAACATCTATATTTGTATTTAAGTATATTTTACATGTACATTTATGTGTATTATATATTTAGTGTTTGAATGTAGTGCGATTAGTATTCAATAAATAATTTATTTAATGGCTCTATCGGTTCAGGTCATCGTTTAGAAAATGGATGTTGTGTATGAGTGAGTTTTTGAACGAAGATAAGGTATCTGCAAGAATATCAGCATCAATGTTAGGGTCAGCACAATACAAATTATATGTGCGACACAACCTTGTGATGGGAGAAAAGTAACTTACATTATTAGTGTGCTGGCTTATTCTAAAGAACTCCGGGTTTCTTATACGGGGTTCAACATGCAAATTTATATCAGATAGAGAGAGAGAATCAATAGCTCCGCTGAAAATCATGTGTAGCATAACGAGATCGGATATTATCCATCGGGACTCAATTTTGTGCATCTTGAAAAAGGCAAGTCGATCTTCGTAGCTGTGAAGGTTGTTGTGTTGACCAGCTTTGTATGACAAAATACGTAGAAACTTTTTCTGCACTCTCTCGATTCTCGTAACATGTTGTGTAATAAGGTGACCAAATAACTGACGAATATTCCAATATACTTCGTACTAGTGATGTATAGAGAATTTTTGGACTTTGAGAATTTTTAAAGTCGTGAGTAATTCTGGTGATAAATCCCAACATAGTATATGCCTTGTTTATGATATAATCAAAGTGGTTTCTAAAAGTGAGTTTAGAATCTAGCATGATGCCCAGATCCCTTGTTAATATGAATAATATAGTTTAATTTTGAATCTAGTGTGATGCCCAAATCCTTGACCTCATATACTTTATTTAGATGTACATTATTAGTCTGATAGTTAAAAACAATTACATATTCAATTTTGCAGACTTATACTCTGACATTTATCCGCATATAAGTAGAGTTTATTAGAAGTGCACCTATCATGAAGTTTGTTAGGCGATTCTTGAAACATCGCGCAGTCGTTTGGGGATTGAATTGGGGTGTAGATTTTCATGTTATCAGCAAATAATAAAACATTTATCGAGTCTTTGAAAATTGCAACAATTTCGTTAATGAAGCAATTAAATTCGAACGGTTCTATGTGGAAACCTTGTGGTACGCCACTGCTTGCTGTAAAATTATATGAGAGAGAGAGAGTCGTTTATTTTAGTTTTCCATGTTTCTACCTAGTAAATATGTAGCTTTTGAAATAGCTTAATAATAAATATACGAGAGGTGAATAACTAATTAGGACCTATTGTGAAAACGAATTCATTCCTTTCTTATTTCCTCTATCATTTCATTAAAGGACTTCATCAATTTTTGAGATATGAACTTCTTTCTGAATGCACTACCAATCTCTTCCTCTTCTATCAGGTTCGTGCTCATGTCAATACGCTTGAATTTTTTTAACAAACTCTTCCAATAACTACCAAAACATTAAATATATATATTGGAAAGTCATCATATTGAGTTTTATACTGATCCGAGTATGTATACTACTTATATCTTGTAAATATAATTCTCGTACCTTAATTTCTAACTAATTAACCATCACGCCGTTCTACCGCAAGGGTAGGCAGAGAGAGAGGATGCCATATTATTCTACCTCGGCACACCGCTTATGCTTCGGCTACATTCATATATCTTCACATGCACTGCTGTTGTTGAGGCAGGGCCATCCTCCAATATTTGTAGCATGTGATCGTGCCAGGTCTTTCACGGACGCCCTCTATTTCTGCTGCTTTCAACACTTTCTTCATATATTTTTTTAACCATCCTTTCCTCGCTTATATGTTCTACACGACACCAAACCATCTCAGCGATCTTTAATTTAATTTCGTAATAATAATTTTTTCATTACTGCTTGACATGTTGAAATCAATGACACTTCAGTATGTATAAAAAATATATTCATTGACCTTTACGAATGGGTCGTACGCCCCTATTGCACAAAATTAGACAAATTTTACCTACACTGTAGGTATCGATACCAATAACATTGCTTTAGTATTTGGTATCTAGAATCTAGAATAACATGATTACCAATTAATCATTGATTCGATAAGGTTTTTCGTACCTATCAATTTACTAGTCGCTGCAAAGAAGGATAGCAATTCAAGCAAGAATAGCTATTTTATTCAATCATAAAAGGTCTTTGATGTCACGCACGAATCTTACGTCTTTCAATGAATAAAACATTTTGTACGTTGACGTTTCAAATACACATTAAATGTTAAGATGTTTAAATGATCAAAGATTGAATGTTTTTGTGGATATTAATATTGTTATTTTAACTTCCTTTACTTTGGACCATATTATTGCGGTTTACTTTAATACAAAATCAAATTTACGAGTGCACATCTGCTTACGCCACCAATTTCACTAAATAAATGACTAAGAAATTTATGAAAAAATTACACACTATGTTTTAAACCACTTAATTGCTATATGTTTGTCAACTAGTTTCGGTTGGACTCAACCTTCAGGACAATTACAATATAGACTAATCTAGGTACAGAAATTTATAAAGGAGGAAAGAAAAAGAGAGAGGGACAGAGTGTCAACTAGGTGGGGGGGAGGGAATGGGAGGAGTTAACTGAAGATAGAGGGAACAACTTTAAAATCGGACTATTAGATAAATTTATTTGTTTATTTATTATTTGACTATTATTGTTGATAGCTTTATTAATTTCTAATGCTTCTAGATTGTTAAGTCGCAAACCTAATCCGTTTTTGTGTAGCCCTATAAGACCTGTAGTCTCCTGTTGTAATTCCCCAAATTTCAAATTAGCTTCTTTTGTAACAAATATATTTACTAAGGCCAATGTGTTTTCCCCAAAATTCACGATCAAGAATTCTCTTGAATTAATACACCATTTGAATAACCTTGTCTTACCACCTAATTGTAAACTTGTTTCTTTCGATGTAGTTAACTTATTTCCAAACATACCAATTTCTGAATGTAAATCTTTAATATCTAATCTATTGAAAAATTCTCATTTACCTAAAGACCTTTCTATTGACCTCGCACGCCTGTTTAATGTTTGTCTGAACCAAAACTACTTCCAATTTAATGATGTTGTGTACCAGCAAAAAGAAGGTTTCTGAGATCACTACTTTACACTTTTTTGCATATATACTTTTTTTTCATATATGTCTAACCTCATTATGTTTAAACTATGTATATATATATTTTACATTTATACCCTTTATTTTTCTTGTACATTTAATCATTTGTTGTATTTTAATTATGTATAAACCTGTTGTAAAAGGCTATTAAGCCGTGTAATTAATAATAAAATAAATAAATAAATAAAATAGTTATGATTTCTTGTCTCTGCTAGGTATATAAATCCAAAGCTTGAGTTTTGGAGCGGAATTTGGAATATAAAATATGTAGTATAAAACGAGTAGGTATGACTCAATCATAAGTTTGAATATGCAAAAAAAATCACTACTTTATTTTTGAGAGGAGCAGATTTTCTCGTTATAAGGTGTAATTAATAATCTTAGTAGTTATATAACTTAATAAAATAACTCTTAACTTAAACATGACATATAAGTGTAAATTATAAAAAACAGTTAAGATAAACAAACAAGTAAGTAAACAAGTCTTTTTACACGATGGCCCAGGGCTTACAACCTGTATGAGCTAACTTTAATGATAAATCTACAAAATGCAACCTTCACCACATTCTTTCCTCTGTGGGCAAAATACAGTAACTGTGTTCTAAAAACATACCTACATATAAAAATATTGTTAAAAAACATGTTGCACAAGTAACTTCCATATTTTTATTAATTACCGACTTAACTATTCAATGTTCAAAGTCACTTAACACTATTAAACTTAACGTTGTTCCTTAAATCACACTACTTCGCAATATATCACTCGTAAATAAACACTTTCTTATCGCAGGGTAACACGTATTTAACATTTACTAGAACATTCCATCCAGTTCTCACTCACAGTAATTATCGCTTATTTCTTTTTGCAGGTAAGTACTTCGATTATTCGCTCGATATTTGTCGCTTCGATTATCGCACCCTGGCTTAGCGGCTTGCAGTCAATTTTGCGCTGTTTTTTCTGTCAAACGCGACTACTACCCAACCACCACGACTCATCCGTATTTAAATCCGAAAGCTGATACTTTCGTACTTTATTGATTATTCTAGTGTTTAGAAGAAGATTTTCGTGGCTTCTAGGGTTTTCTAAGTGTTTCTCGAACGTTTTAGACGTTTCCCAAAGGTTGTAGATCACCCTAAGCCGTTATAGATTTTTCGATAGTTTTGTGACAATTGACATAGGAGTGCGTAATTCTTTTTAGCATCTCGTTACAATATCAAAAAAATCTTTTTCAAAGTACCTGAATCGAAAAATATTAGAAATCAATATATATTATTAGATATATATCTATATTAAATAATCTATCTATAGTATAGTCTATTTTTTTTTTTTCATTTATTGGTTTTCTTACAGCCATATAATTAATCAATCTTGAAAAAAAACAATAATTGATGTACAGAGTTTTGGGCCAATTACAAGAAAACACATATATACAATCGATAAAAAATAAGAAAAAACATGTCCAATAGTGAGTTTGTGTGAGTGTGTGTATTTGTGTGTTTATTTATTTATTTATTTTGTTTTGGGAAAAGTTAACAGCAAAACAATCTTAAAAATTTTCCACTGAATTTAAAAATTTACTTTAACATACATTAATAGCGAGTGGAGAGGGTGGAGGGGAATGTGGGACGGGAGTAGAAGGGAAGATATAATGTACAAATTAGTTTGGGTGCGGTTGTGTAGATATTGTTTGTTTTATGTTTCTTATTGTTGCGTTGAAAATGTCAATGTGGTGATAGTTTGTGTTAAATGAATTTGTGGATCTGTACATAAAGGAGTTTTGTTTTGAGTTGGTCTTACAAAAGGGGAGATGAAAAGTAGGTGAATGTCTGTTATTGCGAGTTGGGATGTGGTAAGATATTCGTTGAAGAAGAATATATATATATATATATATAAAGAAACCCGTGTTTCAATATCCGCCAAGTTTTCTCCACAACCAGCCACAACCACCCACCGGTGGTTATGGTGGTGGATAGCCCTTGGTGTCACATCGAAAATATGCGAGTTTGGTGGGGTGGCTGTGCGTGGGTGGGAGTGGGTGACGAAAATGTGCTTTCTAGCATACTGTTTTGTTATAGGAAGGACGAAAATGATTCAGATTATTTCAAAATAGGCGCGCCGACTGTGTCAGTGAGTCCAGAAGGTTCCGGAAAAAACTGTTCTAGAAAGTTCTGGAAGGAGAAGGTTCTAGAAAATTCCGAAATTTCTATAAGGTTCTAAATTGAGTGGCGGAATGTGCCGGTGTGTCTAAGAATTCGACAAATTTCTTGAAAGTTCTAGAAGGAGAAGGTTCTAGAAGGTTCGCGAAAGTCCTATGACGATCCAAACAGTGTACTAAAAATCTACGCGTGCGAAGCCGCACGGGCACAGCTAGTGTATTTATATTCAGTGTTTGTCGTCTTTAGTACATCAATGGAATTTCATCCCTGTCGTTATAACCAAAGGTATTTTAAAGTCCGTTACCTGCCCTGAATCTGCCTACGTGTGCTACCACAGTCGTATAAAAACAATAAGCGTGACGCAATACTGCATTCACATCTTGGCATCAACGGGCAGATGGATGGGCTGCTGCGATGGACATACCTCGTTTGAGATGCTCGTGTACAACGATGCAGCGTGCATTTATATCAAAAACTTAAGTCATCTAAATTGCGATAATCTTTTCTTCTTACTAAATGCAGTTTATGACTCAAAGTAGACGAAAAAGGTTAGAGGATCTAGAAAAGGATCGTTTCTGGAAAAATGTTGCCTACAGTCAAATACTTCATTAATTTTTAACAGAGTGCACGTACGAAGTGATTTTGCTATGATAAATTAACGTTATTTGTACCAAAAGTCATTTAATTTCAGTCAATTTCTTTAAAGTTTTCAGCAAAATTAATCAGAAATTTTTGAACTTCATCCGAACCAAAAGAAAATTGCATATTATGCTCCGCGCGGTATTATTATTGATTTTCTTTTTTCTGATGTATTGTATTATGTATTGTATTATTGTAAGTTATTATGGTGATTCAATTACGTGGCAGTTTCATTTTTTATAAGAGAAAAATAAAATTCGGGGCTTGGGTTTTGTATTTAATGTGTATTCATGGTTGGTTGAGATATGTCATTTTTGGAAATTCTAGTTAGTGTTATGTTCCAACGCAAGGTATGCAATACATAACATATTCCAATGAAGCATAACTTCTAACACACGTATTTATAAGTAGATAGATGCACCCATTTTTAAAAATATTTGATTGATGCCGCCGTTTCTATGACCTTTTACATATATATGAATATTATTTTTTAAATATTTATTCACAGATGGTTAACTAGTACGTAGGAAAATAAAAACATTTCCAAGTAGTCTATGAAATATGTTATAAATAAAACATGCAATTATTTCAAAACAAACGTTAATGATAAATAACAGTGAATATTGCAAAACTTTGAAAATCATAAAAGAGATCATCCCAATAGCGAATTACTGTCGATACTAATTAAGATTCTTTTGATGTATAATAATTACACGCAAACGTATTAGTGTTTATACATTTTTTAATTAAGTGAGGCGTGCCCCGTGAGAGTTTGTATCGCCCGTTCCCGATATATTGTAAATATTTTTATTTTATTGTACGATATAAAATTTACATTTACATACATGTATAATATCTCATTTTAACACAATTTTATTTTACATAAATAACACCTCTGTCAACATTTTTTAATCAGTATTTAATATAAATTAAAATTTCAAACATAATCATGTTCCAATCATAATGTACCTATCCCAATAATAATAATTTCGTTTTCTGTGTGTCGGTCTGTCTGTCTGTCCGGAATTTCGTTTGAATTCACGGAAAAAAAACGAAATTAAACAGCCGGAGATGGGGCTTGAACCCAGGGCCAGCAAACCCGAACCAACCGTGACCCTGCGTGGCCCGTCAAAAATATAGTACATATAGAAACTGTTTGTACCCATAAAATAGATTATAGGGTGCACAATATATTTTCTTTAGGTACACTGGCTTTATAAAGATTTTTTCTCAGACCAACAACGTCTCCGATATGGTGTTAAGGCAAGGTAGGATACCTGGCCTTCACCCAGGAGGCTCGGGTTCGGTTCCCGCTACCAGAATATATTTTTCTCATTTTAATTTTGATATTATTTTTAAGTCTATTTTATTCAAAATATTAATTATTTAATTATGTTGTCGCTAGAGTGATATTGTTATCAAAGGACAGTATCGCTTTTAGTTGAAAACTAAAACTGCGTAAGCAAAATAGTACTATTAGCTGCCGGCATAGGAAAAAAATATTCAAATATTTTGATAAAAGTTGTTATTACCTACTATTTGATGGGTGAGAGCTAAAAATAAATAAATACTTATTCTTTAGAAACCGGCATGTAAAAGTACCGTCATTTTTGTATGGTATAATTCATAACACTATGTTTGTAATCGTCCAATATTGCTTCAGGCTGGATCTACTTATAATGAACATGATTTTTTATTTTTTATTTTGTAATCTTAACAGTTTCAATCATTATAATGTCAGAGCATAGTGTACATTGCATAAAGATTCACAGATATTTTATGCATAGTAAATTAAGCACAAAGTTGGATAAGATACTATTTTTAAGTTAATTTATAGTAAGCAACTCACAATGTTAAAAGTGAACTAACGGTAAGCTATTGAATATGAAAAGTAAAAGCAATGGGTTGCTAAGGGTGTTCTGAAAGTAATACGACATGTGGGGGAAAGGGTGAGGAGGTTGGAATCTGAGGAGTGGTAGAGAAAGAGGGAATGATATTCATTAAGTGATTGGCCAAAGACAATTTAGTGACAATTTTAGATGACAATTTTATTCCGTTACTTGAGTATTGCTCACAGTCTATAGAATTCTTAAGTTTTTAAAATATTTTTTTAACGTCACGTACGTAATTGGTCAAGTTTTGCAATAACAGTTGCAAGTGAAGACTTTACAGTTTTTACTTTGCGCCTTCAGTTGGTAGTTATGTTTCGTATTGTTATATTGGAATTTCTAATAAATTGTGTTTACACTATGAAACCATACAGCAAAGGTTAACGTTGATTATATTTATTCAACGGGATCATTAATGGATCGAGTACTATTAAGAGCTAAATTTAGCAACAATTAATTAGACCCATTCTCACGAATATGTCACTTTTATAGTCACCTCTATAATGCTGACTATAAGGTGTTTAAAACTTTAAAATCGTGCTTTATCGAGCCAAGGGATAAATTACTGCTACCTACCGCAGAGCGGATATATCCACCTATATGTGTATCTAGAGAGACAGGTAGTGCCCTATAAGCTTGCTAATATAAATAATTTTAATTTTAAAGCATAACTTTTGATATTATTAAGACACTTAAGCAGAAATATACCTTTTTATTTTTTCAATTGGTTTGTTTTTGTAGATTTATATTTAAAAAAATTAATTTTATTATTTGTTTTAATCTACTTATATTCGTTAATTACACCTACGTGTTTCATTCCTGACGATGGAAGGGTTTTTCCGAAACTTGTAGGTGTCATATGTATAATGTAATAAGTATCAAAAAATAAATAAATATACAAAAATATATTAATATAAATAGATTAAAACAAATAATAATATTAATTTTTTTAGAAATATACCTCTGTAGATATAATATTGTGGACTAGCTCTTTATATTTATTTACATTTCTATTTTTTTATACAGACAATTTCACGTTCTATGAATACATTAATACATTATGCATTTATTATTTAATAAGAAAAACATTTAAAAAAAATATATTGCACCCAGTTCAAGTCATTTCCATAGTTTACAAGTTCAGCAAAAAGCACGCTTACGCGAGTCTTTAACATAATGTTTTTGATTTCATCTCCGGGAATTGGTTTTCTAAAAAACTGTGTGCACGGTAATAATCTTAACTCACTTAACCTGGGAACTGAAAGAGAGAACGAGAAGGCAATTGTTGACAAAAACATGATCTCGGCTACCATCGAAAAATTCTAAATATTTCGTTGCGAAATATGTAGGTGAATGTTGAAATATGTGGAAATAAAATTAATACGTTACTAATTTTGTTTTATTTTCACCCACTTTTTTCTTATAGCACTTCTCTTCATTAATATACCCGCGCAACACTACAATACACAGGGTTATTTAGAAAAAAATAAAAACCTCACAGGAATATATTCCTGCTTTGATTATGAGTCGAGATGTTCAAGCGACCATGACCTAATATCAATAGTTATGGAGATAGTATGCGACATCAAAGTTTGCATTTTTTTTTTCAATATTTCTGACTTATTTTTTGCAAAACGTTGAACTATCATTACAGTAATTTATGTCAAATATGAAAAATTCATTCCCTTTTCAAATTTCAAAGCCAGCACAATTATATTACTTTAGTTAAGGTTAGACAATTAAAAAAAGTTATAGCAATAATCATAATAAATAATTGATATTGATGAAATTAAAAATTCAAAATAAAACAAAAACACTGAATCGAAAGTGTTGAGACAAAATTTATTACAAAAAATGAACTATTTTGTCTTCTGCACAAAAGTTAAACATGAAAAAATTCTGAAATTTAAATTTATGTAAATTGTTACAGTTACCATGTAAATGTATTCATTACTTAGACTCGTTTTAACCCGTTAAAAATGACGGTACTTTTACATGCCGGTTCCTAAAGAATAAATCCCCATCTCAAACCGTTTAACTTGTTTTTTTTAGCTGTGAATTCTAAAGAAATTACGGACGTTACACGAAGTTACGGACAGACATACAATGAAATAATTATGTTTGATTATATTTTCCTTCATAATTTGTTCACTGATGACTAGGTTACAATGTTACTGTTTCAAAATGGTTAAAATAATTTCTCGTCATAGTGTTAGCTTCTGTACAAAGTGGCGCAAATATTTGATTGTGCGAACCCGTCGGATATCTGGCAATTAGGATGATCAATAAATATTGACAAATTACAAAAATCGATGAATTTAAAATTCTTCTCTTAGCACAATAAAAATCTTAAATTATTTATATAAGGTACTCCATTAACCTTCCCAGCGGCCAGCCATCGACGCAAAGTGGTCGCGAAATTCCCACCTCGAAATGGTCATAATATTCCGAAAACATTTCAGATACGCTACTGTGGTCCTGCAACGGGTCTTGTTATATTTTATTACACAAAATAACCCGAAAATATGTGACGTTTCTGTTTTTTGCTTTTTTAATTTGTTAAACTGTCGGCCGTTGTTGGGTCAAACAGGACCGGAATCAGATATGGGACTGTATTATTAAACTTATTTAAGAAGTAAGTCTCAAACTAGTATAAGAAAATTTTCCTTCTCTTATGTAGGTAATCCGTAAAAATTACTTTAAAGATATCGCCACGTGTCGTGGCTGCGGGAGGACAATTGAATTTAAACGCTGGAAATAATTACGGATTTAGTAATTAATTGATTACTCAATGCACAAAGTCACTTAACACGAATTAAACTTAACCTTATTCTTTAATCTAGGAGACCGAGGCTAAATGGATCATGGGGCTGAACGGATCTCGCTTCTCAAATCCAAAAATACTTATCTTCTGTATCACTGTATTTAATACTGAGAGAGTCATCCATTGACGCGTACATGAACTACATAGCAAAAAAAAGGTGGCAAAAAGCCTTGCGTTCTCGTTGGGAGCCGCGTGTATGTAGTTTTTGTTAACCACATCAAAGGATTTTTATGCTCAAGGTACGTTATATTTCTAAATTTTTCGCAATGTTATGAAGTTGTAGCTGTCGAATAATGACATACTTAATAGTGTCTAATCATTATGTATTTAGTTATTTTTTTACGATTTTTGCAACTGATGTGATATGCGGGGCTAAACGGATCACGAAAAACGGGGCCAAATGGATGATGACCTTCGATATTACTTATGTTTTATCTTAAAAATTAAGTTTTCTTATTGTAGATGGTACGTACGTACGTATGTTTGTAAGACTTCTCGGCATATGTGGTCAGAAATAGCCATGGAAAAGGCTGTGCAAAAAGTGAAATCTAAAGCTATGACTGTGCGTCAAGCTGCGGAACACTTACTTACTTACTTACTTACCATCACGCCGTTTCCCCGAGGGGGTAGGCAGAGAGGATAGAGCGCCATACTCTTCTGTCCTGACATACAACTTTCGCTTCGTCTACATTCATACATCTTCGCATGCAAGCTCGACGGTTGTTCAGACTTCTAACAGGACCATCTTCCAGTATCTGGTTAATCTGGTCATGCCACGTCTTCCGTGGTCGCCCTCTTTTTCTGGCGCCGTCAACACTTGCATCATATATCTTTCTTACCATTCTTTCCTCATTCATTCGCTCAACATGCTCAAACCACCTGAGCGACCCTATTTTTATTCTCTGTATTATGCTACGATCAGCTTTACATTCCTTCCTAATATCTTCATTCTTCACTCTATCATACATGGATTTACCACACATACGTCTAAGGGACCTCATCTCCACTGCATTCAATCTACTTTCGTTCCTCTTCTGCCAGCTCCAGGCTTCACTTCCATACATTAGTGTCGGTACCAGAACTCCATTATGTACCGCCAGTTTTGCCTCGGCAGACATATTTTTATTAGAAATTATTGCATTCAAAGCACCGTTCACCCTATTCCCGGCAGTCACTCTCCTCTCTATATCTTTCTCAACATTCCCTCTTCTATCGAACATACTTCCCAAGTACACAAACTCATCTACTTGTTCCAAACATTCATTGCCTACTAGTATTTCACACGTTGTCTTACTTTCCTCCTTCTCGAATACCATTACTTTTGACTTCTTTACATTCATAATAAGGGCACTTTCCTTGCATACATCATACATCCTGCTAACTAGACTTTGTAGGTCTTGTTCGCTATTTGCCATTAATACCGCATCATCCGCGTACAGTAAACAGCATACAATCAAATCACTCATTTTCGCTCCTATATTCATACATTCCAGTTCTTTCACACAATTATCCATATACAAGTTGAACAGCCATGGAGACATTACACAACCCTGTTTGACACCTTTTGTTATATCAAACCACGGTGTGAAAGATCCATTGATTCTTACACACGCAGTACTCCCCTCGTAAAGGGATGCAACTGCGTCTATAAGTTTACTGTTCACCTTGTAATCAGAGAGTACCTTCGATAACCTTCCTTTTATAACCCTATCATAAGCTTTTTGCAGATCTACAAATGCACAGAAAAGTTTTTGGTTTTTCGCTAAAAACTTTTCCGTCAACACTCGTAGAGAGAATATCTGATCCATGCATCCTCTTCCACCCACAAAGGCTCCTTGCACGTCCCATACCTTTTCTTTCGTCATCGACCTTACTCTTTCTATCAAAATTCTTCCATAAAGTTTGCCGACCGAGCTTAAAAGGCTGATTGCCCTGTAGTTCCCGCATTCCAATCTCGACCCTTTACCTTTGTAGAGAGGCATGATAACTGCTCTCCTCCAATCCAAAGGGGTGTGGCTCTCCTTCAAACATTTATTAAATAGAGTATGAAGCCACGAAATCACTGATGGGCCACCAGCCTTGATATATTCGGCAGCAACGTTATCATACCCCACAGCCTTACCATTCTTCATATGCTTTATTGCACACTTTATTTCTTCCACACTTATTTCGCTGACTTCATTCTCGTCATTCATACTTCTCTCCGTGAGAATATCGACGGATTCCTCTATTACAGCCTCCTCACTCTCATACGTTTCCTGGAAATAGTTCATCCATCTATCTTTTATTCTATCTTCATCCATTAACATTTCTCCATTCGCTGACTTAATAGCTTTCATACTATTGCTTTCCGTCCCACATCGAGATTTTTTCACCTCCTTCCAGAAAAATTTGATGTTTTCCCCAAAATTCTTAGACATTTTCAAACCTTCCTCTCTTTTCAGCCGCTCTTTCCTTTCTTTCACACCTGCTTTCACTCTTTTTTTACACGCATTGTATACATCTTTTGCCTCCGCGTATTCATCTCCACTCACTGTCAGAAGATGGAGCCACGCTTTTCTTTTTTCTTTCACTAATTCCTTTATGTCATCATCCCACCATGCATCCCCTTTCTTCCTTCCCTGCTTAGCTGTTCCACAGACTTCCTTCGCTGACTCGCAAAGGGTATTTTTTAAGTAATCCCATGCATCATCTATCCTAAGATCACTCAATAATAGATCTCAAAGCTGAAAAAAGTTTGCAGATAGAATGTTATATAATATTTTTCAAAACAAGGATTTGGACTGACACCAAAAAATGTAAGAAAATATGCCTTTGATTATTGAGAGCGCACGGGAATCGTTCATAATTTTAACCAGAAAACAAAAATTGCTGGCGAAGATTAATTCCACAGAATCCTCAAACGAAATTGTCATCCGTCTATCAGAAAACCAGAGGGCCTATCTAGAGCAAGAATAAATGGAATGCAACTAGAAAAAGTTTTCAAAATTCTGTAAAACTTTGGTAGAGGTAATCAATCGTTTTAATCGTTTTATAAAGAAACTGAAATAGCAATTGTTTTCAAAAAGTTATTTCCAATAAGATGTAGGTTTCGTAGACACCAGAGAAGTTTTTGTATTCATGTAAGAAACACATCTGTAGGATATATGAAAATTTAATAAAATATAATATTTTATAAATGGATCCGATTCGCGCCTTTTGCGCGCTCACGTATTGAAGGAAGAAAAAACGCAAGCGCGGAACTGCGCACTCGCACCTAGCGACAACATCGGGGGGACCGCTAATAATGCAACATCGTCACAGAGCGCCTGCAAGTCGTGAATAATAATTAAAAATATTATTACATTACGCTTTATCCTTTACAGCCATCTTTATCGAATATTCCCCCGTCCGGCCGCGGCGGGCACGACCAAACAGGGAAGAAAATATTTTGAGTCAACCGAAAAAGGAAATGTCGAACGTGCTTCAACTATTTCGAGTGGCGTATAATATATACGCTAGCGCAATCCGACAGTATGGTGCACAACCTTTTGTGAGCCACGACAAAATAGCCTCAGGAATCATTCAATAATGTAGGTGCAATTACTCCCTAACACTCGAGTGGGTACCGGGTGTACCCACACGGTGGAATTCAAGCCATGAGCACTCCTGTTTTTGATTTAAAAGTTACACGCAGTCACTATTTTGGTTCAGGAAACTAAATAGATTATACTGCATATCTTGCATCTAGAATGTTAAACTAAAAGAATTTATAACATTATTTTTTAAATTGTTCATTTCTATACTGATAAATTGGCGTTTATTGGACAAAGAAATTAATTTAATTGCTTACCTCGCTATATATAGAAATATCTGTTCTGAGGCAGATAGCCTTTTTTATTATTTTACAACGTTAGATCGATATTTAATATTTATTTTGAAAGAAAGAAGTTTTAGCTCTACAAGAGGTCATGGTCATGAGATCCAATATTTTTAGGTGTTGCGAAAAGTGCTGTCGTATGTTTTTTTCAAAAAAAAATCGTGGCATAAATACAGTGTTCTTAAAATATATTTGGCAGTACCATTATTATTCATTTTCTAGACCAAGAGCAATGTACTTCAGTGAAACACATCACAAAAAATAAATATTGAATAAATCACACAACTGTATTGTGACCTCACCAGGAATCAAACCCTGAGCCCCTAGCAAGGAAAGCCAATGTCATGCCCACTGGACTACGAAGGCTGTTAAATTACTAAATATTAGCATTGTAAGACAACCTCCATTTACCCATACTTACATACGTCATCCTAGCTAGGGCATCAAAAAGTATCAGTAGTGTAAAGTATTCCTTGGATGAAATGTATGTATGAAAATAAAAACACACTTATTTTTTAGTTCTACTTATGTAATTTTTGTGAGACGCGTTTCGCCTTATGAGGACTTTATTAATCACGCTCATGAGGCAAAACTTATTAGGAGAATTAGAACAAAAAAAAACAAGTGTGTTTTTATTTTCATACGTGTGATTATGAGTTCTATAAATTTACCACTATAAATTTATTCCACGAAACTTCTCTATACACCGCTAGACCGTGGTAGCACTGCGAGGTGAATATAACATGATATCCTCGAGTCATCGTCACTGCTCATCTCAAAAAAATTATTCGTATACATCGCGTGGTGGGGTCACAGGAACAAGGGAAACAAAGAGTGTCAATTTCACAGTTGATAGCTGATTTTGAAAGCATGTTTTTGTGTTTTAAAAGCATTTTATCGAAAGTATATTAAATTTAAAATCTCCCCTCTGGCTTCGAAATCAGTTATAAAAACGTTTATCTAAATTTCGTATGTTGGATAGTAGTACTTTTGCTGATAATCCCATCATTTTGTGTATACGCTAGTGTATGTGAGCGCTTGTATTACATTTAAAAATATATAACTTATACTATTATAGTATTATACTTTATTGATATAAATTGAGTCGTTGATTTCAATATATGGGCCCGTGTTATGAAACCTATTGTTTTATTTTCTTAAACATTCAATTTATAGGTTTTGTATAAGCGGACAATTATAAAGCTTATATAAAGCAAATGATCTTAATATTGTGTTAACAAAATTTTAACCCTTACTTTATAATTATTTTTCGTATTAATGACTCAATTATTAATTCGACACTCATTACAATGTCAGATTTGCCTAAATTATGCCGTTGGTATTGGCCTCCTTATGCTTGGAATGGCTCCGAACGCAGTTCAGGAGTCATAAGAGTTATCATTTATTTGTTCATATACTGGAGTACATGTTGATATACTGTTTTACTTAGTAGCTACTGGATTCTTTCCTACTTTACTTGGTTCGTATAAAATTAAATATTTCCGTACCGCTCCTTCACTGCGGAACAGATATAAGCAACGTCCCCACGATGGATGCAGCTCCCTCTACAATTGACCGTGCTGAAGAGTGACAAGCGCTGGCATGTATGTATTTTTTAATCAAATAGTTCCATGTCCGAATCGAAGTTCGGCGCGGGCATCGTCGCGAAGTGCAATGCTTGGGGAATTTTTAATCCACTGTCGAATTCCGAATAGAAAATAAAGATCACGTTTTATGTTGTCATTTCTTGGCCATATTTACGGTGCGCGGGTGCCGGGCACGTTCGCAGTCGTGTCGAGCTATTTCAAGCGTTTTTAAATATTTTAGGTCGTGTGTTTATTTTAATCCATAAAGAATGAGTATGAATAGTAATTATTATTCTGCGCAAAGATGGTGTTGCAAGCTTCACTATCCTTCGCATTTTAACCAGTTTATATATTTTTTAGTTTGTTCTTAACGTGCATACATTATGAATAAAATAATAAACGCTCGAAGCACGATTCATTATTATTACAAAAACTAACTGCAACCCGTCAAAAATGATGGTACTTTTACATGCCGGTTCCTAAAGAATAAGTATTTACTTATTCATAGCCGACACCCATGAAAAAGCAATAACGACTTTTATCAAAATACATATTTGAAATATACCTATTTCCCCTGTCGCAGTTAAATGTACTATTTTAAGCCCTGACAATTGGATGGAATATGCAATGTTTCTCGTCTTTGCTAAGTTCTTTATGTACTTTATTTTTGACGGGTAATGCAGGCTCTGGGACTTCGTATAAAAAAAGATTTCCACACACGTTTCTCATATTCATCGCTTCGTCTCTGTGAGATTTCTATAAATTATCAATTAAAGCTAAACGTTTTTGAAACGAAAATAGAACTAACTTGCTGGTGTCCTGGGATTGGTCTCCAACCACCGACTAATGGATCACTTAGAGAGAGTCTTAACCACTACACCAACAAGCTACTCAAATTTTTGAATTTGTTATTCGTATAGAATGCCGGCCGTATTGTATTTGGAATTTTTTTGTACTTATTGAATTATACAATAAAGTTTTCTCCGTTGTTACCCAGAATTTTTTTTATTAAAATTTAAATAAATCCCTGATATAATTCCTGATGCAAAGAGACATCCAAACTTTGTTTACTTACGCAAATCCGTTTTAAATCTCACTATCTACAAATCCGCCAATAATATATCAATTATTCTTTAGGTTTATAGTATTTTACACGTTTTGCGGCAAATTCTAAACAGCTTAATTAGTTAAATTGTAACGCACAGTAGATTCTGAATGCCCGTGAAAAACTGAGAACATTTTTAATGGAAGTAAGTTACCTTATGGTAAAAATATACAATATGTGGGCTATAAAATCAAAGGCAGCAATATCCGAAAAAAATTAAACATGTTTTGAACGTAGTCACCGAATATTACTAATTTAAATGTACTGAATTCTAGATTTTAGGTATCTTTATCCCTTCCAAAATAATTTTTGTTTTCTATAAATTTATAAGCTATGTTTCCTATAAAATCTTGAATTCAGTACATTATAAATTAGTAAACCTCTATGACTCCATTAAAATTTTTTTGGATATTTATTTTACCCCACATATGTACCTACATATTATGTTCTATATTTGCTTTTCTTTTATTTTTTTATTTTATTTATTTTATTTAATTCGGTCATCCAACAGGGAGACCCAATCGCTTGATAAGATGAAATACAAAAAAAATATTCTTCTTCAAATATAGCAAATTTATTTTGTGGTGACATAATTATAATTTATATAAATTATAGAAAAAATAGTTAAATGTCTCCCACAATTAAAGGATAACACAAATATTACGAAATGTTACGAAAAATGACACCGCAATTGCAGCAAATATTGAAATATATGTATACTAATATTGTTTCTTGTCAGAATTTTTGTGCACGTGATATTATTGATGTGTGAAAATATTGATTAAATTAATTTACGATTTTTTACCAATTGGATTTGTATTTCATCTCATTTTATTTATTACTAGCTGTTCGTACCCGGCGTTGCACGGGATGAGAATTAAGTAAAAAATAAGATTGTGAGGGGAAACAAAGGTTCCATTGCTTTGCAAAGCCTCTAAAAAACATGTTTCCATGTAATCTAGGCTCGGATGGATAGGATGTCCAGGGGGAGAAATGTAGTCTATGTTTACCACCAGGTCCTTAAGTATATTTATGCATAATTGGGTAGAACAGTACAGATTTGTACAGAAAATATATCAGGAGAGGGGGCGGGGTAAAAGGGGAGGGGGAAAAGGTGTCTTTGTTACCCGCCGGATCCTAAAGAATAAGATTCCAAATTTTGAGTCCGATCGGTCAAACGGTACAGATTTGCATCGAAAATACGTCAGGGGGAGGGGAAGGGGTAAAGGAGGAGAGGAGAAGTGTCACTAATGTTACCCACCGGGTCCTAAAGAATAAGTTTGCAAATGTTGAGTCTAATCGTTCGAACGGTATGGATTTGCATTTAAAATACATCATGGGGTGAGGAAGGGGTAAAAGAGGAGGGGGGAAACGTCACCTGCGTTACCCGACGGGTCTTAAGGAATAAGTGTACAAAATTTGAGTTGAATCGAACAAACGGTGTAGATTTTTATAGAGAACAGGCAGATAGACATTGAGTTTTATAAGTATAGATATTGTGTGTTGCTTTTACGTATTTTACAAAATAAGCTTTTTTTTGGTATCGTTATAAATATTTTGTCTCACACCAATATAATTTGATTGAATGGATCGGTGTGTTGTGTCAAAGTTTCAAAGCAATATTTGAAGAACTTTAGAAGATTTAAGATTTTGGACGATCGAACTTTTACATTTTTATTTACTTAAATATATAGTAGGTATATAAAACTAAAGTAGGTATACAAAAACATCCTCGTATTTAAATGCAACATTGCGCCAAAATTTCAAAGCAATCAGTGAAGAACTTTCAGAGATTAGCGATTTTGTACAAACGAACATTAACACTTTTATTTACATAGATTCCTAAAATAGTGCATACGTAAATAAATCCATATGATCTCATATAAAAACAATATTCATCAATTAACAGCATATATTTAAAATTTACACTAATATATTCTAAACATTCTTTTAAAATTAGATATTTATTATTCCTTTCTCATTTCCTACGGGATTTTATCAAAAATCTTTATTGCGCAGTACATAATAAATTTTTGAGATTCGATCTTCTTATTTAATGAAAGTTTCCTTCCATGTTAATTTTCATTTTTTTTATATAAAATTCTACCGATGCGTTTCCAGTGAGGATTTTAAAAATAAATACCATACATTATTTGTCTGAATACGATGACATCGAGTTTACTCATTTTTATATTAGAGGAAATATATGTACTTATCCGAGTACATATATTTGCTCTAAATATTATTCTCGAAGTTAAATAACTAAATATTATTTTCATTTCCCATTCTCCTTTTGAACTTATCACACCGATTATAGGAAGTCCTCCCCCATCGCATGTATATGCTCAAACTATAATAACCTTTTGAATTCAATAGTTATTTTTAATACCAAATATGAAGAGTGCCGCCGTAAGGTGAGGCAGATTCTGGAAACTCATCACAGTCTCTGACAATGTGCATTATATACATTATACGTATTACTAATTATTACTATTAACTATATTACTTTTCCTTCTTATTATCACTGAGCCTTATTTATTTCTGTTAAATTAATCTTTGTTATCATTGTGTTATCTGTGTAATCCTATAATTTTGAGAGACATATAACTACTTTTTGTATTGTTTTCTTACAATATAATTATGTATCCCTATAACAAATGACCAAATACTAAATAACATATTAATAACAATTTTCCTTTCGATTTCTGTAATCTGCATAGGTAATTCATGCACATGAAAATTCATCGGTATGTTGCATGTTTCAATTTTGACTTTAAATTGTTAATATCACTGTATAATTCATTCTACAGTCCTCTACTGCTTGCCCCAATAATGCTCAAATAATACGAGGTAAATTTATTGTTATTTTATATGCTAATGACCTCGGACGCATTAGCCGCATTCTAACCCATCGAGCCTGCTCACTTATTATTCCTTGGCGATTTCATAAGCGGAGTGCTTTTGTGCAACGCTGATGATAGCATTTTAAATAAAGACATCATTCACATTGCTATGCACCGTAGATGAATGCGTTCCGTGCATCGGACAACTTACCGCTGACTGCTCGACATACTATTCTCTGCAGACATAATCACATTCATTTGATTTAATACCGAGTGTCGTGGATTATTTTCTTAACAACCTTAAATGGGTAATGATATACGAGCTAGCAAAACAAAATGTTATCGTTGGTAGACTTGAAAATATAATATTAAGAATAACATTAGTTATTATTTTGTAAGTATAAGAAAATGTATATATTGGTATATGTTGCTTTTTGGGATAGTAGTAAATAATCAGTGATCAAGCACCGTTCCAGAATCGAGACATAGGCATAGAAGATTCTGAGTGTTTATAAGGTTTACGATCGTATGACTGATCACTTTACACAATGTAACGTTCATAAATCCACCCATGATTGCTCACCACATTTTTGATAGTTGCATAGGTATATTTAACAATATTTTTTTATGTTTCTTCTGAAAACATAATTACTTTTTTTTTCCACCGGAATTGGTGAACGTTGTATTGTGTAGAGTGAGCACTTAAGCCAGCTTGTAGAATTTATAAGCCCTGGGCGACCGTTTAAAACTTCCCTACACATTTCTCATATAAATAACTTCGTATCTGTGAGAGTCGTTATTTATATAACTCATTTCACGTAACATTTTGCTACCGCTATCTGTGATTGAAAATTGTCGATTGAGTGTCGCTGTAAGCGCCTTACGTATGTTAGATTTCACGTAAGGATTGGGTTGGGTTAGTGTGATTATTACCATGCATAATGCGTACAATCTATCATTTACATTGATGCCTCTCAGTGCTTTAGTTGGTCAGTCGGTCGTCATGGGCGGAGCGGAGCAGTTTGTAAATTAGGGAAGTAGTTTAAACCATCCATTTTTTAATTTATCAGTTACATTTTGGCCGTCTTGTGTTTTGATTAATCGATTGCAATTTATGTATGTTTTTCAACTATAAAATCAGTTTATGAAAAATGAATATTCCTATAAGAAATACATGATCCAATAAGCTAATATTATTTTTCTGTACATGTGTATAGGTATCCTATTTCTACATCTTTCACATAAACGAATTCGGAAATCGGAGTCAAATGAATGTATCTATATGAAAATTTGAGTATATTACCTATCTAATTTTTTTGGGACAGGTTGACAAGCACACCAAGCCAATTGAATCCTGATGTGAAAAGCGGTTTAATGTTTTACGGCATCCGAACTAGAATGGACGGTAAGTGTTCTCCGTCAAGTTTTAATTAATCAAGTCTTGCCTTGTGTCTTCTTTGTCCTACATTCTATCGCTCCTCCATAATGACGCAAATGACGGGCAGAAATATGTGCGCTCGGATGAAGCGGTAATAAATGTATATGGTTCAGCTTTTTGCGAGTGCTGTAAAAATAAATGATTCATAATTGCTCATTCGCGACATGCGGAGGAAATGTGAAGCGCCAGAAGCAAAACTGACCAACGCTCCACCTTGTCATAATTAAGATAGTAATAATCTCAAAAGAGAATTGTATGTCCGTTTATACAGGGTTATTTGTAAAACATTAATAACCTCACAGGACTGTATTCCTGCCTTGATTATGAATCGAAAATGTTCGAGGTATTATGACCTAATATCAATAGTTATGGAGATATGCGACATCAAAGTTTGCATTTTTTTTTCAATATTTCTGACTTATTTTTTGTAAAACGTTGGACTATCATTACAGTAACTCATATCGATTACGAAAAATTCATTCGTTTCAATACAAGTTAAATAAAATGATAAAAACCCTGAAAAAATTCCAATTGGAATATTCTCCAATTGGAATTCGAAGGTTTTTATTATTTTATTTGACTTGTATTAAAGTGAATGAATTTTTCGTATTCGATATAAGTTACTGTAATTATAGTCCAAAGTTTTACAAAAAATAAGTCAGAAATATTGAAAAAAAAATGCAAACTTTGATGTCGCATATCTCCTGAACTATTGATATTAGGTCATAATACCTCGAACATTTTCGATTCATAATCAAGGCAGGAATATAGTCCTGCGAGGTTATTAATGTTTTACAAATAACCCTGTATATTTAAGTCGAAATTTGTATTGAAACACCGCGTAAATAATTAAATAATACAGTGGAATTTGGATAATGATATCAATTGGTTATCGTTATCATAATCTGTCATTATTTTTAAAAAATCCGCCAATTTTCATTTTAAGGAAATCTTTTCAAATTATCCTTTTTTATATCGAATATCCCAATAACAAGTGTCTTCGGCGTACTCTAACAGCATGTGATTGTGTACAAAATAAGCATGTTGCAAATGGCGAACAAACAAACAAATTAAAATTGGTAACAATTATTTTGACATGAATATCGCAATTTTATTTTGACATGAATATCGCAAATTTAAGGACGAGTGTTGAGATTGTTGTGCGCAAATTGAGATGTCGTCCAGTGTGGCCAGTCGTGAATTGCGAAGCGATAAATAAAGCGAATAATCGAGCGAAGTAACTAATTGGGTAAATAAACAAATTCAATAAATACTACGAGTTAAATTGAGAACGGAATGCTGTAGTGAATGTTAAATACTTATTACCCAGCTATAATAAAGTGTTCATTTACTAGTGATACACAGCGAAATACAGAAAATTTAAATAACAGCGTTAAGTAAATTCATTTTACGTGACTTTGTACATTGAATAGTTAATTATTAATTCATTAATAAATCGCTAATTTCCAGTGTTTTCATTCATTTCGTTCGCAGCCACGACACGTGACAATATGTGTGACACACTCTTGTGATGGGAGAAAAATAACTATCATTACTTGAGTGCTGACTTTTCTAATAAATTCCGGGTTTCTTATACGGGTTTTAATATGTATTTATGTTAGATTAAAAAAGAGAATCAATGGCTCCACTGAGTGTATCTGTTGTAGTATCTATTGCAAGATCGGATACCTATTTTCCTACGGGACTCCAGTTTGTGCATTTAAAGAAATGCAAGACAGTCCTCGTAGCCGTGAGGATTTCTGTGTTGACCGACTCTGTAGGAAAAAATACACACAAACTTCTGCACTTTTACGATTCTTTCCTGTAACACTTTCGTTTCATCAAATCATGTTTGGCTTTAACAATGCGTTTTCGCCGTTCAAATTCTCATCTCAATTTGTGCTTAACTTCGTCCGTTAGAAGTTATCAAAAACCTAAAATATTTAAAGTCTCTTACTCTACAAACTCCAACTCATGTTGCATAACGCAAAGTGGTAACTTATTTATCCCAAGTTCCATCAATTTTTCTTCTTCAATTGTATATAGAAATTTAAAAATATAATTTTACAACGTTGGCAATCAACATTGAGGTACTCGCAAAGGCAAGATAAGGATTAATTGAGCCCAATAGCAATCTTTCATTCCCAATTTTCAAGGACTTTTTTCATTATTATATTTGTTGTTATTTATTAACGAATTTATGTACTTTTACATTAAAATAGCTTTAAACGCATGCGTATAATCTACAATACAAATTAATTGCAAGAATATTAATAATAAAATTAAGATAGAAATGATATATTATTTGTATTTTAAACTGTTTCAATTATTAATAAAGATAAATTATATAAGTCTCACAGAGACGAAGCTATTTATACAGGAAACATGTATGGAAGTCTCTATTGGGTGGCTACAGAGCTTATGGCTTGTATTAGCCGGCTTAAGCGATCACTTTACACAATGCAACATTCCCCAAGTCCACCTATGAACACCCACACATTATCAATTTGTTTATTTTTAAGTTGTACATGTTATATTTTTTGACAAAAGCAACAGACAGATAAGAATGGAGGTTGGATTCAGTCAAGGCCCGCCCAGGGTTGTCGAACTTGTGATGATGATGATGATGATGTATGTTCTTTATCTGTCTTCTTTCAAAAATTTAAAGGCACCATCTTATAGCCATCTATAGTTTATCTTAATTAATGATGATCCCTCTGTGGACACAATCCAGTAATTATGTTCTTAAAACATACATTTAAAAATATTGTTTGAATTACTTACACTTACTCCATTTAGTTCTACCGCAAGACTAGGTTTAGAATATAATACTTATAATAACATTCTTTACAAAGAATCTTAACTTATTATTGATACACCGTTTTACGAAGTTGTCATTGGCAAACCATCTTCGTTCAAGCACGAATTAAACATTCAAATTAAGCGCAGATCCCAAAAAACCGTCAGCCTTCTCGATTGGAATATCTCATGTTACCTTAAGCACTTTTAAAATAAATAATATTATTTTTAAAAGTCACGCTGTGAATGGTTATATTCCAAGGATAACTGTCATTACTGTAATCAATTAAGAGCTCAATTTACTCGTAACTTGTAGGCAGGTTCATATTGAATACTTGATTTAAATAGAGGTATAAAATTTTAATAAAACTGTAGGCATGTCGATTTCACTGCATAGCTATTTTATCACATTGTTGATACTATAAAATTCGTTACAAATGAATTATACCCGTTTATACAATGTCAAACCACTTTGACAAATCGAACGTGGCGATGAAGGTGGGCGTAAACTTGCAATTTAATTACCCGTTGCTCTGATTGTTACCAATAACGATTAGTGTCTTAGTATCTTAGATAGAAACATTAAAAAAAATTGTTTTTACGAGTACTTAACGTCAACCGTTTTGACTCATAAAAGCACTTTATAGGATATACATACGTAGGTGGTAATTAATCAGTTTTTTTAATCCACGCACTATGTTAAAAAAAAAGCGGATGTTTTAACGACCATTGGAAGGCAATCAACTGAATCTTGTATCCAGAGTTATTGCTGTTAAATAGCGAACTGGAGGATTTTTATACACGTAGTATTATCGAAGGTGACACCAACCGCGATATAGATTATTCGTAGCAAATATAATAAATTGCAGTTAAAAGCAAACAAACGAATCAGGTTTTGTATTTCTTGATTGCTCGACTTGTTCTAGTACATTTTTATTAATAATTGTTATTATCATAGGCTCAATCATTCTATGTAATTCCCGACAGTGTATTTTTATATTTATAAAAAAAAATATTTCTAAGCCTACTATATTTTTTTAAATTTAAATTTAATTTTTAGGTTTTTAACTACGATTTTTTTCTGTGTTGTTTTTTCATAAATCATTTTGGCTACAGGGCGAATTACAAACGTTTGGTAAGGGAGATTGGTTTATAATTATTTCAAAAAAATGTATATAAAACATTTTGCATATAAATATATTGGAGGGTATGAATGAATAGTAAGTAGGTAAATAAAATTAAAATATTTTTATTCTAATTAATTTTATAAGTTTGAACGAGTATCGAGCAGTATTTAAAATATCACTGTAATGAGTTTGACGTTCGATTGAACATGGTTTTATGGCAGCAAATTTAATAACGAGTGAGAATAGGAAAGACAGATAACACACGTATTAAAAAATACCAATATTTACCAGCAGACTATAAAAACAGGAGCATGGACACAGAAGAAGAAACGAATGATGATGTGCTTGGTAAAATAATATTTTATTCTTTTATTTTAGACGCCGTGGATGCCATGATTGAATATAAAATTCAAAGCTAGTTTGCTTCAACTTATTGTTTTACTGTTCCTCGTGTTCAGTACATTGTGGCACCTGTCGGAGTTCAGCCGAAAGGTCTGTTAATTAGTATTCCTTTTATAAAAACTTTAGATCCAATCATTCGCGATAGAGGTGTTTATTAGACGATCAAATATCCAGGTGTTCCTTTCGTTTGTTGCTTCTCCGCGCTTAACAAAACACCTCATAACAGTTAACCTAAAATTCATGATTGTTGTAATATTTATGAAATATAAAGTAATGGCACATGTTATTTTTTATTCCATAAGATAAACAATGAATCATTTTAAATATTTGGAGCACTCTATGGTTAGACATTTTTAACATTTGAATTAAAATTGACGTTTCTTTTACAACCGAGATTTACTATTTATTGGTTCCAAATGCAAACAGTGAGAAAAGTACAATATTTATTACCATTATATTTTCCTGAAGAGAGGGACTATATTTTCTGAGAAATATTTAACCTTGGTGGTTAAAAATTATCACTTTTAATTAAAAAGTATATATTTTCTCATTCTCGTGGGTAGAATATTGCGGAAAACATATTAATACTTTACTTTACTTTTTAATTTAAGTCATGAAGTATAAAATTATTGGCTATTGATTTTTCAACCACTAACCCAGTTTCACAAGGTTAAGCTTATCGAAAATATTATAGAAAAAACTTTCATGTAGTATATTTATATTTAAAATAAAATATCACATATTCCAAACACTAGACAATAATTTTCTAAATTAATATCAAAAAAATATCATAAAAACATCATGAATCGGAGGAGGTTTAAACATAAATCTTGAAATATACAGTGAATCTTTGAAAAACAACAGATTTTAAAGTCTCAATACGACATGCAAATTGCTGATCTTTTGTGTCTGAAAATAATTGTTAATAATCTATTCAACAGCTCACTAATCTCCAGAGTAAAAATTCATCCACACCTCTATTATATTCATAATCATGCTCTATGTATACATCTCATTTTATTTTGTAACGCCATATGTTCACATACGGTACCCTGAATGCAAGACTTTTCATCATCTCGTATTTTTTTGTAAATCGTTAGATCTATTACGTACCAAAAAATTATCTCTGTGTAACTTTCCATTATTGTCTTACAATGAAAAGTTTATTGAATGTGGTGCATTTTTCTTTTAATTGAATGAAAGAATATCCCTTTGAAAATGTGATTGTTTTGTCATAGGAAATAAGAAAACTTTAATGATAATTTGTCTCGCTGATATGAAATTTTTCACTGTTAACGCTTACAAGCATTATTCAAATTATGGGAATATAAAACCTTAAACTGCATTATTACTACACTTATCTCAAATTGCAGATTTTGGAAAAATGCGATATGTAGGGAGGTACTTTAACTTTTATGTATAGGTATATTTCATGTCTCATTGTTAACGCGCTATTCGTTTCCTATATAGAGTACCTAAATTAATAATATTTTTGTCTGCGATAAGATACCATATTGTAGTAAACAGATGTATACAAGATATTTGATTTGATTTGACAATCTTTTTATTCAGTTTCAGTTTTATTGCCGAAAAATCGACATTTATTGAATATACACATGCTTATTACATGCTTAATACATATACATTACTAAATAAACACAAGCATAAGGCAGTATGTAAAAAGCCTCTCAGCTACCTAACTATCTACCTTTTAACTATCTAAGTAGCTTTTGCAAATTCATCATTTATTTATTTATTTACTTTTTTACGCCAGTTACAGGCCTTTACATAAAAAAATATAACATTTAATCAAAAAGTACATACATTAAACAATATCGGAAATAAGCAGTAAAATATAAAATATATGAATATAAAGTACATGTATAAAATGCAATAAAAGGTGTAAGAGGTTAAAGTATCAGGTTTAAAATATGAGTATAAAAATTAAAAATATACATTTAAAATATAAAATACGGAGCGGTAATGTGTATAAAAAAATATGTATTATACATTATTACATGTTTATGTTAACAGCAGTTAGTAATGAAATAATATTCTCTTTAAGTATAAACTTTATTTTCACTAGACTGTCATTGAAAACGTCAACCATATCACCAAATTCATTACCAGTCTTTACTATTCTGCTAAATACGGCATTTGACTGATAATTTGTACTGGAATTCTGGCGATGAAATGTTTCAGGTTGTCGAGTTCTATGTAAGGACGGGATATTATAATTGATACACGCTACAGGGTCAGGGCTGTCCAACATTTACAATTTTGTAAAGAAGAACTATATCACAAATTTTTCCTTTATCATATAAGGTGAGTAATTTCAGTCTCTTCAATAGGTTATTGTCATCATTGTCATTATTGTTATCATACCAATTGTCATTTAAAAGTAATAATAGTAAGTCACATATAATTATTTTATTTAAGTAAAAATCAAACATAATAGAAAAGAAAAATTAATCACAAAAATTAAGCTAGAAATAAATGTGAGAATATATAAAAGCAATTAAGGCACCTAAAAAAATGTACTTAGAGAAAAGAAAAAAGTATAAAAGCAATAAATGAATATTAGGTATTACTTACACTGAATATTCATCGAAATTGCAGCGTACAATATAATATTACGCGATGAAATGCAACCTTTGCGGGAATAATTATGCAATTTAACAATGATAGATCACGTCTGATTAGATGGCGCTTTTGCCCGTGATTTAGTCTCCCTTGGGGGTATTTCTAGACCCCACTATAGGCACTAACGCCTGCCAATTTTGTGCAAACGGAGGCTTATTCAGTACACGCTGTCGGTCCATGTCGTCTAATATGTCTGTCAGGAGGCAAGATTGATCCCGAGATTACAGCCGCCGTGCATTGTGGGGCTGGCTGTGGCGAATATAAGCATGGGATACCAGTACCGAGAAAGGCTGGTCACTGGTCACTGGTCAGCGGTCAGCTTGGGTGCATGCTATACAACGAATATTTCAAATAAATAGATAGGTACGTACCTACGTACAAAAAAAATTGTAACGAGTTAAAATATCTATTATATTATTAAAATTTTATGTTACATTTTTACTTGTAACTGTAAACTTGTACACGAATTTTTTATGTGATTTTTTAAAAATATTTTGTAAAAGCTCATATGGGCTTTAAATAAATATATTACAGTACTTTTTGTATACATAATAGACAGATGAACAATAAATCGAGTGAAAAACATTAACTTTGTTACTATAATTGTGCACTTTACTACTTAACATTCGAGAGTAACAGAATCTCTCATCGAAAGATGAAGTATTAATTTTTTTCATTTCAGAACCAATAAATCGGCGTTTAGTTTCTTGATACTTGCATATAAATATAGGATAAAATGAAGCAAGGCTCTCGGCCACTACGCATCTCGCTAGATACAGAAATACCTGTTCTGAGGTAGGTAGCCTTTTTTTATTATTTCAATGCCTTAGGTCGATATTTAATATTTATTTCGAAAGAGAGTACATACAGTATTAAATAAAGAATAAAAAATATAAAAGTAATTAATGTTTTTCACCCAATTTAGTGATCACCATGAATAATTTCTACAATGTTAACGCCAAATCCACCAATTATATTATCATAGATAGATGTTGAAATGATGAATTTTTATTTAGGTACGTAAGATTTGCTGTACTTATGAATTATCCAGTATAATTAGGCGCGTGCAGTGAGCATATTGAAGAATGACTTTTACATAAACATATATTATGGAAAAAAAATTTAAAAAAAGAAATGGAAATAAAATGTTTATATGACTGAATATATCTTTTAGAAGAGATATACCTTTTAATTCAATTTTTCAAAATAAATGCCTACATAAATGTCATGTTCTCACTGCACGCCGCTGTCTAATATTAATTTCGTAGAGATCTTTTCGCACGGCTTACATATACCGACCTATACTAATTCGATTGTCTTTCAATGGAAAAATCTATACTATAGCGGCATTTTATGATATAAATATGTATTATCAATGTAATAGGCAACAACTGTAGCGTATACAACCATAATTAGAGAAATATACATTTTTACATTTATTAATTTAAAAAATTGTTATTTATTTATTTCAATATAGGTAGGTACAAAAGTACCTATTACAGTAATATAATTTAGAAAAAGGAAGTGTGAAGTATATAAAATTCAACAAATATATACAATAATTTGTTTGCGAATACATTATGGATTCAGAACGGCAGGGTGTACAGCTTTTAGTAGCGCATCTTTATAATGTGCTGAACAAGAGTTTAAAATATCAGAGATATGTGCATAGGTAAGTGTTACAAAGCCTATGCAGTCTAGGTACAAGAGATTTAAAATACGAGTTAGCTCTAGTTTTGGATTATTATATTATATAAGTATATAACAAATAAGTATGAATAAAAATATCCTAACAGTTGTACGATTGTACAACTGTTAAGATATTTTTGTAACTAACTTCACTAAAATAATTTTGAGAAATGTATTTTAATAATAGGTACCTATATATTTTGTAAATGGCACATCTAGATCCGTTAATATATGAATAAAAAATAATTATTAAAAAATATAATAAGCTAGATACACAAAACACATTGCTAGACATTTGTTTACGTCTAGGTATATCTCAGGGACGTGTAGTGAGAACAGGAAGCATGACTTTCATTTAAACATATATTTGGAAATAAAATCGAATTTGAATATTTATCTGTCAAAATATGATGATAAAATCGTAATAATATGTTTATTATTGTGATAGGAATTAATACTATTAATTAATACATAATTTAAAACACTTAAAAGGAACAACAACATACTACAAAAATAAGAATCAAAAAGACTTCAGATGTCTCAGTCAAAACAATTTGTCCTTGATGACATTGACAAATCATTAAACATAATCCACTATTTTATTACCTTCTCCAAATTGGGAGTGAGCGCACTATTTCGTGTGGAAGCAGGTCATTTGTTTTCTCGTAATGTCCTCGATCGATATTTATTGGTGATTTTAGGAAATGTTTAACTCAAATTAGCTATACCTCTTGTACCTATTTCAGCCGTGTGAAACTACCCAATGTAAAACTTCGTTATTATAATTTTCTTTTATAAACAAAACATGAAAAATCCTCTTTCGTAAGAACCTTAAGAGACCTGAAGAGTAAAAGAATTTTAGATTATGCCTTAATACAAAAGATTTAAATTTTTAACAATAGCTGTTTGAAGATTTTGGGTATGCTTTATATTTTAGTTATAAATGATCATGATGATGATTATAATAATCGGATGCATTATCTTAATAAAGAAACGACCAAAGAAACATAAATTATTCAGTAATACAGCCTGTGATTATGAAAATCTTATAGACTTGCGTGTTCCATTTAAAGTGTTCATCAATAATTAAAACAAAGTATTTATTATTGAAGTACATTCAAAATGGCTTTTAATATTATCGTGTATGCAGTAAAACTTATGCCAAATATATTTGGTTTGATTTTATTATATGCTTGGGGTGATCTTAAGAAAAAACATTTAGTGCTTTAAGCATTGGTTGTGTGTCCTATATAATTTAACACTTCATTGTAATCTATATACCTATTTGTATACAGAAAAAAGCCTCTTTAAGTTGGGGTACGACATCACTAAAGTGGTGTCATCTGCATGATGATCTTACATTTTAAATATTTATATTATATATCTGCTGAAATAATTGGTCACCATAAAAAATAATGGATATTTCAAAAGGGTTTATAAAAATTTATAACATTTCCTCTATTATCATCGATTATAATGCACCAACAAATAAATTCTTATAAAAAATCATTTACGTCCTTGATTGAGATATAATAAAACATTAAAAAGGATTAATTTAAAAATCAGTTTTATCTATTTAAAAATTAAAATGATTATGTATTTTGTCTCGTGAAACATCCATCTAGCGGATGTTTAGTTTATTAAATTCGTTGAGCGAAGACCCTAACCCTAAAAAATGTAGCCAGAGCTTGAACCGAATGAGTTTTCATACTTTCGCTACTCGCCGCAAGAGTCTATCCACGCCGTACAGCACGGACGCAAACCTTCGAGTGCTGCCTATCGCCGCGTTCGCTTCGAGCGCCGTTGTATTCGTATCCCGTTACGCGGGTAGGGTGAAAAAGGAAAAAAGACAAAGGCGTGGTTTCAATGTATAACATGACTTTAAAAAGAGGGGAAGAAGGGCGTCGTCGTTCCGCCGTGAAAGCAGCGGCGGGAGCGGGACGGAGCTAGGTAGTTTCGTGCAGAGTGAAATGGGGATACGTCGAGAGAGAGTGCTGAAAAAATTCTCCAAGTTGCGCTCAGTACGAGAGTAGATGCCATCGGGGCGCGGTTACCGGGCAGCCAGCGAGCATGCGCGGAGCGGCCGGAAACGTCAGCGCGTGGAAATGAGATCTCGCGGCCAGTACACATTCGCGCGCGAAAAAGAGGGACGCTCGTATTGGCGGGAAAGGCGGGGTAAAATGCAGTACGTCAATCACACGATCTGCATCGCCGTGCGGCACGCGCCGTGCCCGCACACACACACGCTCCGGGCGCTGTTGCGAGTTCCAGTGCGCGAATTGGATATCCCGGTCCAGATTCGGGACGTGTAGCTTCCAGCCCCGCAGTCCGGTGGTCGCGGACCGGACACGTGGTCCGGGCGGCGGCAGGCCCCTGCTGCTGCCGCCGCCCGGCCCTCCCGCGCCTCCTGACTGCCGCGGGCGCGCTGAGAGGATTGTGCAAAACTTAAACTACATTAAGTATAAATAGACAAACTAAACTCTTTGCCGTACGTGTTCTCTTATAAAATAATAACAACCCACTAACCAGTCCTGTCAAGATTTACGTCCGATGATTAATTCGTATAATTAAGGCCTATAAAACCCACGTAAAAATACGATAAATTTATCGCGAGATAAGGAAATGAAATAAAATGATTAATTCTCGAAATAGGTGCCTCCCATACACTTGGCGAGTGGCGAGAGGACTTTGTTTGCTTTCAAAATACCGAAATGTTGAAACATTTATTGGTGAATAAATATTTAACGTAGCCGTTTCAATTCCGTCGACCGACCCCGACTCACTAATCGATCGTTTCGGAACATTTTTATTCGTGTTTGCTTTATTCATTTTTTAAAACTGCCAAATTTTGTAAGTAATTTGTAACTTCGTACTTAGATTAAGTAAAATTATGCCCGCCTGACCGTTTCATCTGAATGATTATTTTATTAACTTATTCTAAATCAAATATTTTTACTATTAAAAAAATACCAGAATTTAGATAGATAAAACTCGTAGGTACCTACTTTAAATTAATGAATGGTTAACTAGATAATATTAGAATTATACGTATTAGTGTTTAAATATCTATCTATACCTACTAAATAAACCGACGGCAAGTGTTCACGTACACTTAGGTATACCTAAACCTGGCAAATAGATACCATCTAGTTGGGACGTCGAATCATATAACAAATCATCAACATTAAATTAGCAAACTAGGTATTTGATTGAATCTATCAAGGCTTGTTTGATAAAAAATCATTTAAAAATCATAGAATAATTTACTGGCGTATCTAAATGCATGTACAGAATATTAAATTTAATGTGCTTAGTAATATTTTTAATGTTCCCAAAAATCATGTTTTTCGTATAAAATGTGAATTTTCGTCCACCTATAAAAAAGTCACCTTAAATGTTATACTGCCGAAGTGATAAAAATAATCTTTATTTGTTTTGAATAAGAAGTATTTAATAGGTATTAAATGAATGTTTGAAGATGATTATTTGTCTATTGCCACAGTTGTGAATTCCCAAGTTTCTAGAAGACTTTCTTAGCGCTGTTGGCAAATAATATTTTTATTCCTGATTTGCATTGGGATAAATTGATATAAATTCACCTTCAATATCACGATACCTCCCACGTACGTAGGAATTTAAAGTTACATCGTTTTACGACATTACTGTGTGGTCTCAGATGCTGTCGTTTATAAATTAATATCCTTATGTGCCGTTTATAATTCTTTCCTGTTACACCATATAATCAGAATCACATTAATATAAGAGCGACGTGGACATTTTATACTGTAAAATTATGTGTTCTTATATGAACCATTAATCCCTAACCCGCTAGCAATAGGTATATTATATTTTTTTAAATCAAACATTATTATGACCTACCCAAGCCACTCATGATAGTACTTAGGTACTGTTATAGTTAACAGGTACATGTCTACTATGTTTCTAAATATTATTGTATTGCGGTTTCAATAAATTTTAAGTTTTAAAAATCAGTATGATAAAGGTTTTAGATGTATCTTACCGTACATTTAAAGAACCAGTGCTTAGCATATTCAAGTAATTATGCGAAACCCTAATTGTTATACCTAGGTAGTTGCTACAATGTATTCGATTGCGAATCGGACAAAATCAGATATTTTATGATACTGTCCATGAAATTTCTGTCAACATCTACATACAACATATCTTTTTACTTCACGCTTATCTATTATCCTCATTCCAAACCAATTTGCTTTATTATAAGTGTCTCGGTAGGTAGGTACCTACCTCTAAAAACATATGTTTTTAATAATAATTTGAATACGCCTAATTTAAAGACAACTGTGTTAAATTCTGTAGCAATAACTTCCTCCGGTGTGCACGGCAAATACTTCTCCGATTTCTCTCAATACCCGACCGTATGCAAATGCGCCCACAAAAATACAAATCTGTTAACTTTTACCCTCGACTTTCTCGTGCATAATTTGTCTTCCACTCCCATCTGTCGCCCTGGTACCTGCATCTGCCAGAAACAAATTATTTACCTTTGTTTTTTCATATTTTTGAATCGAATGAAGGCTTCGCTCTCGCGTCGCGCGGTGACACGTAAGAAAAGCACAATCAATACTTAAAATACGCTTTTGGAAGAAAGAGGAGAACCGCTTTCGAACAAAAGGTAGTTTATTTATCGAGGAAACAGGTTTCGGGGAGAAGCCGATTTCTTCCCAAGCCCTGATGATGGGCGCAAGAATTATCTTCAGTACAATATTAATGATAAAATTGAACGTTTCATTCCTCCATGCCGTTCTCGAAATAATAACACGCAAAGTTCGGCCTCGGGGCTCACATTTCTGTAATTCGTACCCGCGAGATCACGTTTGTGATGTTTTATCTCGAATCGGCACCGTATGATTGCGGGGAACAGTAACAAACACATTTAATGCGGTAAATGGAAAAACTATGTTCGGAATAAAACTTTCATAAGGGTAGGTACGTTCCTGTATTTAAAGAATATGATATCAACTAAACTAAACGTTTTCAGCGCCATGTTTCTATGTTCGCAGCGAGGCCGAACCTTGCTCAGCGCTACACACAGACAGCTTAAAAACATGTTTTCAGCCTTTGCCCTGTTTTGTAATGAAACTTGGAGTTAATGAAGTTAAAATGATTTTAATTGAATCGTTAATATACATGGCGTTATTTCTTAAATTGCTACAATGATTCCTCGCTTGGCGACCGACGCGGGTAACCTGTGAACACCAAACTGTTTAAAATATTCCTAGATTATCGAATTAACGAAACCAAAATTCATTCTGTTGCTCCTCTTTCGGTACTTAAATTGCTTACCTAGTCTTTTATGAATATAGCGGTTTATTACAATTATACTTTACGTCAGGAATCTTTTAATCAATGAATTTATTATTCAATTATAGGTACATGAGTGATAGAAAACATCTCTCGTATTTCAACAGCTGCCTATATTTTAACAAAAAAACTTACATGTGAGTACCTACCTAGTTACGTAAATAATAAATTTATGGCTAGTATCAAGAAAATTCATCGGGTTATTATTGTCTCTGATTACAATAAGATATTATTTTAATTATTATACCTTAACGATGCCATTAAATACAAAACTGAGAGCGGTATTTTACTCCAACAAAAAAAAAATATCAGTTTTAAGAACACGTTTATAAAAATCTTACAAAGCTGAAGCGAAAATTACGTACGTAATTAGGTACGTAACTCTAAATAAGTACCTAGCTACATTCATTGGCTACCTATATACCTACTTAATTAATTTCTGAATAGGTATGTCGTACGACGTCAACATATTTTTTTTTAATATCATTTTTTTTAGCGTTTGGAGCAGCATCATTATTAATTGATTTATTTATGCATAACCCTCCCCCTAGAATGGAATTTTAAAGTCGGGTATTACCTATCTACGTGAAGAATCTTCTCGAAGTATCTATCTTAATGTGTACTTGAATTGATATGACCAAATAGAGACACAGAACGCTGTTCCATAACTTGATATTTGTAAATATTAATTCTTGTTTTTAATTGACATTTATTTTATTCTGTTTGCATTAGCTGTACAGATGCATATCAAAACTTACATAAATATGTAATGAAATTTGCATAATTTCATATTTTATATTCAGTCGAAAGACTGGCTCGGTCTTGGCTACGTATTTATTGAATGTCCATTCAATATATTGAAACAAACATTCCATGTGTTGGCGAGAAACTGGACGGATTTTAAAAAGACCGGATTTTTTCACACTTCAAAATCATTATGTTATAATTCGATTGCGTGATAGTTTAAAGACGAATTTAACCAGTAGCCAAAAGGAAAATTTGATCATATTTAATAGCGTAACTAGAATATACTAAGTAAGTAGGTATATTTAAGTAAAAGGCCGACGTATTCTATTCAAATGTTAGGAGATTGTTATTAAAGGAGACCTAAACATTTTTCTAAATAAATCAGCATATAAGCAAAGAAGCATTTTATGAAAGCGTTGTTTCTTCCAAATAGTTATCGCAATGGCTCCTCAAATAAGTGCACAGGTTGTCTACCCATATTTTGAATTTTTATCTCATTCCTGTGATGTTCCGAGTGCGTGTGGTCCTGACTCGATGATTAATTATTTTTTTGATACCTTTTAGGGGCAACGAATATCTTATCTGAAAATCATTTGCATTTTTTTGTAATTAATAAGTCGGTAGGTGCACGGCATTTGAGGGCTCAGTGCCCACCGCCGCACTCTCAATACACGGGGAACGTAATTTAATTAAAAATTTAAATAAATACGATTAGTAAAAATGTTTTTGAAACCTACACAGACTTAATTAGTGGAGTATAAAAATACATTATTTATTTATTTATTTCTAACCGATCATATTTTAAATAACCCGAGAGAAAATCGCACATCACAAACTAGGGAGATAGGTAGGTACCTAGGTACCTGCCTACCAACCGTGTATCATCATATTATCGAGCACACAAAAGATTTATATTATTTTTACACTTATGCAACACTGTACAGATATACAATGTTTGTTAGTTTTATAACAACTTACAAAAATAAAAAAGTTATAGATACCTACCTACATTTTATTGATTACTAAAAAAATATATTTTGAATAGTATGTAAATAAGGAGTTTTAATAGACATTTACGAGTTTTATGCGTGTATTATACCAACTAGGTAGGTACCTAGTCTACACCTGCGTTATCGTGATAATTAAAATTTCCACTAAAGATTAGGTACCTGCTAACAAATTGTGTAGCAAATTAATTATTAGGTAGGTACGTATGAATGTTGTATTTGACATCACTCCCTCGCTTGACAGTGTGGTTTTAAGCTAAGGGCCGGTTGTTTGATCAGTGGTAATGGTAATAGTTAAGCAAAAACCTAGATTTGTCGCGTTTTCCACCAATAAAACAACCCGCTTTTGTGAAAATTTACGCATTCTGCTACCATTACCAGCGATCAAAAAACCTGCACAAGTGTCGATGTCACCAGCGCAGCCCTGCCGGCTATCGGTCTCGGCATTAGAGATAGCGCGCGCACTCCGCGCTCTCGGGTCCGCGGGCGCTGGCCGCGCACGTGCGCCTCCGCGGGAGAGCTTCGACGGCGTAATTTTTAGGACGCGGTAAAAAATTGTAACCGACGAAAATTTTCTTCCTCGTATTAATTTTGGTTAATAGTCCGGCCTATCGCGCGCGTACGTCGGCCCCACACCCGCGCGGCCGTATGGGTGCATACGTGCGGGGCGTGGATGTACCGGGCACGCACACCGCCGGAGGAGCACCTCGCGGCGGGGATAGGCGACCGCGCGCCGCCGTCCCGCTCCGGCGGCCGCCGCGGCGCGCGGGTGCGAGCGGGACGCGCGCCGCCCTCCCGCCCCGCGCGGCGGCCGCGCGAGGCGCAGGGCGTCGGCGGAAACGGCCGACGGCGCCTTCGGCAAAGCTCGGCTCCCCGGTCGGGCCGGCTTCCGAGACAGTGCTTTTTACGAGTCCGAGCGCCGAGCACCGCTCTTTCGTCTTCGGGCGTCACCCGAGGAGGCGGCCGCCGTCTCGCTGCTCCGGCCCGGCCACGCACGCGTCGCTTCAGTGTAACTCCGAGTGTAGTGTTTTCTCGGCCATGTTGGGACACCTGTTTTCGCCCGAAAGCGCGCTCGCTCCGGACCGTGGCGGCGCTCGATTTCCAACGGGAAGAAAGGAGGAATCTGTCACTGTCGGGCCCGTGCGCTCGTCGACACCGACGATAACATTAATCGCGAATCAACGCGTGGGTACTCGCGAAATATTCGGAAACCGCCGACAGTGAGGGCCGACACGAGACACCGATGGACGTGCGTATATTAACGAAGCCTTCTCGAGCACGGTGAGTTCAGCCTTTATTTTTAACTTTTACCTACAATTAACGATAAAAAGTTTATCAATGAAAGTGCATCGCGAGCTAATAATAAATGTATTAAAGTCACTCCGCGACGATTAGGATTCGGCGAGTGCGCGGTCCGTCATGATTTACGAAGCTGAAAAAGTTCTAACGCGATTTCGAAAATATATCTTAATACCCGGAAAAAATACCACAAAAAACGTGTCGTAAATAAAAAAGGGATCCCGGTATCCTGTTATTCCCGAAGCCAGAAAGGTGTTTCCTTTATTTGTAGATTGTTAAGGTGCCATTTATTTTTTAGAAAAAAAACGTGAGTTCTTTTGATACCCGAAAAATATGGAGGTCGAGTGTAATTAATTGCGGCATTACAGGTGTCCGCCCCGAACATTAAAAACAGGTGTATTTTTTTTCAAATTAAAATAATATGTTTACGAGGCTTGCCGACGTTTGGGGAAATACTAAATGAAGTCCAAGTTATATAAGAAGCCTTTACATACACGTCATCAATATACTGCAAGTTTTAATAAATAATACATTATTTTAAATAATGATTTATTGACATGTGTGTGGAATAATACCTGTATATACCTATTAAGAAAATATGTCTAAACGCGAGATAAAAACTGTTAAATTAACATTATTCTTTTAATAATCTTTATCTTCTCCCCTTTAAGTTGAAGCTGAGAAGAATTAATGCCTTAATATGAATTAATGTCGGGATAGTGTCGTATTTATTTAAAAACCTTGATTAAAAATGTTGCAAACTGATATCTTGTAACTTGTGTCATTTTTTTAACGAGTGTTTTAAATACCCGTGTTTACTTTGTGCGAGTGCAGTGCTTAGACCCTCGGAACCTTGTGGGTCGTTTGTATTAGAAAGCAAAATTATCTTCGTTCTTAAAATAAATAAGTTTACGATTCCTGTAAACTAACTTGTTCGACGTTTAAGCAATTTATTTATTATCGGCCACAAAGTTTTTCATCGTATTGCGCGTCGCATAGTGTCGTTCGTCGTGCGTGGCATAGTACGTTTATTGTGCGTGGCATAGGATGCTGTAGCGCGTGGTATAGAGCGTGCACCGCGCACAGGTTAATCGATCGAAAAATCCGAACAAGCTAGCTCTTTTAAAAGGCGGCTCGATAAAAATAAAAAGTATTTGCCGCATTAATCTTTAGACGCACCGAAGGCGCGCGACCCGCGGGAGCCGCACAATGGCTAAATCTTTTTATATTCCATGAAAAGACTTTTAGATTGTGTTCGTCTTTTTTATTCGGCAATGCATTACAAAAAGAGTAGCACGTGTGCGTTGATTCTATACTTTAAACATGTTATGAAAAGTTAGTGCCTCGGTATTGGTTGTTCGATCAGTAGTAGGTAGGTAAAAGTAAAAAAGAACAAAAAATATTGATAGATATTTACGAAAACGGTTAAAAACTACGTTTTTTTGCCTTTAGTATTGGGATATTTTTTATACCGCTTTCTTCCTAAATCTTAATGTTTTTTTCCAGTATAAATTTATCGTTCTACGGTCCATGCACTAGGCAGTTACTAAAACAATAATTATCCCAATAAATTAATTTCTTAACCCTTCAAAAGCTTATACCTAACTTCCTAGGTATACCTACATAATAATGACACGATTTCCAGGTAGGTAGGTACACCTGCATACTTGATGTGTCTGTGGAAACCGACTTTGTTTGTACAAATTTGGTCGGGTAAGAGTGTTTTGTCGTTTCGGGGCGGTACACGGAGCGTAATATCCTCGGTGTAATGACATGGATACAGAATGTCGCCATTAAAACTTTTATAGCCGCCGTACAAAGTATGACAAGTCGAAAAACTGAATATCTAATTACTCGTAAAAACGTTCTTATACGTCTTGGGTCGTAAACCCAATAAGTCACATTGACGGCTGTCATCAATTGTGTATCGACTTAGGATTTAACGACTTCTGTGTCATACTGTACACACAATGACTTAGAAGTTTAGAAATGTGTACACCTACAATATTTTTTGTTTTTTTTTTATATTGTCTTAGTACTTACCCTACCTACATTTGAAAAGAAATCACGTATTTCTGTGATATGTCACGAAATTCAATCGAAATGCCACGAATTACAGATATAAATTGTTACGATTAGGTATCTATACAATAAATCCTGTAGGTCTTTCAACATATTTCGATAAACAAATTTCCGGTAAATATAAAGTTCATTAACGGGCGTGATCCACCGTTTAAAAGAGGTCGCTATTCACAAAATTTAATGTATTTTCATATGGAATATGTTACGAGATAAGCAAAAGAGACGCTTGAATTTCTGAGTAATTCACACGTTGACCCAAATTAACATGATTTTTATCTCGGTATTATTAACGGCTAAAAAGGCAACCTCACACTACCAATGTCATACTGTCCGCTGCACAGTTGATAGTAATGCTTAGGTAATAGGTATGGACCTAGTACCTACCTACTGATGTTTATATAAAAACCAAAGGTACAAAGTCGCCCACTTTATAGCTAATAATAATAATTGTTATAATGTCGATATTTTTTCTCGTTGTCAAAATTACCACAAATTATGCGCTGAGTCACTCAACAACCACATTGTCCTTCCAGCGAGCAAATTCTGTTTACTTTGCTTGTTTCTTTTTGAAAAAAATGCAGTCCTGCATTAAGCGAATCGAAACAATGCAACTATAGATACCTAGATATTGCTATTTGAACGTTCATTTGAAATACCTAATGATAAATGTAGCGTGCAGTTCGCGGTAGTCACATATTAAGCGTGAATTTTATTTGGTATTTTTTCCAAATTTATTTATGTGTTGGTTGATGTATAAATACGCGTGATAAATCCTGATATTTTTTAACATCATTTTAATTAAAAACCTTTTAGAATACTGGAAATCTCTAAAGGCGATTTTTTATTGTTTATTAATAATAATCTATATACTTACATACGTATTTTTTTTTTCAGAAATCTTATAAAACTTATAGGCAGATTGAGCGCACGAATACATTATACATAGTAGGTATATGTGGGGTATACAAACAAAGGGAGCAATATCAAAAAAATAATTGAATGCAGTCATCCAGGATTACTAATTTATAATGTACTGAATTGGAGATTTAATAGGAAATATAGCCTATAAATTTATAGGGTACATGGTTTTGGAAGGGATAGATACATCAAATCTAGAATTGAGTATATTTTAAATTGATAATCCTCAGTGACTGCATTTAAAATATTCTTTTAATTTTTTGGATATTGCTGCCTTTGCTTTTATACCCCACGTGCGTATGTAATGTTAAGAATACTTTAGGTATTTAGCAGTCCTTAAAAATATAATTATATTACAGTAAAATATTAAGAATACAGTAAAATAAATTTGTCACCATTTTTGACGGTTAATTGTTGGTAGTATTCCTTTTTTTTTAATTTAATTTTTTTATTTTAGGAATATCAATAGTACAATTTATCATAATGAAATAATGTATTGATCTTTGGTAATGAATAGTTGGTAGACCAATTATAGAGATCCACGACATAAGATATTAAGTCAAAGCAAA
Organism: Agrypnia vestita; assembly: GCA_016648135.1. NCBI lineage: Eukaryota > Metazoa > Arthropoda > Insecta > Trichoptera > Phryganeidae > Agrypnia > Agrypnia vestita. The sequence continues at coordinate 55,039 of JADDOH010001309.1, read as the reverse complement.
ACAGAAATAAATGTACAAAGTAATCCAGAAAGGACAAGAGCAAAACCGAAAGAAGAGAAAAAATACATAAATTTATCATTATTCTATATTTTTTATATCGTTTCATTTTTTACATCGTCTGTCCCCTAGTTTGTTAGGTAAATAGTTTTCGAATTACGCACTATTTGGTCCGGTCTCCGTAATTTTTTTATTTTTATTTCTTGTGTTCCCACATTACATAGCTGGTGAGGGCAGTTAGTAGGTACTTTGAAAATCGTGTACTTAACTAGAATTTATACGAAATCAATCGAAATAAAATATGTAGGTAGGTATCTCGTAATTTTCCTACCACAAGTTTCACTTCTGTCCACTACAATTCTGTCACTTAAATATTTAATTTCGCTTTTTTTTTTTCAAAATATGTGTTTACATGCTTCAATGGACCGACCGCACACTAGTTTAGGAGAGTTTGTTTTATTCGGAATATTTTGAGTATGTCCAGATTTGTCAGAACTGGATTTTTGTCACAGGGACATCATTAATCAATCAATGCATATTATAGATGTTTCACAGATACATTTATTACAGTTATTTTTATGGGAAAGTATGTATAGAAGTATATATACAACTTATTAGTTGACATGGTATTCTATCATGGGTGAAATACTACATTGTGTAAAGTGATCACTTAAGCCAGCCTTACAATATGTCGTAAGCTCTATGTACCTACACTCTAAAGACTTTTATGCCTACATTCCCATAAAAATACAGTTTCGTCTCTGTGAGACATCTATAATACACATTGATTAGTTTGTTTTAGGTTAGGTTAAATAGGTCTCATAGGATCTTGCTCACTATAATATTTATGTACAATATATATATACAACTTTCAATGTAACGTTTTAAATAATAATTTTTGGTTTTATCCGGTTTTATCGCAATATTGTGGTTTACATACTTCTGTACCAGAAAATCACCGCTCTCTCGAGATGAAGCCTGAAAGCGGATGCTCGTACCATTTCGATGAAGTCTCGCCTAGCGCTACGCTACATTAACAAGTACATGGAGATAAATAAAATATATTCGCTTTTTAATAAGCATCGTCGCGTATGTGAGATTGTGGACAAACGCTGGCACTCGTATTCGAGCGTGTTCGCCAAACTACGAGCTGTCTATATTATCAGAATTGATAAAAAAACTGATATATTTCGTATGAACCGTAAAATGTTGATATCTTCGTATCGAAATGACCTTCGCGTTCATTTAAAAAGCACGATTGCGTACTCTGACTTTAGATTAATGTAGGTACAAATACGAAATTTCTTACAAATATACAGACGCCTTGTTACAAGCATGCCTTTTAAATATTTTATATTGTTTTGCATACCTACTGCTTACTTTAGACTGAAACCATAACCTAGACAATATTTTTGATGGTGATCAGGCCATTAAATTACTGGCGTAAACTTAAGCATGGGTTTAAACACGTAAAAAGAAAAATTTATTAAAAATTATATTAATAATACTTTAAAATATACGTGGATCCGCATCATGGAATTCGCTATTGCACTGGTGGTTAATGATATCATTTTTTGTAAATACCCAGCGATTTTTTAATGGCAGAATTTAAGAATCTTTAAATATTAATTTTTAATTAATCGTAATTAAATATAAGAATTATGGTCTAGTAATTCTGTTTGTTACCCGGAGAGTATTCTTTGGAAAACCATGTTATTTTTTAAAAATTTGATATATAATGTAGGTAATATACATATTTTTAAAAAGCTAGAGGCCTTCGCAAAGCATCTACGATTTCTGATCCCCGCACCATTTTTGATTTCTTCAAATATATTTTATTTAAATTATTGTTCAAATATATTTTTATATGGGTACTATATTGTTACCGCGAATACAGTTTCGGTGCATGCTTACATAACTAAAAATTTCTAATAGATTTTAGCCTGCTTGCTGCTCTATCAGTAAAACACTTGTCTAATGTTTGTCGGAAGACCAGTAAGTTAGTTCTGTTTATTATCATCGCATAAACGCTTAGTTCAGTTTGACAGTACTTAAGTTATTTACACTGTAAATATGTAGGTACATAATTTATGCCGAGGTATTTTACTATCTAAATGCATTCAAATTTTAATTGAATTTCCTTATAAAGGCATCGGGTCAACGGCTAGACGCAGATGCAAATAATTGCAACTCATCTCGGATAATTTGTGGTAATATCGACAAACATATTCCATTGGCAATATTCAAGAGCGCTTTGAAAACAAATCTTCGATTAACATTCCGATCAACATTCGCAAAGTGCAAAATGGAGCACTCGAGTTGTCGATGCTATCTCCGTGCGGTTACGCGTATAGAATATTGATTTTTTAACTTAGGTATAAAACTAAAACTTCAATTGTTACATACCATAGCAGTAACTATTAGAACTGATACCATGGGAAAAGATCTACAATGTATTTTTATACCTCCTGTTATCTTACCTACATTGCTATTTAACAAATTGCTCAATTATTAATAATGTTACACCAAGGTTTTAGACATTTAAATAAAGCAATATTTTTAAACATTGCGTCATGTTTGTGTGACAGGGTGTTCTATGCGTACAAAATTATCAGGATTTTTTATGGATACTAAAAATTTTATACATAAAAATATTTTTCTGTTCATATTTATCGATTCAGTATGCAAGAATGGTGTTATAATCGCATCATTCAATTATTAATTCCGTATTTAAAACATTGGTGTATATTTCGTGTTTTTTTTGCGTTATTCTGTTGTTTTGGCTTGCGTTAAGTTATATATTTATCACTGCATAGCATAAAAGTTTTTAATTTCAAATACTATCAAAATATAATAATCTTTGGAATTTGACTTCTTGAACTTAAAAAAAATAAACGGTAAAGTATCTATATCTAGTATTTTGATTATTCGATTATTAATATTTTGTTCAGTTTTTTTGATAACCGTGTACCTATATATCTTTATAAATTCTCGCGTTTAATTTCAGAATGAATTGAAACTATGATATAGTAATAATAATGAATTGTACTTTTGTCGCAAATGTGAGTTGAAGGTTAATTTCTTCATTTACTTTCTACGGTGGAGTATCCAAGTCTTTTGTCCAACAGGGTTATCAGAAGGTCACTTCGCATGTTTATATTTTATACACCAAGATAACTTATCACTGTATTCGTATGTCTCTGACGTCAATTAATGAGCTAATTGCAGTTATAATGGTATCGATCACATAAATAATTTCTTGTTTATAAATTCTATAGGCAAAAGTTGCGTATTGCCAATAAAGTAATTTTAAATTGTTTTGTGGTTCATGCCGCACTCGAAATTATCAGTGTTAATGCATGTATTATTTATAATATTTTATTTATTTTTAATTAAAGTATTACAGCGGCATCTGTGTTCGCCTTCGTGAAGTGGAAATTGAGCAGACACCAACCTTCAAATGTCATTTTAAATTGTACCCAGGAATTTGAGTTCATTCCTATTTCGTATGCGGTTTCTATGGCAAATAAATAGTAAGCTGTCGTCTTTGGGTAATTTGTGACATTTTTTGTGGAAAGTCATAATATATTTTGTAAAATTACATTGTTTTGTTTGTTGCCTATTGCATCCTTGGTTTATAGCATGTGTATTAAAACAGTTAAAATGGAATTCGATAAGAATGGTGCTTTTAAACTGATTTTTTTTTATAATATGTGTACTTTATGGCCTTGTCGAATTTTGATTGATGTTTAATAGAGCTGGTCCACAATACTTAACAGGCAGTTTATTAACTAAATTATGAGTAAAAGATGTTCAAGCAAAAATGTCCTAAAATCAATAGTTACGGAAATAAGCTACTTCAAAGTTTCCATCTTTTAAATATTTCTGACTTATCTTTTGTAAAAAGTTTGACTATCATTCAAGTATACGTCAATATAAAATTCAAATAAAATGATTAAATTGTTGAAATTTAATCTAGATTTTTATGCAAGGTTTTATTAGTTTTATTTGACTTGTGTAAAGAAAATGAAATTTTAATATTTTATGTGAGTTATTTTAATGATAGTCCAACTTTTTACTGAAAATAAGTCAGAAATATTGATAAAAGAAATACTAACTTTTAAGTCACTTATTTCCGTATCTATTGATATCAAAACAGTGTTGAACATTTTCGACTCATAATTTAGGCAGCATTCAACCGATAGTATTGTGACTAGCTATGCATATTTTAAATAATTACTAAAAATAAATGTACATAGGTGTTCGACGTGTCCGACGAAGAAGCCGTTGATTCGGTATTGAAAGGGGTGTTGTATAGTGTGGTGGCGTTATACATTATTGCGGGTAAATGGCAGTGTCATCAGTCGTAAGAGGGGAGGTGCAGCCGAGCCTTTGTCCGGAACTTCCACTGGAATTCGGTGCGCAGCTATAACGGGCCAGCTTCTCATTATTCGCGTTTGGGGGCGTCTTCACAACTGCCATCAGTAATTGTCGCCGTGAGACATACGGACAGACACCTGTAGGTGGTTTTGTTGAAACGCTCTCATTTTTTTTTGTACTTTCAACGCTTCGGGTAATTTCAGAAATGCGATGGAATCATTTGGGGCTCTCGTCGCAATTTTTTTTAACGTTTCATCGTCGATTCTTCAATATTTTACAGGTTTTTTCGTTTACATTAGACACTGAATAAATACGAACTTGTAATATCATAATGAGATATGATTAGGAATGGAAAATTGACATTTTTCAGACTGATGATTTGAAGAGTGCTGAAGGAAGGGATTTAAAGCCAATATTGTAGATTTTTATCAATCAAAAACTTGTATTATTGTCAAAAAGGCGTAATTCAAATTTGTCATTATTTACATCACATAAGTTTTTGAGCCATAGTGACGTAAACGTGATTCACTCGATTTATAAACTTTTTTTATTTAAACTTTATAAACGTTTTTAGGCTGTATCTTCTTCGGTTCTGGGGGTCGCTTTCATTTTGTGGGGCACTGAGTCATCCAGGAGTTTTTTTGGTATTCTTCTGGATAATTTTGCATTACCAATACATTAAATATTAAATGTAATTCATTGATATTCTTATTTTAAATTGAAGTCAATAAATTTTAATATGTAAAAATAATATCTTTTAAAAATATTTTTATTACATTTTAATTTACTTAAACATAATGATTATTAAATGTTTGTGAACGTTTGTTCACACTAAACCTGTATCTTACACTCCAATGTTATCGATAAAAACAATAAAATTTCACAGCAATTTTACTATACCTATGTAGATATATATATATATTTATTTGTATTGAATCAATGTTTGTATTCAGTTTAATTTTGTACTATTTAGATTACTTGCATATTTATGTTTTATACTTGCAAAATTATAAAATCTAGCTCCCTTATTTCTCATCAATGTATACCTACCTATGTTTCTTCTCTATACACAAAATATCTTTGCTTTAAATATTTGTTTTCATATCATTCATTGTACCTATGTAAAAAAGAAAACAACAAACAAATATAAATAATAAAAACAAAATGCCTTGCAAATCTAGTGTACTTACCTACCCAAAGATGCAAATTAAAAATCCCAAACATAATTTTTTAATAAATACTCTTACGCATTACATTTTTTTCACGTCATTTATTTTTTCCCCAGTTCAAATATTATCTTTAAATGATTCATGAATTTTAATATTTAAATACGCATCTAATTGATATTCAGCACAAAAACAGGTCAGTTAGATTTACAGTGGTTTAATTAAATGATCATATCTGCTTGAACCGAAACCGAATGCTGCAGTAGCAATCTGAATCTATGTACCATCTGGCTAGTACTAGACACAGATAATACTTGTAATTGGTATTCAAATACTTCAAAATAGACTGGGGATGTACACTTTTACGTCCGAGTAACGTAAATATTTCCAAACAAGCTGCCATGTCGATTGTCGATAGTGGTTCCAAAACTATTGAATCTGTGAAGATACAATTGATGAAACGTTCAGTGGTACTCCACACAAACAGTAACCAAAATACTATTGCTACAATACAGCAAACCGTGTGAGAATATGCGGAATTATAACATGACGAATTAATTCCTAATAAGAAGAGGTATATGTATCTTTTTATATACATATAAGAAGAGAAGAATAAATATATAGTCATGTACGCTAACAATAATAAATAGTATATCCCGTAATCGAAAATCAAGTTACGTGCGGAAATTAAAATTGAAAACTACTTTTAGGTAGATTTTTTTTTAGTTTATAATAATTTAGATAATAAAAAATATGTTGTAACTACATTGAAAAACTTATTAAATTATACAATAACTGTATTCGGTAGGTACTTATACTGTTTTTGACTTAAACCGTCCAATTAAAAAATTTAACAGCTGTTAGGATAAAGTTTCACCTACAATCGTATTTCGAGACGTCGAGGACCCCGCCGGCCACAACGAATACGAAATTTTTAATCAACTTTTCTTAATAAGCTTTTTGTCTTCATTTTTTACCTGTTTTTTTTTCAGTTTGGTCTCTTTTTTCTTCATAAACCATCCGATTCAATTAACCATTCTCGACTACGGCCGATAAACGGCTGACCGACAAGGAAGTGAAAAAGTTTAATCAAATTTATTACCATCCTTTGTGCATCTTTAGCTTTTAAAACTGTAACGAATTAACCACATTTGTATTAATATATTGATAATTTTTTTTTCGGTTTTAAGTACTCTCATAACCGGAAGAACAAAGGTTTTTTTTCTATTTATTACATATTATAAAGTTGATAGCTAACTGAAGATGTTTCGTTGACACAAACTTATTTCCTTTATCGGCTTGTTTCTAAACCCACGTACATATCGTTTTTTTCATGGCACTTCAAGGATTGCGTGGACGATATCTTTGCGAGAAAGAGACAAAGTTATATGAGGCTTAACGTTAGACAGCAATGCAACAACGAACTTGATGCATGCTATCGGTATTTATACCGCGCGCAGTGTGTTGTTTTAAAATTAATGTAAATTTACCACGTTGATAATAATTATCATTAAACAATTTATAAAGTTTTCGAAAGTTTTGGTGGCTATCCATTATATAAATAAGTAAAGTAAAGTACCACCAACCAAAATTTATTTTCTTCACTTACTAGTTTCAGGTGATGAGGGGCATCGACAGTCATTATTAATATTAAGATGAAAATAATATTATTTCATTTCTTATCCATAAAATAAAAAAATATATTTATAATATTGTAATAATAAAAGAATATACTTACAACAGATTTGTCAGTGGCCGACTGCACAGAGCCGTGAGCAAAAAATTGTCCTGGAAGTCATTTTTTTCCGAATTTTGTTTTTCGAGTTTCAATCTCGTCCCCCTTAAACGTAGGTACTTGCTATTTCAAAATAAAAATTAAAGTTATAATTATTATGATAAAGTATTTTTCAATCTCAGGTAAATCATTCGTGTTCACAATACTAATTCTAATTCCACGCAAAACAATCTCACTGGTTATTTTTATATTTATTTACTAAGTAGAGTTGCCAAATACAAATTAAGTTTCCCCAATGAACACAAGAATTTGCTACAGTGTGCAAGTAATGGAAAATAAATATTTAGTTTTCTCTTGTAAAATTTTACAATTTTGAATAATGTGGGGTCTCAAATTTTTGTAATCATAGGTATTTCTTGGTATCGCTGTTCCCCGGAAAACAAAAATAGTAATAAAAAAATATTTTTATTTATATATATATATATTTTGTACATATGTACCTATATCCTTCGAATAGATTAATCTAATTTGTTTTGTATGATTTTTAAATAAAAATAGTAATGAGCTAGGTCTACACGTAGAAACCATTTGGAATGGGACAAGTCCGTTTGGGCATCTGAGAATCCTATCGCAATAGATTGCGGTTGTGTTCCTGAAGTACATCCATTCTCGATTTATATCAAAGTGGGTTGAGCAGGTAGGTGGGTAGCTGCTACCCATCTACCCTGTAAAAATTCCACAGACGAAAAAATCTGTTTTTTTTAATCCCATCACACGCACTCCAAACCACCAGGTCTGTCGTTTGTTTGGGAAGAATGAGCGTGCTGCGCGCGCGAGTTGCGCCCGGACCTGATGTGACCATTTTTATTTTGAATGTTAATTACCAATTTTATCTTTCTAAACGTGTTTTTGGTGGTAATTTTTTTTTTCAAATCTCGTGCAAACATTTTGTAACACTCAGTTATAAATAAAAAAGAGAGTGCGCTATCGTCAAAATTTTTTTTTTTTAAATGAAAGCACATTTAATTGCGAAGCTGCAGTTTTTAAAATATAATCCGATGACATTTAAAAGAAATTAATCAATCAGAAAGACGGATCATTCTCTTTCCGGGAATTTTTTTGTGGTGGTAAATTATTTTCAAAAGAATAATAATATCTCTGATTTTTTTTATAAATTGTTTAGTTTTTAATAAGCTCCTCGTTTAATTTTAACAAGTTTTTACATACTGGAATCAAGAACCAATTTCATCATAGTTGCCATCTATGATTACATTGTCAGTATTATTGTCTATCTATTATTTCGTTTTAACAGAAATCTATCTACTTTTAATTAAACTAATTTATACCTAATAGATAATGTCATTCTAATCAATTAATTTAATATGAAAATATATTTACGTTTATACGTAGGCTACACTTAATGACACACAATGGCATCGAGAGTAGGTACGTTTGAGAGTGTCGGCGCAGCTCTGTAATTCATGACAATGTCAATAATTATCCTCGATTCATTCCTTTGTTGCCCGGTAAATGCTTTGGTTGCATTTTTTGCCGGTTTTATTTTTAGAAGTTATTTGCTGGTAACGGTCGCGGGCCAGCCGGCAGACAGGTTGTCTGCTGATGAGACTTTTGCCGTTTCGCATCCAAATTTTCTTGGAAAAGATTCGGCTTCGGCAAAAAACTAGCGAAGCGCGGCGCGGGCTGCGCGAATTTGTCGGGTCATGGTTCTCAAATATTGCACAAATGATACTGTTAATTCCACTTGCGCTTCTTGTCGTACATTTTTATGACTAATTGGACGCATGTAACTCCTTAATAGAACTATTGGAATAATCCAAGATGATGGTCCCGTTGTTCGTACAATGAAAATAAGCATTTCACTATATAATTTAACGTCCTGTTAATTTAATCTAACTAAAATAATCGTAATCTAAATTAAACAAACCACACCTAATAACCTAACCTAACCTCATATATTGCCTATGAAATGTCAAAATGTGCATTTTTCGGAACTTTAAAGTGTAATATCTTATTTAATACTTACTATCTAAACGTAAATTATCTTTCATTTTGTTATTAGCACATTCAATAATATAGTGAAATATTCATTTTCGTTGTATATGCAATGGGACCATTATCTTGGATTTAGCCAAATTATTAATTTTGATAGCATAAGCGCAGTTAGGTACTGCGAAACTGTGATAAATGATACGTCATATATTTATAACAATATCATACTTATCGGTTGTTATCCGGAGAACCTTATATGGCTAAGATAATGCCGAGAATGTTCGTTTTAATGAGCAATACGTCATACGAATATCACTGCAATCATTTTTTGTCTCGCAGAGAGTTTCGTGTTTCGATCCAATTATTAACGAACTGCTCGATTTTACTTCGCTGAAAACGCACTAAAGATACGTGGTGCGTATCTGTACGGGCATGGTACGCGGTACCCAGTGCCGGATTAGCCATATGGCAGAGTGCTACGGGCCCCGCGATGTAAATCACAATTTAAATTTATCAATCAAATTTATATGTCAGACTTTTTTAGCGGCTCTACCACTTTCTACAACTAGAAAGTGGTTAAAAAATTATTTAAAGAACATGAAGGAACAATACGTGACTCATAGAGAACTCACCTTATTGAACACTGAATGTGATTTTCGTGGAGAAATTAATTTGAGTAGTGTGATTTCTCAATTTGCTCAAATGAAGTCGGGAAAAGATCGTTTTAATATGGTGTTTTATTTTATATCCTAAATAAGACCACGAGCGTCTCGCTACAGGCTCCGACCGCCTCAATCTGGCACCGGTGGTACCTACCTCGCGCGGAGCAAAATCAGCGGTGACTATTATTCGTTCTTCATACGGTAGAGTTCAAAGACTGAACTCGACCGCTCGTACTTCATCCGTCCCGGTAAAAATGGGTCATTAAGAGCTGTCTTGTGTAGGATTTTGTAATTCAAGTTTCTCGCGTGTCTCAAAGTTGAGCTAATGACGTTCTTTGTGCCGTGTCAGTGTAATTTGTACGAGCGCCAACAGGCCGCTGCGCTCCACGCGAGTGACAACTTCGTTAAATATGATTGCGGGCTCCGAAGGCGGCGCGCATCGCAACACGCCCGTCTTCCGTATTGTTCGCGCGGCTCTCCATTATAAAATTATTGCCCGTACAAACACACGGACGGGCAGCGTCGGAGAGGTGTCACGTGTGACATCATGATCGGCCCCAACGCCGCTCGCTTTTTGAGCATCGATCGCTGCACACGCGTGCAACGTGCATTGTTCCATGGATCGCGAGTCGCGTGGAAACCCGACTCGCGATCCTGGCCTCTGGTTCGGTTCTGCACCCGGAAATATTAGCGCAGAATCGGCTCCAAAGGATGAATTTTTCCTCCTTTTACTTGTCAAAATTAATAGCAGCGTTCTACGTCACAGTATACCTCAATAATAAGTCTTCAATAGCAGTGGCTCAAATTAATTGACGCAGCGCGGGAGAGAGAGTAATGGAATGGTTTTGTCCAAGCAGACAGGTTTCTGGCCCAATCATGATAAAGGGGATGATAAAGAAGAATCAGTATTTAATTAAATTTACAAAGAATTTTGATTATTTAACCACTTCACTTTATTATGTATTTAACTGACCGGTTTCAGAAAAAACTTATCATTTCTTTCATCAGAGCGATAAAAAATATTTCAATTTTTTATTTTTCAAAATAATTCTTGACTTTAAATATGAAGATATCTTATGACGAATGATTTGGGAAAAGGAAATATTTTTGGGATAATTTATTGAAAATTTGACTAAAATGAGTAACCACAATGCATTCGCATTAAATATCAAAAAATATAATCGGTATTTAAATGATTAATGATAGAGAAATCAATCACGTTCTTGTCAACTCATTTCCCGTGGCGCTGGTACATTCGTATCCTGCGCGGTTTCCTGCTCAAGACGTGAGATCCATCACAGAAACTGGTCATTCATAAGCGATTATGCCATTATAATCACTCCATAACTACACCAAATGTTCGTACTCCGAAAAGTCCGCTTCTACATATTGAATCGGACGTAATGCGAGATTACGTTATGCACCGTTGTTTATAACTGAACAATTGGCAATGACTTTTTATTCCGTTTTGGTTCGTTTTTGCTGAATCCGACCGACGCGATACGAGTTCGATAAAATTCCTCGTTTATTTTTTCTTCAACCGCGAACGTATGTTTTTACTCGGTAGTTTCCAGCGGAACAAAAGGAAACCTCCGTACGGATTGAATACGCGCGTGTTCCGAAGAATGGAAAACGGTCCATCAGAGCCTCGGGGGCTTACGACATATTCAAACGGTATATGGAAAACAATGAAGACCGAGTTAAAACGTTCGTTCTGTAGCGTCTACGTAGAGGTAAGCGTATCGGAATGAGCGATATCATAGTTGGGTTATCAAAATCACGAACGAATGTTGTGCCTTAGCCGACCGTATCACGACCGCTAAATACAGCCTCAACTCTCTTCCATTTGACCTCACAAAAGAGCGAGTGCCTCTTTCCGCCTCTCGGAAGCATTTTGCTTTTCCCGACACTCGTTCGAGTCCATCCCCGCGTCACCGGTGCCCGCGAACTTTTTTTGTTCCTTTGAATTGAAGAATTTGCATTTCATAAGCCGGCAATCTGATTTGAATCTCCGCTTAGGTAGCAGCTAGCAAATTGATTTGGAACTTAACTTTAAATTATTTTGTAGATATGTTATAAAAAACGTTTGGGAGAGTCTGTTACATTAGAAAACAGCCTCGTTATTACGAAAATATAGCGATGATGAAATCTTTCCGTGGAATTATCTTCTCAAGTCACGTATGGAGTAAATATGTCCGTGTTGCGTCATGTGTACATTACTACATGTACAGTAGACTCTCCTACACAAAACCCTTGTATTTCTGCCTAATTCTCATGCTCCGCCATACCCAGCCTCAGATAATGTACATTCCGTCTTGATTAGAAAGCAACTTAATTGTTATTCTGTTGTAGAATGGCTTCTCGACCTTGCGCCGCCGAAGGAGGCTCGCGATTCGGTGTCCAAGGTCTCGATACTTATCAGCTTTATTTTTAAAACGATCAATTTAAATCGAGTGGTAATGATTATCGCTAGGTACACTCATTAATCAGGATTTCGGAATCAGTCGACGTCTTTAGTTGGAACATTTCCACATATCGGTTGTACGGTTGCGGAAAGATCCGCCGATTAACATAATACCTATAAAACATTTTCGAGCGAAATAAAATTATCTCTCATTGTTGCTACGCGGTGTGTACGACCCACGCGGGCTTTGTTCATATATACATGTGTTTTTTGTTACGTTTGTCTAGCATCATTTCCTCACCATAGAGTATCTTCTCGAGAGCCGTGGGCCACATTATCTACTTAGTGGTAATATCAATTTGGCCCAGCGTAAAGAGTTCGGTTTTTTGCACGTCTGAATTGAATGATTATTCCCCTTTTTAACAGCCAAATCGTGATTCTACCGACGCAATTTACAAACATTACTACTTGTCCGCCCTTTTGGGTTTGCGCTATATCATTTCGAAACATAAGCTATATTTTAAAGTACTTTTGTATCGATGTTGTGTTGAATTGTCTTGTGAGAAGTTGTGAGAAGTATCTGCGACTGGTAAGAATAGTCTCGTGAAATGATTTGGAATTACAAGATTAAGCAGTAATCAATCATCAGAAAACTTTCGTTTAATGTAAAGTAATTAATTCTGAGATGTATTAATACTTCTACGCGTTTTGCGGTGTGAGATTAAAAGAAAAAATATTACGAATATCTGAGAAGTAGGTACACTTACTAAGCAGTACCTACATATAAAAAAAGGTTATTTCAATAATTACAGATCGCAATATAATCGATTCACCTTGAGCATATTTATGTAGTAAGCCTAGCCGTAATTTCCTACGCGTCATCAGTTGAAAGAGAGAGGTACGGCACAATTGTAAGTACCTAGTACCTACCTAGGTAGGTACCTTTTTCATAGATATGCGAGTACATAATTAAATAAAGTACAGAAACAAACATTCTTCCTGTGGTCATTCATGCTGCTGGCGCGATTTACTAACACATTTTTTAATTTAATTTTGTTACCGTAATCTCCTTTTCAAATTTGCATTCCCAATAAGAAGAACTAATTATACACTCGTGTGCATCTAACCGAGGTCATTTCGCCGACACTCCTGATACCTTGTGTAACGAGCTTTTTCAACTAACCGTGCCGATTCGACATTTTGATTATTCTTTGTTTTGGGACTTCAGTAAGTGTTGACACGTTCAATATAGCGCAACAAGCACGTTTAAATATAGGCAAATCACTGGCGTGCTTAAAAAAGAACTAAGCACGAACATAGGTTATGTTGCTAATATAGATGCTATAAAAGTAGAATAGGCTGTATTTCTAAATATTATTCATTAGATTCAGAATATTACAAACAAACTTCAGTTTGTATATTATTATTCTGAAAGAAATTTATTATTATCTGAGTATATATATACCTGTGTGAGTTAATTTCTGCCTTTGAATAATATTAATATTTTTACTATTTATTATTTTCATAAGTTATCAAGTGAATGGCTAAAATTATTTTAAAACGAAATTATTTATAAAGAAATAAATAAATAAATAAACGTAAGATAGTGCCACGTTTAAAAGGTATTCACGTCCGCTTCAAAAACACATTTGCACCATTTTGCAACACGCCTATTCAAGCGAAGACGTGTAGGTACTCATAACGCGCTACGCGAGGGACATAAGTTTTGAGTTCACTTGGTATTGGAAACACATGCGCAGCTTTATTTGTCGTTTATAAATTCTTCCGCTAGATGGGTCTAGTTAACACGTTAACATGGAAGCTCTGAATTGTTATACTGAATATAAATTTATGTCAAGCATGTCACAGAGGTAATCCGTACTGTATGGAGTTATTAAATGGAGTATTTTTTTGGTTAGTCATGGAATGGCCGATGCGTTACTTAAAAAAAATAAAACACCGCTTTCATTTGCAATAAGGCACGTTTCCCGCATGTGGCCGCTGTCGGAAAAGCCGGTAAATACTTAGGTGGCCGGAGTTGCGTGCTATGCAAGCCGCTCAGAATACATTCCACACAATGGATATTGAGAAATAGTACTCTGCCCGCCACGCAATGCGGGATTTTTTAACGGATTACGCCGTTACCGCCCGGTCTCGTTGCTGACACAAGCGCGCCGTGATTAGAGCCCATGAATATAATACGTACGATAAAGTACGTAAAGTATCCCTCTGGCGAAAAAGTTTATCAGTGTTTGAATGCATCGCCGCTTTGCGGAGGTTCGTGCGCTGCAAGCGAGACTACATTTCATTTTAGGATTCAATCAGGCTAGTGTGAGTTGCCAAGCGTAATATGCACGTATTGACGCCTCTCAGCATTTTAATTGGTCAGTCGGTCGTCGTGGGCGGAGTCGGCAGTTTAAAATTTATGAAAACTAATTTTAAATGATGGCCGTTTATTTTTGACTCAATAGTGACTCAATATTTTTGACTCAATATGACTCAACATGAACGCTTAGTCTTTAAAATAGGAATATTTTGATTTTTTATTATATTAAAAATACCAAAATCTGTTTTCAATTTTAAGGGTTGTTTATTTTTGCGATTTTTTAAACGAATTAGTGATATTTTATTATCTTATATCGTTATCAATATTTGTCGATTATAATTGTAGATTTTTCCGTTGTTATCCTACACTAAATAGAAAACTATCCATTTACACTATAAAAACTATTATATAGCAGAGAAGATAAAAAATGTATATCGTTAATAAAGATGTAGGTATGTATGAAAATTTGGGTCATTATGTCTCGTATGTATATATACATATATAATATATCACTATAATCTATGTTATATTAAGATTTTCGCGGGTATGAAGGATTATTTTCTAGGATAACCCGCGTATTATCTTGAAAAAGACTGTTATATTGTACCCAACGTTTCGGACAGATAGCATTGGCCATTTTCAAAGGGATTTTTGCGCCTTGTATTTCGAGTTCTGTTTTGAATTGATGGCAAGCACACCCGTTCACTCCAGAAGTCGAGATCCAAGTGAAGCCTAATGCGAGGCTAATTGCTGAATTTACTTTGTGACCTGGTAATTCTTCTATTATTGTTGGAAATTCCGTTATTATTAGTTATATTAATATGTTCTTTTACTGCGCCTGTACTTGGAATCGGGTTATTAGGGGCTGATTTCATTTTCAAAATCTAATCCAAATCCAAATCCTATCTAGTAAAGTAATCTTGACCTACTGATGTAGGTCACGAAATATAAATTTAGCCGATACATGATACGCGATACATATATATATATATATATATATATATATCGTGTATCATGTATATATATATATATGTGGGTATCATGTATGTAAACTTAATAAAAATAATTTTAAAAAAAGTTTTATCTTTTACGAGTCTTTCGACATCATGCATTATTATTTAATATTTTTTAATATACGAGTAATATACGAGTAATATACGAGGTTGTACACTGTACAGGCCCCGAGCTGTGCGTACGTATCAATAGCTATCATTGTTGTCTGCATGAAGTGTAGTGGCTGACGATGTAGCTTAGCGTTGGTTTCTGCTACGGACGTACTCTTCTCCTATCTTCCCATATAGTTTCCCACGCGCAGCCGGTCCCCCATTTCTTCTATAAAGTGATTCCTTTGGCATGACCTCATCATCACTGCTCACTCGCATTTTTTCTATCCGACTTAAACTTTTTTTTTTTGGTTGAATAACATTATTCTTCCCCGCAAGCGCGGTTCTTGGAAATTGTCAATCTCCGTTCAGTCAATTTATAACTGCACGTTGTATTTAACCAACTTACTATCACAGTGTTTCTCCGCGGGGGTAGGCAGAGAGGATGTAGCGCCACGCTCTTCCATCCTGACATCTCGCCTCATCCACTATTTCTAGTCCCACCAGAAACGTATATTTATCATTATTTTTTTATTTAAACCTCAAAAAATTCTTAATCTAACTGCTAGTGTGTATGTTCTTGAGCTCCAGAGTTGGCGCGACGGGGTACGTGTTTATACTTGTGCACGGCCGTTTAAATTTTGTAAAACGTCCGTCGCCGTCGTGGGAAATCACAGATTCCTCACTACTGACCTAAACTATTCACTATGACAACATCAGCTTTACATTATTTGTTGGTTTGTTCAGTCTTTACTCTATCATAAAGAAAATATTTTCTTTGCATATATTAATATAATTACACAGCATCGTAAGGCTATTACAAAAATAATTCAATTGCCAATATTTATTTTTCTGCTGAAGGAATTATTTTTGTGCTCAACAGAGGAACAACGTAACATAATTTAAATCGGTACAAATATTTCGTACACCAAAAGTATGAATTATATTAGACATAATTATGATCTATGAAATATAACTGTGTCAGATTATTTTTCAAACTTGCTGTAATGGCTTTATTTTTATATTTGTTAGTACTTATAAAATTTTGTACCTAAATAGGAATAGATGCGATGTTACATTTGGGAATAGAAATTCGGCCTTCTGTGCGTGACCGGGTAGGTACTAATTTAATTTTCTCAATTTATGTTATACACCAATATTTTTGTATAGTTATTTATATGAAAAATTGCATTTTTTTTCTAAATTCGCCAAATTCATCGTATAGTTGCTGTCTTGGTCTCTTTTGAATAACTTTTATATTTAGATTTTGTGGAGTTTTAACACGTGTAGTATTAGTTCCAAATGATGCACCCCATGCTGTTATGCCGTATTCTATTCTTGATTGTACGTTAGCGTGGCATAATATATTTTGAAATTTTCTCTCTCTCTCTGCCATCAATCTATTTTTGTTCTTCTCCAGACTATTTTTCATACTTCAGTATTGGTATTAAATCTCTCCGGCTATCGTGTAGCTTCAGTCTTACCTAGGTTGACAAGTTCCCATTAGAAATGTTGCGATCCGTTTTAGCTCCCAACACATCTGCAGTTCGCTTCCAGCGAATGGTCTCTGAGCTGAAGACGTCTGTCTTCATAGCCCGAAGGCATCCATTACAGTTTGCTTAATTACGAAATGACCCTATTATTTTAGTGTCAGACCGCTTCACTCGACTGGGTGAAAATTAAATATGAGCCCGTCCAGCCGCTTATCGCTCCGACGATATCTCGGTGCATTGAAATACGTCATTAAAAAACTCGAATGTATAATGATTCAATTATAATATTTGTAATTTTAACGTTCATCAGCCGAGGATGTATCATTTGGAGTCATTCAAACGTATTCAGCTGTTTGCTAGGAGTTCAGAGAAAACGTTTTGCTGGAAACTAAATACCATGAATATTTTTTTAAATAGCTCTTTTTGTATCACTTTCTACATAAAATAAATCAAATTAAATACGCTACATCATATTATTATATATCATGATATTAAAATCATTTAAAAAGAAAATAATTAACTCTTTCATTTCACTCAAACCCCGGCTTTCTGATTAGTTCGATTTTTTAAAATTATTTTATTTTAAACTAGTTGTGAAAAAATAAAATATTTTTAAAAACTCAAGAAGAGATAACATAGTAGGTAAAGATAATTGAATATTTTTAATAATCTATCAGTATGAATCTCTACAATATAAACGCCAAATCCATCAATAATATAAACTCTGAAATAGTTGTTGGAAGGGTTAAATATCGTTGGATACTTTAAACCTTTTATGAGAGGAACGGAAAACTTATTTCAATTTGCATTGAGTACTTAACTTTACATATTTTGTCACGATTTTGTCTTCATTTGGATATAGATTGGGCAATTTGTGCCTGAAATGGATTTTTATCTTTCATGCAACCGTGCACGACACGTATCTCTCTTGATTTACACAAATGTTAACTTTTTTCTTGTTAAATCCCGCGCATGCAACGTCGTGGCGGGATGGGTTATTATGGAGCAGCTCTCCACTTAGAAACATAAATGAATTATTGCTGTTGGCTTCTGTTTTCGGGAATTTTTGCTTCTTTTGCGTCCATTTTATTCCCGCCTCTGGCTTGCAGCGCTGGCTCTCGTGTAGCGTTAAAAATACCCTGTCGGATGTTAATACTACTATGAAAAGAAAAGAAATAAACCACCCTATCGGATGTTAATACTACTAATTGAAAAGAGAAGATAGAAAAAAAAAGATGTATTTATTTTAATTTATTTTATTTTACTTGTTTCAGATTTAAACGCCTACGCACACTCGAGGATTAGAATGTGTAAACACATAATACTTCAGCAGACCTGAATGTAAGTTGATTGTCATGTAAACTATAATATAAATACATAAAAATATTTTCAACGTCAGAGCCACCTTGCGTGAAAATTTATAACCTCCTTTAATATTTCCGAGAAAACTGCAATTTCATAGAATAATAAAAATTTTGACACAGAAGACTCTTACCATTATATTGTAGAAAACACACTAGAACAAATTTAAGGATATTAAGTGCAAATTAAAGGTTGATATTTTCAAACGCCGAACGTAGGACGCCTAAATAAATGGTTCGCGTCTTGGATAAGCCCTGCTCTTTCTAGTGTATTTTTGGCGGCTTCGTATGAAGTCGTGATGGCTACAACGCTTAGTCGCCGCGCTGCGGTTTCGTGCGTCTGGGGTTCGATCCCCAGCCGGCCTGTCGAAGATGCTAACGAGTCCACTGCTTGTATGTGTTCAAACCATGGCCAAGATCAAATATCGCAAGTGACTTACCCTAGTAGATTATTCTGTAGGGTTTATGACATTGCGGTTACATTGTTTTTTTTTAAATTATTTTTTTTTACTTTGTAAAACCACCCGGTTATTTATGTTTGTAAAATTAAAAATATTATTATGTAGAGTAATTTTTATCTTACGTTAGTTAAGTTAGTTAATACGCAGGTAGAAAATAAAAATAGACGTTCCTAAATTAAGAATATCTTAAAATTAATAAAAAAAAACTAATAACTTATCTACCCTAACCCTTGCCTCGAGGGCTGTTTTTTGTGCTTTCGGTGCGCGGGTTGATTATTTTTTGTTTTATTTTAAATTCCTCATATTTTTTTAGTTTCTCCATGCCTCGGAGGCCGTGAGCAGGTACTCGCGTCGTGTGCCGTAATTTTGACTACTCCCATATTAGGCGTCGATTAATTTAAAAACCTACAGCGCATAACAAATGACGGCTTTCCAGGAACTGTTTATAAAACATATTTTATAATTTAATCAATAATTTCTCTGCTTCTATTGAATTTAAAAAAATGGAATCTGCTGTAATTAAATTATTATTTTAAATGCGACGAGATCTTACATATTTATTTTCGTCTTTTAGATTGACCTTTTTTTTCATTTTAAAGGAACCAGCACTGAAGTAATGACATTACTATTTTTAAAAGTATCATTTACAAAAGAGGTACAATATAATAAAGGGTCAAGATAGCTGGGACCCCTTATTTCGTGCACAAGCGTCAATAATATATCATTTGATATTATAAAAGGGATCAATAAGACGACATGTGCAGTCGTAAAAAAAAATAGAAAGTTTCCGTCGTAAAATTTTAATATTTAGGGCATGCAAACAAGAGAGGAAACAGGTAGCCGGTCGGCAAACACTGTTACCCCTTTCTCACAGCAGAGGGTTCGGGTCTTCGTGTTTAAGTTGTTTTATGTATTTAAATATTTAATCTTGAACGCATGGATTGACAGACGGGAATTCGGAGTCTTGCTTTGTATCTTTTTAGTGCGCTTTTCGACGGTCGTTTTTTTATTCGTTAGCCGGCAGTAAACGTCTGCGGATAAGTCGGAAACTATAAATTAGTCCATCAATGCGGCATTTTTTAAAAGCTCAGATTAAAATTGTAACCTTGAAAATTATATAAAATATGTTATTGGCTCGATATGATATCCAATCCTTTGCCAATTGATTCGGTAAGAATTTCTAGAATTTGTTTACATAATCTCATTCACGCCAGTATGATGCACTGATCGCAAATATTAATATATAGTTACACACTAAATTTCATGATGTAAAATATATAATTTGTTTCCACTTAAATTTGGAAACAAGAAATTATTAAAATCAATCTATCAAAACAATTAGTAGGAAACACCAGGTAGGTACGATAGTAACTTTTTTTTATTGGAATTTTCTTCTTTGATATTTTGCAGATCAGTAAATCATAATTAATTAATAGCGTATCAGAAAAATGTTACTTTCGATCCCTATCACGGTTTAACAGTGGGTTATTTATACCTACTTTATTACCTACTTAAAAGAATACATTTAGTAAACAAAAAGTTAAAAATAGGCAACGAATAAGAAACAAAGAGAAAACAAAAAAAAATGTAAAGAATGGAACACACATTAACTTTTGACACTTTTTTTTAAAAAACATCAGGTATGTATCATTTTTTCAATTAAAATTTTTGGTCGGTACCGTGTCGGTGCTGAATTAAAAAATCAGATTTTTCCTACCTACCGGGACGCGAAAGAACATATATATTTTAATGATTGTATAAATGAATTTCCAAAAAGTGTAAAAAGCAAATCTGAATAAAATATGTATTCATCATGGTGACTAGTATGACGTATTTTTAGTAAATTTTTCGTCGCATATTTTCCTGTGATTATTTAAAGTATATTTTTTAAAGTTCTAACGATTGTAAGTAGTAGTAAAGCGGGTTATTTATGCTTTGAAACTGAAATCCATTTAACTACCCTTTAATTTTGATCGATCCGGTGTTCTGCGGCTAAGGAGACATGGCAAAGGTAAAAACTTCCCCCATCGGGATCGGAGCCCAGATGCACCTTCCGCGCTAGAGAAAGGGTTTCACGCTTTGTGAGCGAACACCGATCCCTTTGTTGGTAAGTGAGGAGCAACAAAGGGATGAATAAGTTAAGCAGTGCCAATATTTAATAATATAAAAATACCCAGGATTTTTCGGCTTCCGAATTGTCGCGGGATTTGTCTCAGGGATTCGGTTTCCGGAATATATTATCCGATTCAGCATTCGAGGAACGGCTGCGCATGCGCATATTGATTATGGGAAATGTCGGGATTCTTTCACGGTTAGATGCATATTTATGAGTGGAAAAAGACGTTGCGAAATATATACATAAATCAATCGAAG
The DNA here is from genome assembly GCA_016648135.1 of Agrypnia vestita. Classification (NCBI taxonomy): domain Eukaryota; kingdom Metazoa; phylum Arthropoda; class Insecta; order Trichoptera; family Phryganeidae; genus Agrypnia; species Agrypnia vestita. Next base: position 33,568 of record JADDOH010001309.1, on the reverse strand, counting down.
ACCCTTTCAACTTTGCGTCGGAACACACAACCCATCGAGAAACTTTATTTAAATTGGATTTTTTTATCAATTTGTTATTTATTGAAATCCTGGTAAAATTCTCAATCACATTCTACGGGCATCTGTGTGTGTAGCATTAGTAGGGATAATTCGACTTCGCTGAATTAGACGCGAATACTATATATGACTTTTGCAGCAATATGGACAAGATACAATTTACGAATAAAATAAAAACATACTCGGATATTTACAAAGTACAGCAAAATATACGTAACATTACGAAAATGGGCCATAAAATGTTACTGGAATTTGGTCGGTTTGGTTTTCGTATAGTTACAGATCATTCGGTCTTTTCAAGTTTTAACAAGTACCAGATATTCATTCATATTCGCGAAAACTTTGCCAAATTATTTTTATTGTAAACATTTCTGGTAGGTATTTAGATTCCTCGATATACAAGGTGTCTCGAAGATGGTACCAACACTTCGGGGAGTCTTTTTTATTCAATTTTGTATAGAAAATATTCTTTACGCTTAGGGTTGAGTCTTGGCAGATACGGAGATGGGCGGGCGGCTTCAAAATTTGCATTTCATTCTCAATATTACTGTCTTATTTCTTTGTGTGGAATGTTAGTAACTTAGTGTAATTCATTCGCTTTAATACAAGTCAAATAAACTGACAAAATTAATTAATCATTTTGTTTGACTTGCATCAAAGCGAATGAATTTTTAATATTCGATATAAATTACTTTTATAACAGTCTCTCATTTAACAAAAGATGTGTCGGTAACTGTCGACATTTCATCTTAAGAGTACAGAATATATTTATTTAAAAGTGAATGTGGAAGACCTATCCTGTATGTATTCTACATGTATGGAATAATTTACCTACATACATGTACCTATTTTAAGCTGGAAACAAACGCAGAATTTATCACTTTGATTTTCTACAGGCAATGAAAATAAGCCCATGAGAAATTAATTACTGTCACACTTAAATTGATTTTACATTTGTCTTTTTAACTAAAATTCAGATATTTAAATCGATTTAATATTATTTATACTATTAAATTTATTACGTACTTACATGTTTTTAAAAATATTTACAAAAAATGCGAAACGCGCACGTTTCGTGTTCTGAGGAATTACTTCGTATCTTTTGGTTCCCCTCGCTATCATCATTCTATCTTGATAACACCTCTAATGTTAACATTTCTAATCTATCCCGAATCCCTTATGTTCCTGATCTTATCGAATCTTATCCGTCAACTGACGAGTTTTATTTCTTTCTCGTCGTTGAACGATTTTAGGCGTGACCCTTCACGGGAAACCTGTCCAACTTACACGAATATAAGACCATTTATTTATGATATAATTTATTTGTCTCTTTTAAGGGTTACCTAAAATATTTTTATTTTAAACCAATAAAAATGTACGTTCTAATTGTACTATGCATAGAATTACGTCTACTTCATAGTGTCGAGATTGTTAGAAAACGCAAACGTGTGACAGCAGAATATTAAGAAATAATAAAATATAAAATTATCTCTGTGGTTATAAATAATCTTCGTTGATAGGGTGAGATGCACTTTGATGCATATTCATATGCATTCAAGAACATTTTAGACTAACATGCTATGGAGAAGATAAATTGCGAAGAAATAAATCGATGTACTGTGATGATGAAATCCGTTATTGTAACAGAAAAACTTAACCAAACCAAAAATAACCTAAACTAAGCTAACCTAACCAAACCTTACCTAACGTAACCACAATTTCGTAAAAAATCTCAACTTCATCATAAAAAACACCCTAATATTATTTGAAATTCAAATCTGATTTTATCCATGATTGGTAAGTGATTTTTCGCAATTAAATTTTTACCAGTCATCGATATCATCAGATACAAATCTCAAATAACGGTTGTTATGTAACCGGTTAAAATAACGGAGAAAAACGTTTACCTATTTATTTCATTAAAAATACATAATATATAACATTGTTAATTGATACAGCAGTTTCTATGTGCTGCTACATTTTTTTTTAATTATCACTACATTAAAATTTGTTCCACAAACACGTTGAATTATTTTATAGTTTTGAAAGTACAGCTAAGTATCATTTACACCTGAAGATGAAAGGAACAGTTCTTCTCAAAAGTATACCAGTGACAAATTACCTCAAAGTTATTACGAATTCAAAATACATTTAATTAAATGTAATTTAATTGAACATTAGTGATGAGATAAACTGTAGGATTGTGATTGCGATTGTGTGATTGGTGGTCGATAGTAACGATGATTGACAATTGTTATTTAAAGATGAGGTTTAGTTTCTAGTGTATTAATTATCAATCATCGATATAATCTAACATCAATCACAGTTAATCTCATCACAATATGTATTATGAAATTAACAATGACGTACGTAGGTACATAATTAGTTTGTAAACGATTATCTTGCGATGACGCACGATTCGAGTGGTATGTGTACAGTATGAGTGCCAGTTATACCTGTACGTACTCCAAAAGTAGGATAGAAAAATATTATTTTATTTAAAAGTCGTGTTCGTAATCCCCACCACTTTTTTTTTAGTAGGCACACCACCCACGGTAAATTGATTAATAAATAAGTGTACGAAGCTCGGCGCAAATTCACAATAATTGGTCATTTTAGATCACGAAATAAATAGTATTACAGTAGATTTTTTAAGACACATCATTCATCTCGCTCTCGCTCTTACTGTGCGCGGTTCGGAATTCAGAGAGAAAGAAATTGAGATGTATGGGAGAAACACATGACTGCAGTTACGTCCTCGAGCCGATGAACGGAATGAGTAGGTAATAGAACTCTATTATTCTCGATTAGTTTCAATTATTTCAATACCTATCGATAGTAATAGCATTTGGCAATAATCATTGTTTTTTTTATAACAGATGTTGCGAGCAGTATTGAAAATACCTTGATAGTGCCTATCTAAAATTTGCGCTAATTTGGGACCAAAATGTATTTATTAACAGTATTTTTATCACTTCTTTACGAGATCTACATATATATTTGTGAGAATCCCACGAACTAACATTTGAATAATCATCAATTAATAGTACAAAATCAGTTAAAATATTTAAAAAATTAATTTTAAATGCTGACGTGTTATTTTATCGGATATTGTGCATGCCGGTGACATTTGGCTTTTCTATTTTAAAGTGAAAAAAAAATATTTAAAAAAATAATCACACGCTTTTATAAAAAATGATTATAAAGGAAAACGAACTTTCTTTTTATAGAGATGCGAATGCGGAATACGTGTCACATCAATATTTTTACTATTTTCAAACTAAGCTAAACGCGTGTGCTATGAAAATAGGACTAACTTGCTAGTCTGGAGTGAGGTTCGAAACCGCAGCCTTTGGATCACGAGGCGAGTGTCGTAACCACAAGACCAACAAGCTACTATTTAAATTATAATGTATCATTAAACAATTGGCTATCATTATTTATAAATTATTTTATTCATCATCTTGTAAATACATGGAGTTTGATGAAAGCTTGTAGACGAAGAGCCAGCGACCGCCAAACTTACGTTATAGTATCAAACCTGATATTTTTTGTAGGTGTACTACACACTATAGGAGGTAAAAGTTTTGGGTATTATGTTATTTGAGTTCGGGGGATTTTGGCAGATAACAGATAATAAAGATACAAAAAAATGAGTCAGTAAAATGTAAAAATAACAAACCTGATTTTTTAGTATCTTTAACGGGACCGTACCTACTATACGCTCATATTAATCATTGACAGACTTCTTCTTCGCAGGTCATTTCTTCCGCCAGACAGTAATCTGAATGTTATTTATTTTATTCGGGTCATTATCAGACAAAATTATACGATACATTGTATTTTAACGATTTACTTGCAAATTTTTGTGTACCCGTATTACGTGTCGGCTGCCAAAATCCCCCGAACTCAAATGTCGTAATATCCAAACTTTCCTACCTGCTATCTATAGTGTACATCTAGGGAAAATATTTCAGGTTTGATACTAAAACGCAGATCGCTGGCTTCCACTGCAATAGTTGGTAGCGCCACGATCGGATATAACGGAAATAACGATATAACGAAGATTCAGCCCGATTGCAGTCGGTAATATGAATATCGGTGAAAACGTACAGAGTGTCGCCTCCCTTTACATAAATTATAGTTTACCGACCACTTTTGCCGTCCGCATTATCGGGGCATCGAAAGGCTTTCCGGGGGTTCGATACTTCTGAATATAACATTTATAAAACTGTACACTTTATCGTCGGCCGATAGTCAACAAGTTAGTAAATTGACGGCAGTTACGTTCCCTGCGCTCGTCGTAAACGCGCCTCTGCACGTTTGTTGACACTTACTGTCTGGGTGTATATATTTGTACTAATTTATAGATGATCTGTTATGCGACCGCTGTGACGTTTTATTATCGATTTTATTTATAACGAGCTTACCAATAGATATAAATTTATATAATCAAATTTATAATTAAAATTATTTTAAACCACTCGAGATTATTTGTTTCGATTGAGATTATAATAAACACTTATCATTTGTCCTATTCACACACTAATCTCGGATAATCAGATAATTAATAATTCAAAAAAAGTAAATACTGGAAAAACTTTAATTAATTAATTACCCCCTCTGTCACACATAAACCACCCACCTCTGTCAGTACCTAAGGTATTTTATTTTATTACAATGCTTATTAGTTTACATTCTCACCTGTAGATGACAACATCTGCAGTTCTCGAAACCAAAAGTGGTCTTATACAAGTGTTTTATTTATATATAAATCAATCATGTCCCACAAAGTTAATGCCAAATCAATAAATAATATTATATATCTTGAGATAATACCTATACCTTATCCACATTACTTCGTTCCTTTTACTACACTTGTTTGTTAATGTATTCCTTATAGGTATTAATAGACAAATTCGTTGTCATACGGCCGTATTTTTAAATAAGCAATTTTGCTATTTCGGTATCTTGATATTTATTGTATAACTTTTGTCGTTTTAAGTTTGACAGGTTGGAAATTATGAATTCAATCAATCAGAATGCCCTACTTTGGGAATAACTCAACATTTGTTTGCGTTTTAGAGCTTTCTGATTCATTGAATTCATTAATTTCAAACCTGTCAAACTTAAAACCACAAAATTTATAACCACATAATATTATACAAAACAAAAAAGTCTTAATCAATGATTATATTGTTAAAGAAAAGAAAATAATAAAAGATGAAAAAGTTATTGAATAAAAAAAAAACATCTTGAGAGCCAGAACAACTTAAACCCATTGAAACCTATGAGTTGGAATGTAGATGATCAAAATGAAGTGATCATTTAATGTGTGCTTGCACGACATTCATATTAATTTTCCTTGATCTTTGGTAAAAACAAATTTGCATCCGACTTATGGAGAGAGTCGTCCAGTTTGTCAACTCGACTCGATGAATCCTGCCTGCGGTTTGTCGCAGGCAATGGTTTATCAATGAGCAGGCAGTATAATTTTGAAACATTTGCTCCCTTGGCGATTTCCCTTATTTCGTGTGGCAACTCAGCCAGAAGTGTTCGTGGCTAAATTAAATTATCGAATGTCTATGTCTGTATAATTGTAAAAGTCACGAAACGCCACTGTGTCGTGCCCCCGGGCGTTAGGGCGCGCTGGGCGGGGAGGGTGGCGCTGGGTGCTAATGGGTTATTCACGTAAATATGTTACACATTACGGTTGTATTATATACCTACACAGTGTTGTGCTGACTTCTAACACAACACTTTAATGGCTTTTCGATGCGTACTGCCAACATACATATTTGTAGAAATTCCGCAAACAAAGATATTAATTTAATTTCGAATTGTGTCTACTGGTCAGACACTCGCTTATTGGCTAGAGTTCGGCCTTTAGCCTAGTATGTATGAGCACAGTTACCGAATGTGAGAAAAGTCACATTAAAAAAAAATATACTAACTGTATGATAATTAATAGTCTAAAAAAGTGTTGCTACGCATTAATTAAAAACACGAATGTCTGGCATTCTCAACAGTATGTATTGGTGTATACAAGTGTATAATACATAATAATGGTAAAAAGTGTTTTTTTAAAACCTATGTGAAGTAGATCTGTGACTTTTTTTCACTAATTAGAGTCTAAATCATATTTTAAAAATTAAATACGTCTTATTGATTCATCCTGTAGATCTAGATTACAAAATGCGTTATAATGAAACTCTGAATCATCTCCAAATTCTCCAAATTTATATAATATAATTTGTATATAACTTAACAATGTGTACAAAAAAAATCGTAAAACTATGTCAATACTATCAAATATTGTAAAATAGGTAAAAAAAAACTATTTTATAAATAAGTGGAATATGGTAATATGGAATATGGAATAGGTATTTTAGCAAGCAGCCATCTAGTGCGCGAATTTTGAATTGTTTAAAATCATTTCTCATTTACATTCGTATGCCTACATATTATGCTTACATTTACTCAATCCATCTGATTAACCCCTTCCTCGCTGTTGACGTATTTCCTTCGGTATTTCAATTGACCGCACTATTCAGGCATAAAATTCAATAGACTTATCCGCCCAAAATCTGACGAACTGGCTACTCTCATTTACCAACGTCGGCCTTTGTCCAAAATGGCGGTCGATGCGATCAATGGAGGGCCGTGGACAGAGACTAGTGTATTGTCGTCTGAAACGGCAGAAGCCATACTTTATCGTGGAGGAAAACGATTTTATTTATCAACAAATTATTTTTAGCTGGCCGCAGTTTCAATCCGGGAATCATGACGTTAAAACACTGATAATGAAATTATATAAATAATTTATTATTATGAAGTGTTCTGCCCTTCTAAATCTAAATGATGTTTCTCTCTATTTAATGGTTTAATGATACTGATCAATTTATTAAAATTGCGGTGAATAATTTAGTAAAATTGATACACTATTATTTGTATTGGATGTAGGTTACGGCATTTGACCAACAAAATAAACTTCTTCAATAGCAAAATAACTTTATGGTAACATTATTTATACCGAGAAAAAGAAAATACTTAGTATAGTAAAACCACTATTTATTGAATAATCAATATGTTTCGGGGCAAGCCCTTCTCCGGAATATAAAGTATATGTACTAAAAATTAAAATCGGAAGTATGTAAAGATATTAATAAAACGAAATATATGTATATAGCAATTGAATAAATAATTAATTAGGAACAAGTGAAAACAATTTTAAAAGGTAACTATTTGCAAAAAGAATTTGGTTATAAATTAAAAAATATATATATATTTCCCATTTTAATTCTTAGTATACCCATCTACGATGTGTCCTTATGAAGGGATATTGTCCCCGAAATATGCTGATTATTCAATAAATAATGTTTTTATTTATACAAAGTTTTTTCTTGTTATTAACAAAGTGAACTTTCAAGTATAGAATGAATATTTCATTAAAATTCTAATGAATTCTTTACGTTTCGGAAGTCGTGGTATTTGTAAATATGTTCGTACACCTAACTCGTGGGAATGTGTGAATCTGGAATGGTCCAAAAATCAAAATAATATAATAATAATTAATACAGGTCCTTTAAGTTCGCTTAGGGCCGGCTGTATCAACTTAGTTTAGAGAAAGTAATTTTAAAGTAGAGTTTTGCGTTTTCCACCAATCAAACAAACCGTTAGTTAAACTATTACAATCAATCAAGTCGGTACAAGCGGGCCTTAGGAGGGCAGATTTTAGATTTAATTGACAACGGTTAATAATACGTCTCGAGGGATTTTAGTGGCGAGCTTGGATGTAAAAGGATCAACAATGTCGGGCTCCCAAGTCACGTGGCCAGATGTCATAAAAATATAGAGACTACAAAAAATAAACAAGGAAATAAAAAACGCCGAGAGAAAATAAAATTCGCCGATGTCAACGGCCTAAAACGGCCATGAGGCGAATGTTTTATTGCGCAGGCGCAGAGTGTTTGTGACCAAAATGCCAAGGAATGCGGAGGGTTCGCGAACGTCAAAGTTTTGTGCGCGGAAATATAATATTTCGTTCACCTCGCGTAACCAGTTGGCCATTCTACTCTGCGCATGAAATACAATTAATGACAGCTTGCCCCGCGCTCGACTACTCTATACAGTCGCGAGACGAGTTTCGAGACAAGTCTCATCCATGTACCCCAACCGTTAAAAACATGTTTTGTACCAACCGCGAGCAGTGGGTATATTGAAGCGTAAATATATATTTGGAAAAATCTGACAGGATGTCATGATATATTAAATTATGATTATTAATTGTTTTTTCATAAAATCCTTTAATAATAATAATAATAATTGTGATAAGAATATTACGAGATGTATTATGTTTATCAAATATATTTTTACGTAAAAGTCATGCTTCAATGTAGGTACTCATTGCACGCCGCTGTTTTATTTGTGTTTACTTAAAAAAATACGAAACTTACAAATCCTTAAATTACATTTTCCGAAAATGTTTTTTCGATGCCCAGTTATTAAACTCTCTTAACTGTGAGAAAAAATATTGATTATAATTATTTAATAAATAAATTAGTTTTTTCACTAAATAATCGGTTATTTTTAAATTCCATGAAAGTTTTAGACACTCTACCGAATTTGTAAAATATTTTAAATTTAGATATGTGAAGTTGTATTTGTACAGTGTATATTTTGTAAATGTCTACGCAGTGATACGAGCTATCTCACAGTGGTTGAGATTGGGTGGTTATTTCCAGCAATTTTATCACTCTCCAAACATTGTAACAATTTTTGATACAAGTAACATCGGTGCGATTTTTTCTTTATCGGTCGCAAACGCGAATTATTTCAAACGAGTCGACATGTTTCATATTAACTCGGAGAGATGTACAAAAAATGCGGCGTCTACATGTGGGCACAAAATTCAACCACAGTTATGTCGTTGATTTTTTTTATTTTTGTATTTTAGATCGACTTGATTGCATCTAAAATTCAGAGGGCGTGGTGTATCATGGTTACCAGTTTTATTTTGGGGTTCAAGAAACTGGAAATGGTCTTGTAACTGGTTATGGAATCAAAACGAGCCACCGCCACGAGGCCCGGACATTTTCAAACCTGAACGTATAAATATAATTTTTAAAATAAATCGAATCGATACATTTCTCGGAGTTTTTATATGTTTTTGAATAATTAATTGAATTGTTTAAATTAAATTGCATGGCATGGATGAAAAAATAAATTGACCATATTTTTTTAGTGTGTTCAAATTTTTAGGAACATAATTACTGCATTTTGTTCGGCATCACCATTGATTAAGAAAAATTATAAATGTCTCACAGAGGCGAAGCTATTTATATGGGAAAGTAGGTATGGAAATCTTTGGATGTTTATACGGTTTATGACTTATTATATGGCTGGCTTAAGCAGAATGGATATTACATTGTGTGGCCACTTTACAATGTAATCCGTTTCCACCCAAGATCGTCCAGACATCTATGAAATTTTGGAATATATACTGTGTATTTTATATTATAATGTTTCATAGGAACGACAAATAAAATAAAATAGATGGCATTGGCATAGAGGTTATAAAAGTTCAAAAACAAAGGTGGATTTAAACCGTATTGTATAAGTGATCACTTAAGCCAGCCATAAGCTCTATAAACACCCAAAGACTTTTCTACCTGCTTTCACATATAAATAGTTTCGTCTTTGTGAGACATCTATAATTTATCATTATGAATAAATTGATGATAAAATGGTAAAAAAAATGTACCAAATTGAAATATTAAAACTCTTTTTTTGTAAACTCTGAATTATGTATTGACATTAGCGACTAAATTTTGAATATAAATAAATATTTAACACAAATTGTAATGGTATTCGCTAAATCAGATTGTCACATTTAATTACTGAGCTATTTATTTAAACTATTTTGAAGCCTAGATTAAAAGCATATTATTTTTAATGACTAAGTAGGCATTATAGCGCATATACATAGTTATACATAATAAACGTATTGGTTAAATATATTTCTTATTAACTGGGTGCCGTGAATTAATACGTTCTTTTGCTTACGAAACGTATACTTTATAAATATGTTTGGTTTATTTTGATAATACACAAATTCTTTAATTGGTTTTGTGGCCATTTCGGTGCGGCAATCGTCAAATTGATACTTCGTGCATTTTCACCATAAACCCTGAAATTTATTTACCTTGACGCTTGGCATAATGCGCCGGCATACTAAATAAATATTTATTTTAATTGGAATAACCTTTTTCTGTGATACGAAAAAATCTTTAGCATAAATTTCATATTCTAATGGTTCCCAACATTCTGCTTTACTTTGTGTAACGTATTCACGTACATTCTGTAGAATCGGATTGAATGTACGTTTCGTGAGTGTTGACGATAAATTGTCGGGTATGTTAACTGTTTCGTACAGAGGTGGCAGTTTTTAATGTTTGGGTCTCGGCTATGGGTGCGCATGCGCGGCCTACGTTCCTCTATGGAATGCAATAATAAATAACGATTTCTATTTTTTCTACTGCACTTTTGGTACTTGTACTAATTTCATATCATTAGAAGATATCAAATAAATTCTTCGTTCTCTATACTTACATTACATTACGCCGACCCCCTCATTAGGTTGAGATATCATTGATTCGCGGTATGCGCGCGTGCATATTACGTTCTCTGTGTAGGGGGCATTTATCCTCCATTTATCGTCATCGCCAAACGATGTAGATGTTCTGAATACAATGCGTACAATATTGGTATTATTGGTTCCTGATGCGCTTTATCGCGCGGTCCTCTGAACGAATTCCCGCGCACTCGAAGTTCCTCGAGCATATCCACATTAAAAAAGAGATTAAATTTGTAGCTAACTACTATTTTGGAATTATGGCCGCGGTAATAACAGAAAGAGCGAGATTTGTCGTGAGATATTTCAGCGGCCATGACGATATTACGAATTTCAGAGCCTTGTAAACATAACTTTATTGCTTTATTAATACAAAGATTTTCTAGATTACGCTTGTTTTCGGATATTTAATTGAGCGTTTTATTTTGAATTTTTTACGTTTCACATTTTACGCTTTGATTGCGTATCGCGTGGTTTGCTCCTTTAACGATCTCGGCCAATTATACGAAAGCTGATTTGGTTAATATTGACGACTGACTCGCTGCCGCTTAGTTCTCTGTGGATGTTTGGACTGTGTTATCACGACTGGGTGTGGCGTATCGGAAATAAGATCGCGATTAAATTAACGTTACACTTTAGTTTAAGTATTTATTTTTGAGCTCGGACAAAGTGCCGCCCTTAAGAAGATTTTAGAATTCCACAAAATATTAATTCATTACAAAAATGAACTTTCTCGGTTATTTTTTTGAATGAGCATCGTTGATAAGTTAATAGATTTGTCCTTTGAAGTTGTATTGTTTTATAGTTCAGTGCAGCATTAGTAGCAGAGTAGCTTGTTGGTGAAGTGGTTAAGGCTTTCGTGTCCAGTGATCCAGTTGTCGGTGGATCGAGTCTCATTCCAGGACCAAGTTAGTCTTATTTTCGCAGCACGAGCGTTAAGCTTCATTTGAAAATGGTAAAAATATTGATGCGACACGTACTCCGTGTTCGCAAATCTATTTATTTTAAAGAAAGAATGCTGCTGTACGTTTTGCCGAATTTTTACAACATAATTTTATATGTATTGCCCATTGATAATATCGTTTTGGAGAATATGCTCTTTGAAGTGACCCTTTGCTTGCCCGCGGGATATTCCTGTTTAGGCGCGACGGCAAATGTATTTTTTTTGGTCGGGATTTTAAATCGTCGGGGATCCGTTACGACCGTTCTTTACACTTAACAAGGCGCTTCGACAGCGACATTAGCGCCTCGCCTTACATCTCGCCGTAAAGCAATCTTTCAAATCTGCATACCGGTAGATAGCGGACGCCATTACGCCCGGCGACAACGCCTCGTATGTCGAATTCCCGCCAAACACGTCGACTCGACTTAAACGAGGAAAAAAAATAGTCTTTCGAGTGTTGCCAGATAATGTTTTAACACTGAGCAAACATGTTTAATTCGAAAATAATATACGGCCGGGGCCGTATCTCCCGTGTTTACCTTTGATAAACTTCCCGAAACCCACTCCAGCCGCGCCGCTTCAAGTGTCACGTGGTCATCTCGCCATCTCGCCCGCTGGGCGGAGCGGCGGGAGGGGGGAGGAGTACGGAGTGGACCATCGGGGCCAACGAACTGTCAGCAAACATTTCCCCTTTCCCCCCATTCTCTCGTCTAGAATACCTTTTCAAATGTATTATTTCTCTTTGAATAAACATTTATTTTGACCGCTGACCGGCTGTGTTTTTTTGACTCGCTTTCATTTTTCAATTTTTAAATCCAGTTACAGAAAATACCAAAATACACAAACGTTGATTTTGACCCATACCTTCTTATCTTAAATCTCTTCAAATATATTAAGAGAGATTTCTCAGGCTAGTCAAAGTCAATGATTGCGTAAAATGATAAGATGGTCAAAAAATGCAATTATTTTGATGTAGACACAAAAAAGTGTAGGTACCACAGTATATAAAATTGTCTTCTTGAAACTCCTTCTTGGCAAAGGGCTAAATTTCCTAGTAAAAAAACGTTGGATGACAATTTTAAATTGTCATCCAACGTTATTAACAACAAAATTAAAAAAAAAACAATTTTAAAATCTTTTAAAATTTCTTTCCAAATCGAGTCTTCAAATAAAAATGACTTTTGTAATAATGCGCGACTTTTTTCTTGAGACATTATACTTTTTAAGAGTTTAGTTTTCACTTTTTATACTTAATTGTTTAAAAATTTACAAGCTCGTAGTATTTTTTAAACCAGTCAAACGTATTACAATCAGCCGTGTACCAAGTAATTTACGTTAGTTCATGTTCATATATTTTGGTTGTTTATGGTAGGTACCCATTTAAAAGTAAATTTTTTGACCATTCGTGCGGTATTATGTATAAAAAATAAGTCATAGTTATTGCAACTGGTAATAAAATCACAGGAAGCTTTTATATTTTTTGCTCCAATTATAAAACAAAGCTTTTGAATAAAATTAATAAATCATTCTGCTATTGTGAATTGTTGGCCACCAGTAGGTACCTGCCTACTCAGTAGTTTCCGAAGGATTGTTTTTTCTTTTAGTTTCAAATCCCAGGTCATACCTACATAGCAAAGCCACGACAAAGCTTCCACAGCGCACTGCTGCGCGATAATTGTATTCCATTTTACGCTTAGTGGGAGCAAACAAAGGAATTTTTATTTAATTATATTCTGTTTTTACGCGAATGTTTAATAATTAGATATGTATGTAAATACCCAATTACGACAAGAAAGATATTCCTATAAAATATTTAAATCCCGCACGGTAGATTTTTTAATTATTGTTAATTTAATAAATTCTTAACGGGTTAAGTGTAGACATCTGCCTACTATATTTTGATACCATCTATTAAAAATTAAAAACATTATTCGTCTACGAAATTTAGAAGCCGATTGACGCGTCATTATTTTTTTACCGGGTCGGTAAAAAATATTTCTCCTTCGCGACTTCGTGGCAGTTTATCGCGACACCGAAAGCACGCACACTTATATGGCATTTAAATAACAAAAACGACAATCCCCCTCGACTGTTTATAAACATATTATTCCACGGGATATATTAATAATAACCAGAAGAAAATGAATGCGTTTAAGAGCGCGGCATAGAAACTCCATATCCAGTCCATTATTTTAAACCTTTACTCATTGTTGGACCCGTTTTTTGCTCCGCGGTTCTTTGTGTGACATCCGACAACTGCGTACATGCAAACTAAGGGACCGACAGCGGGGATCCAACAAATATTCGTGCATTATATTAATAACTCTAGAGGTTTGTTTTCCTACATACACATACGCTTCATCGTTATGTGAAAATTCTAAATCTTTGAAATGAATTTACTAATATTTTGTTATTATGAGTTAACTCTAATCTGTGCAACTTCTCGAATTCACTTTAATTCCTTAGATTATAGCAGGGCAATTGTAGCATACCCAACCGCAATGCATCCAACCAACAACAGATTTTTGGGGTATAAAAGCAAAGGCGGCAATATCCAAAAAATAAAAAAATGTACTTAATTCTAAATTTTATGTTTCTATGTATCGCTTCCACAATCATGTTTCCTATAATTTTTTTATCTGTTTTCTATGAAATCTTGAATTCAGTATATTATATGTAAATTGGTAATCCTCGATTATTGCATTAAATTATTTTGGATATTGCTGCCTTAGCTTTTATACCCCGCATTAATTTTTTCATCTTACGCAGTATACGGAGGTAACCGATGCAATATGAAGTAGGAACACCTTTAGCGGCATTTTACTATAGTTGTTTCATTGCGAATTCTAGGTTCTTTCAAATGTGATACAAATCAATGATAAAACAGTCATGCAATAAAAATAGATTTTTTAAGATTGTATAATTCGTAAATAGTTTATTTTACTTTAAACTAAGGGCTTTGGAATGATAATTAAATTGAGAATGATGTGATGGTTGAGTTTATGAAAAAAATTCATTAATTTTAAATTTCAATTATCTAATAATTTGTGTAATATCAAACGTTCTATAGTAATACAATTTAGTCAAAATTTCATGTTTCCACCTCTTTTATCATTGTACTTAAATAGTGAATCTTTTTTTTGCAAGGCCAACCCTGAAAACTTAGTCAATGAAAATTCTATTTTTTTCCGTAACTGGAGTTATGACTACCGTAGATTATTTACAATTTTTATTTGCCGAAGTCGGTATAAAGCGATGCCTGTATTAACTTTAATACGTCTGCACCGTTAATAACCCTGCAGGTAATACAAAGAGACGGTTCACACGTGGCGACCTCGTAATTTATACGGGTTAAATAAATTTAGTCTCGAAATTTACCCCGAGAAATTTGAAACGCGGACAAAAAACGAAGGCTTACTTACTTACGCGCATGGACCGCTCTTTGTTGATTTTTTTTGTCCAGGCATCCCTACAAAAGCGCCGTAAAGTAAAGGGATGTGCGGCGAAAGGATATTATTAGACGGAACTAATGTTTCTAGGACAGGGGGATCTAAGGATATTAGAAAGTTTTGAAATCAATTGACCATACGCTTTAATAATTTATTTTACCAGCTCTTGAGGAGAGCCTCTTCGATAAAATGTTTTTAGGTATCATTTCCTTTAAATAATTAACGTTTCAGTTAAATTCGCATTTTTCCTCAATAAAAAACATGAAATCTGATACTTATTGCACAGAAACATATTTAAATTTTTCAAATTTATAATTTATATGCTAATATTCCAGTCCGGAACAAACACATTGAACGAAACCAGTTTAAGTGCTACAATCAAGAACCTGTTGATTTTTGATATCGCGCTTAATTTATAAAATTTTGTGTATTTTAATCATACAATTATACCGGTAAAGATTTCTCGAGTTGATCCTCTCGTGAAGATTTGTACTAATCGATTCACTACGTCTTGCTCGCAATGATAAATGATGCACGGAAACAGCAATCTGGACCCTACAGCAGAACGAGAATAGACGCTGCAGATGCATTTCTTCATTAGTAGTGCATCTCGTGTTGGACAGCTTTAAGACAAAGTAATTTGACCGTCATCCTTCTCCTCGAATCTCCATAAATATTCTCTCCAGCTGCAGTTACTAAAGCTGAAGCTGTTGGTCCGCCTGCATCCTTATTTATTATATTCATCCACGAGACTGCTACAACCGCCTCAATTTTAACTGCATTTTTCACACAAATCATATTTCTCATACTCAGCCGTCTCACGAACATTACATTCACGTAAATCATTTTTATCACTCGTTCACACAAATCATTCACCGGTAAAATTGTTATAAAAATGTAACATACCTACATATGCGGCAATTTCAAATGAATTCTGAAAGCAACTAAGCTTACTCTACTCCCAAAAATCGCGATCGTTTGAGTTAGGAAAACTTTTAATTAAACAAAATAAGAAATTTCTGAACTTTTTCCTGTCGTACAGAAATGTATTCAGAGACGCTATTGATAAAATCGTCATCAACTTTGTAGAGTTTCATAATGATCTTCATTGAGGATAATTTGTAAATTAAACACTGTTATAACTCTACTTGAGTTCTCTCGTTGAGTATCAGTAACTTTTATCTGAAGGTGAAGATATAAAACATTTATATCTTCACCTGTTGATGAAAGTTACTGATACTTGATTCTTTATTATCAACGCCTCAGTGAGCTTTTATACTCTCGAAACTCGAGTACTGCTAGTAAACTTACGGATAGTGTTTAATGTACAAATTATCCTTAACGAAGATAATAACTATAACTCATTAGATATTTCAACAAGGAGATCGTCGAGTTGAGGTGAGTGAACGGTTTTGCATCTGGACCCGAAGCCTCCGACACGTTGGCCATGACATCTCACTCGAAGCAACAATGGCCGCCAGGGTACTGCTGCAATCAGATATGCAAATGTATACAAACCGACCGCATGATGGATGGGATGATAATGAAATTCATGTCAGTCATATCGATCGCTCGGAGCCGCTTGATGCCCGTACGGCGAACACTGCACTCTTTAACCTACGCACACATTCATGCATGCCATGTCATTTCTATAACACGATAAGTATATATATATATATTTAGCGAAATTTAAAATAAATTAAATTTTAATAAATATTATTATTAAGTTCTGTGGGTTAACTATTTTTAAGCGCTACAGCTGTTTCGGCTTGCAAGGCCATTATCAAACAGTGGATATACCACGTAAAAACGACTTATTTATAAAATTTTAAGTTACCCCTTCCCCTTTAGAGTAATTAGATATTTGTGGTGAAGCCCTATATTAATGTTCGATTTTTCCCGGGCACTTATCATCAAAGGTGCCTCGGTTTACATTACGCTTAATTATCAAAATTTCCCGTTTTCATTTTTCGAAAACAAATATATTTCTAAAAGTTTATATTTGTACATTTCCTGCAAAGTTTGTAGATAATCATATTGCATTTCCACTAAGAACGGTAAACTTAGCACTTACTTTCTAAGTATTAAAATAATCTTGAAATAGAGGGTACGTAGGTACTATCAATATTACAATTTTATTTTACCATGAATTTTTGTTAACGTTTACATATTAACCCTTTTTTAAATATCAAAATGAACACAATTATTTTATTATAATCTTTTTATATTTCTTGCACTAAGATTTATATTGACTGATTTCACTGAAATGTTTGCATTTGCAGTAAAATATTATATATTATACAGTATATATTATACAGTAAAATATTATATAGCAGGCATGGCACCTAATGTAGTGCTTTACTTTGCTGCGAAAAACCCAAACAGCAACGCTAATTGTTATTATTTAGACTAAATTACAGCAAGCAACTAAAAAATTAAAAAAAAGTAATTATTACAGATTGTTAGTTAACTTTGTTAAAACCACTACCAGTGGTTGGTAGTGGTTTTAACAAAGTTAACTAACAATCTGTTATAATGTCTAACCACAAAGTTAATGCTTTAAATATTAATAATATTAATAAAGTTATTATTATTATTATTTACTTTTTTAATTTTTGTTCGGTACTTTTAAAACGGATTACACAACAGAATAGCCCAGCCTCTAAGTTATGCACATTAGCGATGTTAAGTTGAGATAGTCGAGGCGGGACTTGGTTGAAAATTTCACCCAGAGCACTTATCAAATTAAATGTTGTGCAAATATTGGATGATTTATCGAGCATCTGAAGCGCTTCCAGTGATTAAGGAGCCTATACTTAAGGACTATTTGGTAAGCGAGCAAATGATTGAGCAGGTTTATTGCTAAGCGTTTGACGTGATTTTTTTGTTTGTGTATATTAAAAGTCTAATAGCGCACTATACTTTTTTCTATATTTTTTATTCTACATTTTAAACAAGTCAAGTTAATGGAACGTGTTTGGATTTAATTTTAATCTTTAATGTAGTGAATCATTTTTAGATACCAGAAACAATTTAATTTGATAATAATAATAGTAATAACGTTTTTTTCAGAGCTTAGATACGATTTTATTGGATTACTTTAATTTGTGCATCCCGACGTATATAACATAATGTAAGAGAAATCTTGTTTTTGAATGCTGAGGTGAAAAGAGTTCATTATTTATTTATTTGTTAGTCTATCCTGAAAACAAAACCATCGTTAATAATTTGAAAGAATGTTATTGTCATATACATGTTTTTATATATATATATATATATATATATATATAATGGCGACAAGGCTGGTTCGTGCACGAATAAATGTAAATAAGTCGCAATTGACGAAACGTCTATTAAGAAAAAAACTATATTAGTTTGTACATAAATACATTATTTGGCAGTAAAAGAGCCTTATTATTGGTATACTTATTATACGTAAAGGGCCCAATATTTCAAAAAATTATTTATGTACTAGAACTAGTAGGTTTACATAGGTACATTGCAAAAAGTATGTCATATCATGCGCTGGGGTCTACGTTCAGCTTTACTCCCATCTTTTAATTCCATTCACTGCAGGTACATGACATTTGTATTAATTACTTAGCGATAATTTAGTTATATGTACAAAAAAATAATCTTTCGATTTTTCATCCTGGGTCCCAAAGAATATGTGTGCCGCATTGCGACTGGAAACTGAGATTATGACAAATTAATTTTTTAATAGTATATTTATAAGAGGGAAATGAAATAATGAAAATTTTGTGAAGCTGTGTTACCTTTGGTGTAGATTATTAAGGTTGTCTAATTATTTTGCTGTAAATTTCTTTTTCTTCTTCTTCTTTACCCCTTACCCTATTGAGTCGGGTTCTCTGCAAGGTTCCAACTTCTCCGCATCAGTCCAATTCACTCGCAACATCGCTTCGCAGCTTCTTCCCAACTGTTTCCGCTACCCCTTGGTCTTCTTCCTTCTGGTCTTGCCTAGTGTATCCGCTTTGGCAGTCTATCTACCGGTGCTAAATTTAGATATGATAGATAATAATTTACCGATTTACGAAATTAGAAGTATTAAAATAAACCTATCAAAAATATGTTACTCTTATTTTCATATATTGCAGGCATATTAATTCTCGTTAATTGTTTTGGCAGTCAAGAGGTTTAGATAAATGATGAGACACGAACGTCAAAATGGCATCAACTGATGATCTTGTAGCGCGGGCAGCAGATTACCGAGTTCACAAACGGCGCGGTCGGAATGCAAATAACATTAAAAATCGCACGCATCGCTGACGTATGCACTTGCGTACGGTGCGTTCGTGTGTGTCCGCAAGTACAGCCGGGCACAAAAAGAACGCGACCGCGGACCAGACTTCTCGACTCAAATTATATCCCGCGACAGTCACCGCGCTCTGTCATTACCGACGTCTTTTTGTCGGGGTTTCTGTACTTGGTGTGTCGGTCTCGCACACTGGCGCGCGGCACGCACGCACACGCTGGCATGTGTGTGCTTTCCTTTTGTTTGCTCGCATTATGCATAGGAGTCGTTCGGGCCATGTGTTCAAATAATGCCATACATACCGCGACTTCCACATGTCGAGATTATTTCGTGTTGAAGCTCGACAGACGTATGGAAACAGAATCAAACCACTCGGGATTCTGTAATCTATACGTATCATTTTTATTTTAACGTCTAAATTAATTGTGAATATTTTACAACGTAATCTAAAACCAGTACATACGTACACTGTGATAATGTAATTGGTGTTTAGTTATAACAATGATTGCCTAGCGTAATTCAACGATTATAGGTACACCATTATATCTATAATTGTTGCTCCCAAATAACGAATAACTTCAGTTAATCTCATTTTTAGCTAAAAATAAATATATGATTAATTAAAATGAACTTAGTTTTTACCACTTTTGTGTTGAAAAATATCAACATCTTTCATAACCCGTGACCCATTCGTCAGGATACAATTGTGTACTAACAAATTAAATTAAAAAATCGAAGTATAGGCAATCAAAATATAAAAAAATATTTATGGAAAATGAATAATAATGAAGTACCTACTTAAAAAAAACTAAATATTTCAATATTAGAGAACTAATGATAATTGATAATTGCTATATGAGTAAATTTTATTTGTATATTGGCTCAACATGAAAAAATATTAGATACTTAAATAATTGATCATTTTAGCTATCTGAAATTAACTAAAATAGAACGGTAAAAATTAAAACCCCGCTACCTGTACCTAGAAATGCATAATTAATTTTGATTATGCATTTCTGATTTATGTTTGAAACGATGATTAACATCAAAGCTTATTCTAATCCTTTCGATATAATATGTTCGGTAAACTAAGAAAAGTAAAGATTATCGCTTTTTATTAACTTATCTGAATAGATAAGTGTGCCGAAATTAAGATTTGCTATATCCCCATATTAACGGTAAAAAATCATTATTTGTTACTAATATGAATTTAATTTCTATTTTTTTTATTAGAAAAAATGACGTCTACTGTCCTTACTTAAAATAGACCGCATTTATTAATTATTCACAGATTAATGATTTTTTCTTCTTCCCCAGATTGGACTCCTCAGATCCTCAGACTGGGCTTCCTCGGATCGATCTGCGTGGGCCGAGAGCGACGCCTCGTTAGGGCGGGCAGCGCCTGTTCAGGTACCCCATCTGGCAAACGCCGACGGGCTTACACGCCTAGTTTTCAATTTTGACCGAACGGAAATAGGTAAGGCAAAGTGTCGGTCGTTAAAATAACTTGGCAAATTCCACGTCAACATTAGACTTAAAAAAATCATCGCTTAACCCTTTATTGGCTGTTAATCTACTTAGTATATTTAGCTCTCCAAGTGTCGAATTTTTCAAATAGTATTCTTACTTTGTAGATGCCAACTAACTTAATTAAAAAAACATTTACAGACTCATCTTCAATTTATTATAAAACGGATTATAATTTATTTATTTATAGTTATTATAAAGATTTTAATACAATAATAAAACACAACGTACATACATACATACAAACATCCCTCCCTGAGTGCAAGATTTTCAAAATATGTATTCTGAAGTTTTGGGGCTTAATTTTTTTTCACTTAATCTAAAAAGTACGTACTGTAAGCATTAAAAGTAATTCTTTTATATATCATTATGACCAAATATCATTGTTGTTTTCATATTTCTATAGCAAAACAATCACCTGTAGAATTTACTTATACAAAAATATAGATGTCTCATTACTCATATACAACGGCGACATCTGTACTGGTTTATGGGAATGATAAAATTTCGACCACCAGCTGTAGTAAAAATACAACTCGCGTGTGGGACAAAGTATGAAAATTAAACATATACAAAAAAATCGCATTTTAAAATTGATAATTTTCCACTTAATACAAAGGAAAATGTACCAAATATAAATGCAACATTTTTCATTGTAAAGTAATAATGGAAAATCACACGAAGATGATTTTATAATACATAGTAGAACTACAGGTGTAAATACGATCTTGCATAGTAGAACTACCGGTATATGTACATTCTTAGTTTTCCAACCGAAAACCAAGTTTTCGTACCTACTGGGGTGCGACATGTCTCCCCAAAAAATTATCAACCGGTTTTATAAACTAATATTGGTACCCGCTCATACCCCTGACACATTAAATGGTTTTTATTTAATTGTTATTCCCGACTGTGTTTTAGCTATTGAGGTCCTTGAAAGTTAATTCGAAAGAACGGCATAAGGTATGTACCGGTAAACCTGAGTACTTTATACAGCCTGGGTATTAGTCGGGAAAACCAGTTAGTTGTAGAATTACTGCAACAAGAAATTGTAAATCTGAAAAGTTACTATGTTATTGAAATAAAATGTTTACTGTTTGATTTCAAAGCATAAGTCGACTTAAAAGGCACGTACACAATATTAATAATTTTAAACAAACCTTAAGCGTACTGTATGACTCGTTCTTGTCATTATCAATACTAAAATATTCTAGAAAAAAATATGAAAATTGTTATTAAAAAAATATTCAATAAATTTTTATCAAAATTTTATATTTAACAAAAAAAAAGATTTACCTAGATATATGTGTGGAAAAAGCAATTCAAATTAGGTTATTGCATTATAAAAATATTGTAGATTGTAGGATACGGGTATAAACTATTATTTTATTCGTGCTTTTAATACATACTATCTACACGTGGCCCACAAAGGAGTTGTGAATCTTTCGCTGTATATGTGTGTTGTGTGTTTAATACCTTTAGGAAACTTTAGTGAACACGGCCGACTGTAATTTTTTGCGTATTAAAATGCATGCATAAAGATCACATTCGTTCGCTTCCAATTTGTGCCGATATCACGCCGTTACCGGTTCCCGCCTGGTCATTGGTCGCCAATACTTATTATTAATTTTTGCATAATTTTATGTAAATCTACGGCATCTTTACACTCTGATGCTAAAAACCTGTCTGGAGAGATTTAAGGCAGCCGTAGCGGTCGCGATTCCACCATTACACTCCGCCCGATAATTTGCATACGGTATTATTAAAATAATTATTTAGATTTCAGTGATATTTATTGGATTTTTCGAAGGCTAGATAAATTATACTGTCTAGATATACAACCATATTCAGTGGATTTTTTTTATCGGGTGCAATATACAAACGACCACCTCTATAAATAACAAATTTTTATATGTACTGCAAATATATGGTGGTTTTTCGTTTCGATCAAATTTAATACTTTTTATTTAACCACTCGACTTAATACAATTAACTAACCGATTTCAGAAACAATCATTTCCTTCATTAAGGTGATAAAAAAGTCACAAATAAAAAATAAATAGTTATTTTTAAATTATAATTTTACAGCCAATTTATAATGAACTTGTTTATATATATATATAATATATATATATATATATATATATATCTATATATTATATATATTTTTTTTTTTTTAAAACTATAGAGATGTGAACACGGAATACTGTCACATCAATATTCTTATTTACTATTTTCAAACTAAGTAAGACGCTTGTGATATTGAATATATATATATATATATATATATTAAATGACAGGCATGCGAACACGGAATACGTGTCACATCCATATTCTTACTATTTTCAAATTAAGCTTGTTGGTCTTGCGGTTAGGACTCTCACCACGTGATACGAATTTCGCGGGTTCGAACCTCACTCCAGACCAGCAAGTTAGTTCTATTTTCATAGCACAAGCTTAATTTGAAAATAGTAAAAATATTGATGTGAAACGTATTCCGTGTTCGCATGTTTATTAAAAAAAAACACTTGGGTTTATTTATTTAACCAAACGGTTATGGAAACTATAATTTCCTTTATTAAAATTTTTTATTATTAATCTATTTAAAATAATGGGATATATAGCGTACAACTGGAATTCTCAAATATTCGTAAATTGCATTATCGTTCATTAATTTATTAAAAAAAGAATATATTTAAATTCAAAATAATTAAACATTATGTACGTCTGAAGTGAACGTAGTAAGGCAATGAATTTTTAACCAATCGAAGGTCAGACGTCAAATAAAATAATTTTATTTTATATCATTTTAATTTTTTTTATGGCGTCATGGCCAATTATTACGTTCCGAAGACGATTAGTTGATACTAAAAATATCGATACAATTTATCGTATCACAATTTAACACACCCACTCTTTTATAAGTGTAAGTAGATACAAATGAAGCACTTCGAATCCGATAATTATTTTCTTAAATGAAAAATATTTTATTGTATTTTCAACGTATGTAAGATTATAAAGAAATATTAAAATTAAAAGTCTTCTCTGTGAAATCACTTGACTTCTATGGTATATTTCTTCCCTTCACAATTTTTAAATTGCCATCCCTAATATTAAATATTACCATGGATATGTTGTCTCTTATTTAGCTCCCGTCAGTATGACATTACACCTCCCCTCGAAAAGGTAATAATGTCACCATACACATATTTAATGTAACGTCTTAAAGGTTCAGTTTTTCAAAACATTTTAAACTCATTTTTTACTTACACTACTGTTCGTCCATATAAATAATATTATTATCCCATTGAAGATTGTATTACCTACGTACAGTAATAAATATTTATTTTATCATTTATAACCCATATCCACCGTTATGAAGGATGGTACGAAATCATCCGTTAATATGCGTATCGTTAATGGTTTTTTTAGCTATATATTTATATTATTGCCGTTTTTGGTGTCATATAAAAGATAAGGTCTGTGCTTATGTCCCAAAAGCGATCAAATCACTCAAGTTCGAGCTGTTGTTTGTGAAATAGGGTCTCAATTATGCAAAAACGTGATAAAAAAGCCATCAAAAGTATGGCCATTGGTCAGAGATTCCGAGATTTCCGATTTCCGATCGATCGATCAAATGTGGAAACCGATCGAAACATCGGTTTCCACATTTAATGGAAATTTCTGTATTTAGTATTGAAACAGAATATAATAACGTTTTTTTATCTGATAAATATAGATATTTTTATCTAATAAAAATATCTACATTATCTAAAATAACTGTTGGTTTTAGATGATTTATTAAGAACATTTAAAAAATATTTTTTATAAACAAATATGATAATAATAATTTGAACACTTTATGGTTTTTATTCATATTTTGTCGTTGATAAGCTGCAACCGAAAAACGTGGTATAATTGTCAAAGCCTTAAGTGGTTTATTAAGTAGCAGGTTGTACGGGAGACGATGTGATTTGGCGGTATAAGTCGACGATAATAGCCACTAAACATATGACTAATAAAGGTGAAGTTATAATAAAAAGTCCTCGTTTATATTCCCCGTCGTAATAAAATACAACCGTGAGTTCACTGGGGTTTGAAATCTATACCTGAGAGTGCGTTATTATTTCAAAATTATCATTCTTTTTCACGTCTAAAAAACTTTGAATACAACTGGATAGATGTCGGTTATATAATTATAAATTAATAATAGAAAATCACTTTATTCAATGAGCGATATTTTATTATTACGGCTGTAACTTATGGTGCAATAAGATTATTTTAATGTACACTAAACTAAATTTTGTACTTCTGCAAAATAATCTTACATTATTATCGCATAAGCATCAATTAAATCTTCAACTCAATCACAACTAAAATTTACGAACGATCAATATTTTTTTAGCATTATTATCAAAACATGACTGTCAGGATAATGTAGTATTTATTTGAATTAGACGTGAATTGTAAATTATTTTAGTAATATTCAAATTTTAACGGGGTCAGTTGTTCGAAAATCCGCATATGGATAAACGCAGTTTTTGCTTGCGTCCATTTTCAAATTGTTTGTTAACATGATTGTTAAAAGACTCCAAATGATATCTCAACAATCATGTTTTTAGTTTCGATATTTGATTTGATGTTATTTGATAATAGGTTTCAATAATTCAACAATTTGACAATAGACAATTTAGATAAATTTTTTAAATGTTAAAATATCACGAATATCCTCATATAATTTTGTAACATTCCATTTTTAACGGGGCAAGTTTGTCGAAATCTTGGATACGAATATTCGCAGGACGTCCATTTTCAAGTTCTAAGTTAGGTACCTATTCCTATTGATGCGTGGGGTTCGTGTGCGCATATTCATGAATCATACGTCGACACATACGAACGCGTGAATATTGTATGTCCACACATTCGCGAAAACGTCTGGGGGACTCGCCCCCATTCGATATTCGAAATTCGAGGAGAAAAAATCGGAAAAAGGGGCGGGAAAGCGGTGCGCGTTTATAAATGTCAAAACAAATTACGCGTGCGGCTAAATCCGAACATGCTGTTATCCTTTTCTCGCACGTTCTAAATGTGCGCGATAAAACTACGCGCGAGCGGGACGGGCGTATGGGATGCGTGCGATAAACGATTCGGCGCTACCACCCGATTGAAATAAATTTATCGTTTTTTTCTCGGTCGGCGTAACAGCGTCGGGATATTCGGTCGGACGTAGCTCTAAGTGCTCCGCTAGTTGTAATTCATCGTTTCTATTAATTTGCACGTTAATTTTATGATCGTTGTGAAAGAATTAAACAAGATTTTAAAATGCACGACCAAAAAATACTTCCCTGTTTCAAGATAAAAGGCGGCATGATAAAAGTGTTAATCTGCATATTCGTTATAGAATTTGATATGCTAATTTTTTTTAATATTCAATACAATAGATTTTTTAATAGATACTCCTAATAAAGTTTTAATGTAAATGAAGTTATATTCCTGTTGGAAACGTATACAAATTCCACTCGTCTCTATAATTCTTAAATTTGATATTCAACAGCAGTTTACTCATTTTGAAAATTGTAAAAAAAATACCCGAAAGATGACCATTTTATTATTCATGTGTTATATTTTTTATGTGTACATATTGGGGGGTTTTGGTTCCATGTAGTGAGCCGCAGATTTTAACCAGATGGTTCCATATTATCAGGGAACACCACCCTATAAAATTTGCATACGCGTAAAGATCGGGTCTTAAATGTCAAAAGTATCCGAGTGCTAAAATGGCCTTGCGATTTATGAACGTTACGTCCTTTTTTATTTTTTATTAATTCAATAGTCGCTTCGATATCCAACTTCATTCCTCGTCGCATCTTTTAAAATTTCCGTTTCTATTATCATATCTTATAAAGTTATCAACTATTAATAAATATACATTCGTAATTTATCAAATTATTAAGGTTTACTCGGATCATTTTTATTATTGTTAGTTTTATTTAAGTGTAGGTACCTTATGTGTTTCGAAATGTATTAAAAAATGTTTTCTGTATCATCGGGTGTCAAAGCTGGAACAAAAGCAGCTTAGCATGCGTGTATATGAACAGGCGTGTGGTGAGATACTGCGTTAAGAATGCAACAAAATAATACTGTATGTCTCGCTGGCGCTACCTGGCGTGTATTTATAGCTCAAAAATCAATCAAAAATATTTGTTATTTTAGGTTACACAGCGTGCCAGCCATTACCGTCTTGAGGTATTGATAACCAATGTTCCCTCTAAGGCGTGCGGATGCACACTTATAAATATTTGTCCGCACACATATTCCCAACCCCTGCATATATTACATGCACTAAATGTTGAACATTCTTACAGACTCATTTCTCACTTCTCTCTTTCAAAAAGTCGTGCGCGTCAGAAGGAACGTTCTTGATGACTTTTGACAAGCGTCCTTAGTTTTTTACAAAAGATTCGCTTGTAGTGTGTTTACTGTAACAGGAAGCCAGATTGGACTACGTTTGACGACCGCGATTGAATATGGTATTTCTAGTAGTTTAAAAAACCTTCTAATTAGCCTTTGAATGAAAGTTTTGTGAAACTACGAAATGGTAGTGTTGCGAACCCTGGTGACCATAATAATATGTGTACACGTATCGAGTTATCTAACTAGTTCGCACGATTTGCAAACTTCAAATTGTCAGGGAGAATTCGGAAGAGTAAGGGCGAGGGTGGAGTAAACTCTGATAGAGGCCGGAAAGTTTATGTGGGGTGGGTTCGGTTTGATGGAGGGGGTAGCTGAGTAGGGGGCTGCAACCCTATACGAGTGCTTTCGGGTTTTGCATTCGATACCCCGAATTGTTTTTATGGCCGTGTAGCTAAATGGTTTGGCTCATTTTGAGAGCCATTCGGGCTGCATGTTATTTTATATTTCTGTGGAAATGAGAAGAATAAATTGAGACACGTGTTATCGCAGTACTAGCAGCTTTTTTGTAATTCAATTCCTGCGACTGAATTTTTATCTGTGTTCGTTTATTTCTTAATGTTTACTAATTTAAAAGCCATCACGCCGTTTCCCCATGGGAGTCAGCAGAGTGGATAGAGCGCCACACTCTTCTGTCCTGACATACAACTCTCGCCTCATCTATATTCATACATTTTTGCATGCAAGTTCGACGCTTGTTGAGGCTTCTAACGGAACCATCTTCTAGTATCGGTTAATCTGGACTAATTTTTTAATATATTTCTTGGTAATCAAATATTTTTTTGATTCATAAGGTTTTTTTCTGTGTATTTTTTAATTGATTTCACTAATTTGTTTTTATTTAGTAATTGAATAGTAATACAGAATATTTAAACTCTTAATTTATAATCCTTATCATTATAAGATAGCAAATCATTTATAAAAAGTATAAAGGATAATCCATAAAGAAAATTGTTTTTGATTACATGTCGATTTTTTACTCATAGCACAGTTCATTCGGCCACGATGAATCTGATGGTGGTCTCTATATTTACTTACTATTTTATAGATAGGGAATGAAATCATATTAATTACATTTTAATAATAAACATAATATCTATTGACTATGCCGATGTCCGTCATCAGCTGAAACTAGGAAGTAAAGAAAATAAATTTTGATTAAAAGTGAACAGTATATTTAATATTATTAATATAATGGATAGCCACTAAGAAATTTGTAGAATGCTTAAAATATGGTTTAATAATAATTATTAAAATTTGTTAAATTTGCTTTTATTTTAAGCAACACATTGAGTTCGGTGTACATAACATACGCGTGAAGCGGATATATAACTTTGTCTCTTTCTCGCATCGATAGTGGTAACGCCCAACTTGACGTGTATTTATATATAATACATTCTTGAAGAGCCGTGACCAAAAAATTGACATGTATTTAAAAAAAAAATTGTATCTAAAATACTTTAAAGATTTTTATAGTTTTACAAAAATTCTATCATAAAGTGCGCCCGTACTTTTGTCCCTATGTAATATGAACGAATTCAGAAAATGTCGGGGGGATTTTTGAATTTCGGTAATCCAAAATCTAACGACGTGTGTGCCTGCAGGAAGGCCTGGAAGAAAAGCCCCCTGTCAGAAAGTAATTTGTCAGGTAGCTAATCCTGTCATGTATTTTGCGATGAAATCGTATAAAAAGTTAGTACTGTGTCGCAGTAAGCCTCGTACACATCCTGTATTATTTTGTTTCTCGGAGGGGAAGCAATGTCATCATCCCTTAAAACTGTAATCCTCAACCGGAAGAGAAATCCTCCACAGTAGTTTTTTTTACATTTTCTACTTGAATGAAAATATATTTTGGCTTCTTGTGTCATGGTAAAAAATTAAATCGGTATTGTACAATACTTCTAGGATACCTACTTGTTTATCTACTTTTCCTATATTTTTTGTTCAATTTCTGTTCTTCTTTTGCCTATCCCACGCTTAAATTCCAAACAACAGTGACAAGAGCTACATTATACACAACCTACGATGACTTATTTATTCTTTGCTTCTTTCTACGTTATTAGAAAAATTTACGTCTTACATACGCGTTCCTCTCATTTCAAGCATTCATTTATTTCAATATAGGGTACAAAAATTACCTATTACATAATAGTATATGTAAACAAGAAATCAAAAGAGAGTACCTCTTATATTAAACAAAAAAACTACGGTAAGAATTGCCATTATAGTATAGACAGTTGTTTGAAGGTTTTAACAGTAACATAATTTTAAAAAGGAGGTGTGAATTATATAAGATTTAACAAATAGATAAAATAATTTGTTTGTGAATACATTATGGATCAAGGATGGCAGGGTGTAGAGCTTTTATTAGCACATTATTATAAAGTATGACAAGAATTCACTTTTCCTTGGTGTAATAAAAATATATTAATTTGATTCATCTTATTAGTATCATATTCTTAATATTTTGAAAAAAAATATTTTTACGCAGACTTCTGTTTACTTAGTATGTAAATAAGATTTATATAAGAATGGCAAAAAATTAAAATAAACCAGTCTGTGTCTACAGAAATCTGTTAAGATTTTTATGGCTACAAAATCCAGATCCAAATCCAAATCTTTAACACTTTTTTTTCGTGGTCTATCTTACAAACTAACATTTTTTTATATACTTATTGTTGAAATGCGGAGGTGGAGGATAAAGACACCTAATTAACTAAAATTTTGAGTAATTTGAAATATTTTTAAAATAAGATCGATAGAAGTGTCACGACCGAGCTTGTATGAAGCTGGAATCGGTTATCTGATTTCGCTGATGGTTGTGGCCGGCGCGCTTTGAGGAACAAAGTGCCTATTATTAATTCAAATAGTAGGTTCAAAAAACTCATCAATTTTAATTGAGAATCGCCGCAAACACACATTTTAATTTAACTGGAAACCATGCCGTCAACCGCTCATCTCTCCATATTTGAAATAGCGATATATATAATTTGTATATTATGCTGCTTCCAAATATTTATTTTTATTTTTAATGTTTAAGGGCTGTAGAATTCTTTTTAATATTTTAGTTTAGTTCACATAAGCACATAAGTTGAGACTTTATTTTTTGTCCGTTTGGCTTATATTATTTTGTATCCTATATTTTTATATCCTTGAAACAAGAAGGTATCACTTGACATTTGCTTGCCACTGAATATTGAGCTTCAATATTAGCTTTTCGATTTCAGAGTTTGGTTTGATGAGATGAATTTTTTACAAAGATGATAAGGTAAATGGATTCCTAATTTCTAACACGTTATTAACTCAGTCAAACACATATACAACCAATAGTTTTTTTTGTTTCCTTTTACACTACTAGGAAATTGGACGTAGGTATTTGAAATAAAATTTTAAAAATAAATTTGTTGTTAAAATTTTGATATAAATCAATTTTGAATCAAATTTCTCACCAAAAAAATCACAAGCCTGAATGGTTGAAAATTTGAAACTCTAATGAAAAAAATATTTTCAAATAATATGTAAGGATCAACTTATTTTATTTTCGATAATTTTTGTTGACGAAAATAAGCAATCCCGAAAATTCCAGACTTAAGAATTTATAGCACAAATCTATGTAGGGACCTACATAATTTTGACATTGTATTTTATTGAATACATACTAATTTATATTTAAAAAAAAAACGTCGCAGTTTATGTACATGTAAAGGTATACCTACTTTTATATATTATGTATATGTATACTGCACTATACCTATCTGTTTGTAAAAGCTCTGTAGGGCATTAATAATTGAATAAATAAATAAAATAAAAATACCTACCACATGATTTTGTACATGGGCACCTACATGTTAATGCCTACAGATATAAATTTATTTTCGGCTCACCCTATGTTCACGAGGAAATTATGAATATCAGGGGGTTTTATTATCCGGGGGCATATTGAAATAAACAGAAACTAGTAAAATGTTCATCCGAAAATTCCACCCCATCCAATGGTCCCGGTTGGATTCCCCGCTGAGAATAGGAAATCTCGAGGACTTTGTTCGCGTAATATGTATTTTTCTTTTATTACAGCGGAATATGCGAGGACTCAAGGACTGATCCCGCTCCTCCTTAAGCCCTTTGATCTCTCGGAGGAAATATGAGAAGATGATAACTTCCAAGGATATTTGTAATATATTTTTGTACTCGATACTGTGTGTAGATGAAAGTATCGCGAGTACACCCGGGTTATTTATTCATCATTCGTGTGTACATTTACAAAATATTACTGAAATATTTTTTCTAATACATTTTTAATGAACAATTCAAAAACTGAATGAGATATTCAACAATTGTGCAGTGGATATGCGAGGACATACACACATTTGTATGAAATAGGAGCGTTTCAAGAACCAAGACCGTCATAGAGAGAAGATCACGGAGCAGTTCAACATTATTGGTATTTTCCACTAGCGAGGTATAGAGTTCCTACGTTTATTTGGATTGTAGGAACTTCATACCGTGCTCTTGGGTTTGCCAAAATTCTCAATTAAGAAGAATTCATTGTACCCATGGAAAATGAATAAGAAGAAATCCTACATTTATAATAATCCTGACGTGTGTTTATTAATTTTTTGGCAGAAGCAATGACACACATATTAATAACAAAAAAATATATTTATCAGTGTTCCCCGCACCAATTCAATAAATCATTCCAAATGAAGGCTTATTACTCCGTGAATTCAGACACTTGTCCAATATATTATAGGTATAAGTTTTTTTTTCAATTTTTTATATATTTCAATATTAAGAAATATAGTTGTATTTCATTTTTAAAAATATGTTTTACTGTAATCTTTATAGCCATTATGTAAAAAATAAAAAAAACAACTGCCGATCAAGGTAAAGCACCAAGCTCCCAAGCTACATTTAATATCAAAACCTTACATCAGTTACATAATATCTTCCTTAATGATCTTAAACTGGCAGAAAAACGCCGTATGTCCATCAATCCACCCATTATAGGCCTATTCCCGCTTAGACAGTAATAGTGAGATTTATTAGAAATATTTAATAGTTACTTGGTATTTTTTAGACTTAATATATTAGGTCCTTACATATGAAATTGGCGTTTAGTATGGGAGGAACATAAAGCCGATTTTTTTTATTTGTAATATATTTATTTAATCAAAGTATGTACCATTGCTATCTATGCACTTTTGCCATCTCATAGGTAGTTCATCGATCCCTTTACTAAAAAAACCATTCGGACGGGAATCAATAAAATCTTTGAAGGCGGTTTGGACTGCCCCATCGGAGTTGAATTTTTTCCTTTGCAAGAAGTTATCCAAATTTCGAAAAAAATGGTAATCTGTTGGGGCAAGGTCCGGAGAGTACGGTGGATGTCTTAGACATTCCAATTGAAGCCTCTCTAATTTGGTAGCCGTCTGTTGTGCAGTGTGTGGTCTAGCGTTATCATGAAGCAGCAGTGGCCTAGAGCGATTAACCAGCCTCGGTTGTTTAGCAGCTATCTTTTCCATCATGGTTTGCAGTTGCTGACAATAGACATCTGCCGTAATCATATGGCCAGATTTAAGATTTAAAATCCCTTCATTATTGTGCTGGTTGAGTAATGCAACGCAGCAGTCAACGCGCGTTTGTTGATTTGCTTCACTCAATTCGTGAGGTACCCACCTTTCAAGCTTTTTCACCTTACCAATTGGCTTCAAGTGGATTAAAACAGTTTTATCACTAACACCGCAGCCTGCAGCTAACTCAGATGTGGTTTGCGATGGATCCGCTTCCACAATAGCCTTCAATTCTTCATTATCAACTTTGGTCTCCGGCCGTCCACGGGGCTTGTTCTGCAGGTCGAAATTTCCAGAACGAAAACGTTGAACCAAAAACGCACTGTGTTTTCTTTTGCGGCACCGTCGCCATACACATCATTAATCCTTCGAGCCGTTTCTGCAGCACTGGTGCCACGGTGGAACTCGTACTCGTAAATAACGCGATATTTCAAGTTTTTCATTTTGTAAACTGAGTGACGCAAAGAAAAAAACAATTGAGGAAAAAACAAATGAATGATAATTTTCAAAACACAAATACATGAGTAAATAGCTGTATAAATTTGGATTTGGAATTCCTAACCAAAGAGACGATATTTGAGATCAAATTTGCCAGTACGGCAAAACGCCAATTTCATATGTAAGGACCTAATATAATATTTCATG